>CM045771.1:34415156-34877938 GCA_025200525.1 Camellia lanceoleosa | reverse complement strand
AAAACTTTTGAAGAAAAAATTAGCAATACATCCCCTCCATATAGTTTGGATAGTAGGAAAATTGAAGATAATTTTACTTCTCGTTAAGATCCCCTTGAGGGTATTATTATTTTAGTAGCTTAGATTTTTTCATCTCACCTTTTACGCTTGTTTATGATTTCAAAATTTAATAATTTTTTATTTATATCTTTTTTTTTTGTAAATATTTCGACAAGATCTTTCAAACAAATACATAAGTAATATGAAATTCTAAAGAAAAAAACAATCTTATTAAATTTTATTGACTCACTGACTTGGTCATCTAAATTTCAACGGCCCAGTCCGCTAAATCTAGTGACTTGGTTATCAAAATTTCACCGACTTATTGTCTTGGTTATTGAAATTTCATTGGACCAAATTTCACCGATTTCTTAACCGGGATTTGGTTATCAAAATTTCACTAATCAATTGAAATTCTCACTAATTTAGGCTTGGTTATCAAAAATTTTATTTAATCAACCAAAATTTCACCGGACTTATCTTAGGTCATTGAAAATTTTTTGTCAACTTTTTTTTTTTAGAATTTTGTATTCATTTATGGAGCTTATTTTATAAATCTTGATGAAATTTATTCTAAAATATACAAATTTTATAAAATAAAATAATATTAAAAAAAAACCCCTAAAGATTTAGATCAAAAGTTATAGAATTTTAAAATTTTCAAATGAGTTAAAAAAGCTATATAATTTGTCACCATGTGTTTTGGATGATCTAAATTAATATTGAAAATTATATTATTCTTATCTTCTAAAAAAATATTATTAAAGATCTTAAACGAAAAATTCCAACTTTAAAAGATGAAATGAACTCTAGTTTATAAATAGAAAATTTTAAGGTCCTGCAATGCTTTCGAAAAGGTGAGACTCATTAACACGTAACTCCTACATCTTGTGAAAATATTATATTTAATTCTATAATTAGATTTGTGTCTATAGATATTATTTTATGATAAATATTGTCTATCTATACTATTATTAAAAAGTGAAATCAACTCACTTAGTTTTATGAATCTCGCTTCTACTCTTTTTGTCAAGTATCAATTTTTCATTTTAAAAAATTAATAGTTACAAGAGTGACATAATATTTGAACCTATGACTATCAATATAATAAAGAACACTTAGATATATTTTTAATTCAAAATTAAAAATTTATATTTTAAGCACACTTATCAATAGGTTACACTCCTAATATATATATATATATATATATAAATTCATTTAAATTACACTCACAAAAATAAATATTTAAATTCCATATGGTGTATGCTTATCCTTGTCCCATTATCGGCCCACCGATCAATTTCATGAAAGTAAGCTTAAAAGTTTTCAGAAAATCGACTTTAATCCTTTTTAACTTTTTAATAATCTTTTGACTCAAAGTTAAAAAAGTCAAAAAAATTAACTTTTTTAACTTATTGTCAAAAGATGTAGTGTTACAAATATCATGTGATTAAATACTCTCTGTGCCCAAAATAAGAGTGCCTTTTAAGAAATTTTTAACTTTTGTTTTTTGATAGCACAATTATTGTATTTCAAATATTTGAAATTTCTTAAAGTATCTTTTGATTTAAAATTAATATAATATTTTTTTTAAGAATATCAATTGTCATAATTATAAAAAATTTAAAAAAAATAACATAAAAAATTCATATTATTTTATTTCTTAATTTTAGAAAAAAAAATAACTAATATTTTGAGAGAATAAAAAATAGAATTAAAAAAATGACTACAAAACTCAACTCATAATTTTACATTTAAGTCACAATTTCACATTCAGATTATAATTTTAAAATTAAACCAAACAAAGCCTAATATTTTAGGATGAAATGTATAAAAATGAATAAATTTATTAATTTAGTAAAATATATATATTCTATTAATATTAAAAATAAAAATAAAAATAAAAATAAAAAATTGTTGGAATGTGGTCAACCCAGCCCCTAGATCCATCACTAATTCAAAGAGTTGGGGAGAAGGTAAGAACATGGGTGGGATCCACCACCTTTTAATGAAGGAAAAAGTTGGCCTTTGGCCGCATTCAATGCTTCAACACAAAGCACACGTCACAAGAAAATAATAATAACACAACCAGACAAAAATCTCCTTTTTGTGCGTGTCAACTTTTGTCATTTGTCAAACGGAAAATAATTGGTGACCTTAAAAACTGTAGTTTAAATGGTTCAAAATTTTCAATTTTGATAACTTTATTTTTTTTTTTTTTTTTTACCTGATAAAGAAATTTGAGTCATTAGAGACACCCAAATTCGAGCCTCCTAACAGTGCTCTTGTCAAACACTCCAAAAAATCTGACACACTACTACCCCACCCTACTTCTCTCCTCGCTCCCTTGTTTGTTTGGTTTGTGGCCACCATCATCACTACTACAGGGCCATTAATTTGTATGAGAAATGTTATGAATTTAAAATAATTTATTAAACTCTTTAGGTAATAAATTTAGAAAGCTACAAGAACCCACAAAAGAGCCACAGAAGTGTCGAATATTACGCCACACCACACAAAAAGTAGAAGCTGTATAAGATAACAGAAGAAGTGGACGATAAATGAAATGATAAGCCAGACATTACGCGCCACTTACACAAAAGTAAGTCATAAGCGAAAAATGGTAAACAGAAGCAGAAGTTAACACAAAAGTGCCAGAAGGTAAGTACACTATAAAGATTACCCTAAATTTATATATGCATGAGTTATACATTTATATAAAAGATTTGATAAAAATTTAATAGATTATTTAAAGTCTTTAATATCACTCAATTAGGACTGGTTTGGCATCCATTAAAAAAAGACCAAAAGCCAAAAGTTACAAAAAAAAAAAAAAAAAAAAGAGGTTAACAAGTTATCACCATTCAAAAAATATATATATAGAAAACAAATTAAAAAAGGTACAAGCCAAGTTTTGGCATGGCAATGATGTGCTATCTAGTGTCAAAACATATATGTATATATATGTGCATAAATATCATTGGAACGATGTCCTGTCGTAATATATATGTATATAGACCGAGGTGTCACGACATCGGGTCAAGGAAATTCCACCACGTCCCGCTTTTGATCATCTGGAATCAGAGAATATGTAAAACTCGCCGAAAGTATTATATGTTCGTAAAAATCATGTTGATCGGATATCGATAACTATATGATCAAATCAATTTTGTATAAAAAAAAGAACGGTGTACAAAGTAATCTGTTGACAAAAATAAACCGATCGATAGCTATCGACATCCCATCAACATAATTTTTATAATCATATGGTACTCATTTGTGCTCCTACACATTGAACGGTTTAAATTATCAAAATGGGACTGTATGTGGGCCCTCGTTTAACAAGATCGTTTCAGTCCTAACAAAGACCATAGGCAATTGTCCTAGCCACCGTGCATGCATGATGGTACCATCACTGCCAGAGGCATTTATAAATAGAGGTAATAAAGTAATTTTGTAACTTTATACAATATTTTAATACACAATTTTTTTTACAAAAAAAAGTAAAAAAGTTATCCTAAACAACCATGTTTTTTTCTTCTACTTTTTAATCCAAAAAATCAAAAAATACACTTATTTATAACATCTCAAACAATCTCGTGTTAAGGGATCTTGATGTGATTAGAAGATTGTTTTGATAACTAATTATTTTAGGAGAAAGTTATTGATAAATTCAATCAAGGAGTGTATAATGTATTAAAGTCAATACACACATATATATATATATATATATATATAGTGTGAGTAGAGATTCACACTTTTTTGAAATAGTTTGGTGATGAATTTTGAAATATATTTTATTTTTAATTCTATCTTTTGACATTTTTATCTTCTTGACTTTTCGTTAACTATCAATCAAATTTATATCTATCTATTCAAAATTTTCTTATATCTGTTCAAATATTTTGTCTATTTGTTTAAAATTTTGACTTTCTGTTCAATTTTTTTCCCTATTTGTTCAATTTTTTTCCCTAAATTCTATCTATTTATTTGTTGATTTTTTTATCTGCTCAAATCTTTGTTACAATTCTTGTTCTAATTTTTTTATCTCGTTAAAATTCTAAAACTCTATCTGTTAAAATAATTGTCCTATTTTTTCCGCTGTCTTTCAAATTTGAACAAATCTATTCGATCTCATTAATTTTTAAAATTTGTTTCATCATAATTATTATCATGAACATCAACAACAATAACAACAACACATATAACCATCTTTTCTTCTACCACTCAAAAAAAAAAAAAAAAACATGAACAGATTTGTCGACGGATTTGAGTAGTGGCAGAGAGATCTCAGATATGGGATCCGTCACATATCCAAAGAAATTCAAAGCCCCTTAAGTAATATTGAAAGTGACGATCAATGCATACCCTCAACAGAGTAATGAAAGTGTGATAATACGAATAGTATAAACAATTGTTTTGATCTTTGAAGCTCCATTTAGAGAGATTTGATCCCCCTTCGTAATTAATAATAAAAAATCTAGGGTTTATAATTGGATTTAATAAATGCTAATACAAACCAGATCTGAGACTATATCAAGATATTCGTATGATGGCTAGTATTGTTTAGTGGTCGATGGCGATGGAAAGGCCTACTATGGTAGATAATGACA
Source organism: Camellia lanceoleosa (assembly GCA_025200525.1). Taxonomy (NCBI): domain Eukaryota; kingdom Viridiplantae; phylum Streptophyta; class Magnoliopsida; order Ericales; family Theaceae; genus Camellia; species Camellia lanceoleosa. Next base: position 34,873,286 of record CM045771.1, on the reverse strand, counting down.
GCTATGAAGAGCTTTTATAACTCTCACGACTCCTCTTTTCTCTTTTTCTTCCAAGATCTAAATTTCTCCATAAATGGAGATCTTTGAGAAAAATGGTAGTGTCATGCCAGTGTAGATCTTGGGAGAAACTGGTTCATTCTGGTGTCAGAGTACGACAGTGCGGATCTTAGTGTTGAAATGAGCAACAGCACCCCTACTTCGATTGCGGAGAAGGGCGGCGATGCAGAGGAAGCAACAAGATCCCTTCAGGTGATCAAACAAATAATCTATTCTCAGCAATGGGTATTTATTTTTGACAATTACCCAGTTTAACTTATAGTAGTCAATGCACAACTGCAATGTGCTATCTTGTTTTTTTCTGTAAAGAGAGCTAGTACTCCCCAAGGCAAGGTACTTGGGCAAATGAAGCCCTTATCTAATAAATCTTGAGTCAGAATTTTAACTTACACAACTCGGTTGGCGCAAATCTATACTTTATGAAAATCAAAGCGTGGCTCCAAGTTAATAGAGAACTCAATCGCCTATGGAGTGGCAACTCAAAAAATCCTCCAAAAACATCCAAATACTCTTGAACCACTCTCCATATGTCATCCTAAACCATACTGTCCTTACCAGCTACCGTGATGACAAAAGGAAAATCAACTCTTCTTGACCCTTAAGGTCATACAATAAAGGAATAAAACTATCACCCCGGTTACACAAGAAGTAGAAACACTCTCTTAATGGTGTACACACCAATACCCTTCTACGGGGACAATCTATCAAAGCTTGAAAATGGGTCAACCAATCCATACCCAGAATTACATCAAATGCATGCATGTTAAGAACAATAAAATAAATAAAGAGTTGGTGATCTGCGACCTCAATCTCAAAGGAGTGGTATACTCAGCCCAATGCCACCTTACCCCTAACTGGTGTCTTAACTAACAAATGAGATTCCAACAGATCAAACTCTAAACCCAAGATAGATGCAAAAGATGATGTTATGAAAGAATGAGATGTACCCGTATCAATCAATACATTGGCTAGAGAATTGAACAACAAGAAGCTACCTCTCACAATAGGAAGTACTGACAAATAATAACATACACACACCCTGAAGATCTCTGATCTACTTGCTCATCCCTCGAAGCATAAGCTTGATGCACAAATTAAGTCAAAGTGGCTCCTTCATTGGCCCTTAAGGCCTGAGCTAATTGTCCTGGCTAATGGCTCTGAGTCTGCATTGAACTAGATGCACCAAATGTGCCACCAAATTGAGGGCAAAACCTCTTCAAGTGCTCGACTTGTCCACATTGATACTGTAGAAGGTTGTCCTCTTCTTTGGCCCTAGGTATTAGGACGACCCGTAGATTGTGCCAATTGTTGCCCTCCTTCTCTCTCCGGACATGCCAGAGACTTGTGGCCCAACTAACCACACTTGGAACATGTGAATACACCATAATTGCCTCTTCCCGATCTAGAACTCGGTACGGAAAAGGTGGAACTCAAATGTGAATCTTGGGATCACGCAAAGTATAACCTCTACCTCTTATTGTCCCTCGCATCCTTAAGACTCTCGCCTCTCTACTTGGAGCCACTCATACACTTCTTCCGTCTGAATTACTACTTCCAATTGTGTTGTCGACTCCACCAAACAGCCATAATTTCATATCATAGAATCGTCACCCTTGAAAAGGAGCCTGGTCCTCAACCTATTTTCAAACTCATTATAACGGCGTTCTTTCATTGCCACGAGTTTCAATACAAACCTCGAAAGGCTAGTAAAGGCTATTTCAAACTCAGCCACCGATGTGCTCAACTACTTGAGCTTTAAAAACTTCTCCTTCACTATGGATGGTAGAAACTTATCCTAAAAGGCATTGACGAAAGCTTCCAAAGTCACTGTGATATGGCCCTTCACAAACTTCCACCATTGACTTGCGTTGCCCTTATGGTGAAAGGCCGCCAAAGTCACCCTCAAACCATCGTCGTTGATGCCAAGCATCTCAAACATCTTCATCATCTACTCAAGCCACTCATCGGCCTTCAGTGGCTTCTTCGGATCACCCACAAACTCATCCGAATTTGATCGGAAGAATTTCCTTTTTAGAAAAGACGATCTTGTCTCAGCAACATGGGTTTGGACTTGATTATCAGTGCTGAGGATGTCCATAGATTCTCGTAAAGCTCTAGCCATTTCCTGAGACAAAACTCTTATGGCTTGTTGCCCCATAGGCTTGGCCACATTCACCTAGCCAATTCTCTTTTCTTGTACCAGAATTTTATCCTGAATTGCACTTTTAGACTTCTAGGCTTACCTACCTGCCACCACCACGTCAAGATCATGATATTCTAATAGAGGTATCATAAAATTTAGCACATTCACAAATGTGCCATAATTAATTCACGCGTGTCCTCATACAATGGACAACACAACAATTCATTCCACGTAAGTACCGAATCACGATTCACAAATGAATTTCCTTTCTAGATAACAATCATTCCTCAATTGCCAAAGTTTCTCGTAGAATTAGCAATGATCAAGTGCTCTTTTAACGAGACTTCTAGGAATTCATAAGCACAATCAATATCTTAGAAACTACATTCCATACTCATTTAATCATATAAGCATGTTATTACATAGCATACTAGGTATACGTCAATTGCTATCTAGCAAGACAAACTCATTGTGATAAAAACCACGTCATACGAGCCCAAAGTATTCAAACCCGGTATGCTTTGATACCAAGTTGTAACGCCTCGAAAATAATAACAATAGATAGCCTTACAACTCTTAACAGATATACGGAAGCTCATACGAATCAATCATTCATCAAAGACAATATTAGCAAAACATTATCTCTTTCATTAATTCCTTCAATGTAGTACAAAGATGACATTATATGCATTAATACATTCATTAACTTTAAGCTATGAATATATAGCAAGTGGCAGATATACATATGATACAAGAAAAAAAGAGAAGTTCATGCCCTAATGGCTACATATTTCCAAGACAATGCTTGGTTACAAAAAAAGTGGGTCAAGCCTAATACATTAAAAATCATAGGCTTGTACAAAAGATATTTATAACACAAAAATAAACAAGCCTTCAACTCCAAGATCCTCTCAAGTTAATTCCTTAACGGAGGCATATCATCAACACCTGAAAGTTAATTTCCACATAGGGTAAACTAAAACTCAGTAGAGATAAATTTAATATACTATATGATTCTTAACCTAGTCATGTGGTGAATACACATGAATGCCATTTACCAAAATGATGCATTTTCCTTCTCAAACAATGTAATGCCATGTTTATAATCTAATTCATAAACCACTACTTTCAAAATAGAAAATAGGGTAACAGATACATACATTAGGAATCTCTAGGTACATATCTACCAATAGGCTATACAAATACTATCAAAACCAGTTTATAGGTACTAACTAGAAGGATCGACACCTAACCGCGCAGGTTTCTAGACTTTCATTATGGACACATAGGCCAACATAATATAAGCCACAACCACACCCCCTAACTAAACTCCAAGTTATTCACCATTTTTTTCCTCTAAAAAATGATACATTTTAATGTATATGAAACAAATGTTCAATTTTAATGCATAAGTGAATGATTTTAGTTAACCTAGTTCTAATGCAATTTCTACAACAATCAAAACTATCATCCACCAATAGACTAAAATAGATATCTCTATTCAAAAGATAAATTTCAAGTAACAGATATAAATTAATAAATTTCAAATTTGAAGTAATAATACATGTTCAACTCACTATTCAACTAAACAAGGTTTCACACATTGCCCCATCATTCTCCTCCTTATTCAAAACCAATGATTTTCAAAGACTTCCAAGGTTTTCCAACAAAATATTCGTTTCTTTCAAAAATCCATTTAAAAGAGAGAATTTCAAGATTTCAACTCTACTCATCAATACAACTATTTCCACAACACTTCTAATGAATCTATTTCAAAACCTCTTTTATACACCTAAAACCAACCCAACCCAAATCAAACCCAATATCAACCCAAAATACTACTTTATTCAAGAGTACATAACGCGACTAAAAATCATGTAAAGATGTTAAAGAAATCCCTACCTTAAAATAGAAAAAGAACAAGGATAAACCCCAAGATTTGACAAAGACCAAAGCTTGAACTTTTCAGATTGAAACGATCACCTCCCCGCTCTTTATCTTATATCCCAAGGCACGTATACCACGAGACTCACAGATTAGAGTGTTAAGGGAGATTTGTGCAAGAACTAGAGATAGAAGAGAGAAAATGGGTTTGGACTTTTTTGAGAGAGATAGAGAGAGAAAGCAGAAAAGTGAGAAAAAAATCTTTTTTCCACAACTTTATATGCACAGACCACTCGAGTGTCAGACATAACACGTTGCTTGAGCGACCAAAACCTAGCTTGAGCAAAGAAACAAAATTTCCAAAACATCAACCTTGCGGAACAGATCGATCGAGTGAATAAAACAATGCTTGAGCGAAAAATGAACCCCTCTTAGAAGTTTAGACTGCAAAAAACTACTCAAGCAAAAAAAGGATTGTTCGAGCTAAAAATGGCATACCCGTAAATTCGGTCTACAAACACATATTTTGAAAAAACAAAAGATCGCTTCCAAAGAAAGAAAAGACCACTCGAGTGAACACAAGAATAAATGCATGAATTTCAAAATACTAGGTCCTAACTGCTCCATAATCAATCAACAAATCCAAGATATCACTTCCAACCAACAATGAAAACTAAAATAGATATAATAACCACAAAAGATACCAGACTCCAAACCAAAGAGTGAAAAAAGGGGTTTTAAACCGAGCCGCTATATTATACCCTCTTTTTTTTTTTTTTTTTTTTAATGAGAAACTATTTTAAGTTAGGGTTATTTTGGACCCACATATAAAGTAATTTTTTTAATATTTATGTCACCTACAAATCACATATATCAATTAAGACCGGGTATATTTGGAGAAGTCAAACCTTGAGCATCTAGATTTACAATTTAGACTAGAACAAGTCATGGACCATAAGTCTAGAATGATATAACAAAGACTAATATGGCACTACATTTTATACCCAATTCAAAATTCAACTTACTATTAAACCAAGCCACCAATCATACAACCAATAGTGATGCCGGCCATGCAAACTTGGCATGTTTGGTTCAAAAATAGCCGATTCGTTCTATTAACCCCCTTAATGGTTAAAGGGACTTTTCGTTTAATTCATATTCCAATCAAAAACTTATTTCTGAAAAGGATTTAAAACTGTCAAAATACACCACTTTGTTGTGACCGATTAGGAGCTTTTTGAGCTAATTCTACCATTTTGGCTCTCAATTTTGTGATTATTTTATTATTTTGAAAAAGTTTTATTTCCACAATCACCTTGTTTTAGGAATTTATGTTTTAGTTGTCATTTTTTGGCATATCTCTTTTAAGTCTCTAGCATTCAAATTTTGAGCTTAATTTGAATTTGTTATTTGTAATAATTCTATTTTTTATTTTATTTTTTAAGCTTGATTAACAATGAATTAGCTTAATTTCTTTTTTCGTCATCAGATTAAGACTTCTCTTATTATATATATCGATGTAAGTGTTAGAATAAAGCAACTTTTCAATTGATTATAACAAAATTTCAAAGTAGAGTTCTCTTCAAGGTGTTTGTACCTAAAATTTTATTACACATTCTACTTTCTTATACACTTCCTTACATCATGAAAAGCCATTTGAACAAATTATTTGAACTCTTAGGCCTCGTTTGGCAAGAGGCTAAAATAGCCAATTAGCCAAAAAGTTACCTTTTTAGCCAAAAAGCCAACAACCCATACCAAAAAGTCAAAGATTCCCTTTTCTCTCTACTTTTTGCACGTCGTTTCGTAATTAGCCAAAAAGTTGGCCCAAACATACAGGTTTTTCTTACCAACCTTTTTAGCCAATTAGCCAAAAAGTTACTAAATTAGCCTGTTCCCAAACGAGGCCTTAATTTGCACTTATTAACATAAGTTATTAGCATAAACAACATTTTCTTGCATGTGAATAAAGATAGTACTTAATTTTGATAAATTATAATCTAAAGTTGATACAAAATGTGAATATAGGTTCGTAAATTTTTTTCCTCATTTTTTCTACTAAAAGACAAAAGTTTTGCAAAACAAAAAAAAAAAAAAAAAAATCCAAACAAAATATCACATCCAACCTCATAATCATTTTACTTTTTCTCTCACAAACATCACATCCAACCACAAAAAAATCCAACTATCTTTCCAAACACTAAAAATTTTTTATCCAATAATATCCTACAACTAAAAAAACCTATATAAAAATCCACTTCCCAAACACCCACTAAGTAACAGGTACATCACGTAGCTGATCTAAATTAATATCAGCAATGCTAGGTATCATGAAATTTTTTTCATGAAAACAATCATGAAAGCTTTGTGACCCTTAGATTACATTTAGAATAAAGCACCACACACTAATCAAGGTAATCCAACAATCATAAATTTTTCTTGATCATTTTTATGACAAAATTTTTATGATCCCTAACTTTTCCCAATTAATATATACTATCACTCACTATTTATTATGTACATAAATGTAAGACCTGAAAAATTACTTTTTGCATGTCTGGAGTGTTTGGTGTGTAATTATATCAAACTCTGATTTCATTTTTCACCATATTATAAATGAGGGATATTTATCAATAAATCTTATCTATATAAGTTTTCTAATTAGTCTTAAGTTTTTTTTTATTGATCAGTTAAGTCTTATTAGTGGAGAGTTTCTTTCCATGTGATTCTATTTTTTATTTTGATAGTGTTTTTGTGGACAACTATACCATTTTATTAATGTGACAGGTATGATATAATACTCTAATGTGCCATGTATTAATGTGGCACTCCAACAATGCGACACTTTAAAAAATTAAAAATTTCTAGTGTACTTTTTTTAAATGTGACACTTCAACGATGTGACACTTTAAAAAAGTAAAAACTCAGTAATGTATTTTTTCTAAATGTGACAATGTGACGAGTATGATATAACACTCCAAAATTTTTACTCAAAAAAAAAAAAATTTTCTTTAGTGTAATTTTTCCTAATGTAATAACGTAGTAGGTATGATGTGACACTTTAAAAAAAATAAATAACTCATTAGTGTACTTTTTTCAAACGTGACAACGTAGCAGGTATGATGTAATACTCTAAAAAAAGTTTAAAACTTCTTAGTGTACTTTTTCCAAACATGACATGTAATACTCCAACGTAGCAAGTATGATGTGACACTCTAAAAAATTAAAAAAAATTTAATGTACTTTTCTCAAATGTGATACTCTAATATGACGGGTATGATGTGATACTAAAAAAAAATTTAGTATACTTTTTTTAAATATGACACTATAATATGACAAGTAAATAAGTCATTACACATCTAAAAAAAATTAAATAAATCATAAAAAAATATAAAATTATATAAATTATAAGTTCAAAACATTGGAGTTATCAATCAATCTCTCTATAAATAATAAACAAAAACACACGGTCTTAACTTGATGGTAATCTATCCATTAGCTAAAGTACTTTCTCCACTTTTGGGGGGCATTAATGGAGTAGGTTTGGCAAAACATCTAAGACACTCATTCAGGATATTGATGCCATAAATATCTGAACATACAAGTCAATACCAAACACAATTTTCTTGCAAATGTGTAGTCCACAACACAAAAATGTTCCACTCTTCTCGATCACGCCAGATCTTCTCCTCTAGAAGCAACTTCATTATTAGATCACGTAGCCATCAGCTAAAGCTTATTAAAAGAATTTAAAAGTTCTTGTTATTTCAAGTCTTAATTTTTCAAAGACATGATAAGATAACATATTACTTTAAGTTACTATTGACTAAATGATGAATCTCTTTAAATTTGGATTAAAAAAATGGAACAAGAAAGATTGTACTGACAATTTTAAAATACTCAAAAGTGTTATTTAAAAGTTATTAAAATATAAAGAATGTAAATCACATTATTCATTTTGAATAATATTTAAATTATGGGAGTGTTTTAGTTTTTGGGTTTTTTTGGTTTTTTTTTTTTTACTACAAGATAAATGTTTTACAAAATCAAAAAAATAAATAAATAAATCCAAACAAAATATTACATCAAACCCCATAATCATTTCACTTTTTCTCTCATAAATATGACATCCAATCATAAAAAAATTCAACTATCTTTCTAAATACAAAAAAAATTTCTCTAATAATATCCTACAATTAAAAAAACCTACAAAAAAATTCACTTCTCAAACACCCACTATATAAAATTTGAATTTATATTATTACACCGTATAAATTCACTGAATAAAGTGTTTATTAAATTATAATTAATTATAAAAATAATATTATCACATTATTTTGGAGAAATTTTTTTGGGAGTTTTTTTTGAAAAGTTCCGTTTTTAAGAGTTTTATTCCATCAAACTCATATTCTTTTTGACTATTTTATTAAGTCTTATTTAAGGTAAGAAAATCAAAACACCTTAAATCTCTCCTGTCTCCATTAATATTGATATTTAATGTTGATTATCATTATATCTTCACTCCAAAAAAATATGCATTAACTACACACTGCTATTTAATGTTGATATATATTACACATAAAAAATTAAACATGGTTATTCTTTATTGATGACATGAATATAAATGTTTACATCAGATGACATGAATGCGAATGTTCGCATCAAATGACATTGTCATAAAGGTGATGTTAAGGTTCACATCAATATTGTATCAAATTACACAACCACAATCTTTAACTTGAAATGAATTTTTGTTATTGTACTGTCAATTACATGATATGAATATTTATACTAAAACATACGAATGCGAACGTTCGTATCACTACATTAGATGAGAGAGAATGTTCACATCACTACATGTTGTGAATAAGAATGTGTTGTCAATTAAAAATATAATGAACGTTCACTACATGTGAATAAGAATGTATTGTCAATTAAAAATAAGAAGGTTCATATATTGTAAACGTTCACATCACTACATTAGATGAGAGAGAATTTTTTGAAAATGTGTTGTGAACATTTACATCAAATGAGAGATAATGTTCACATTATTTTTAATGTATTGTCAATTAAAAATATATTTATATCAGATGAGAGAGAATGTTTACATTATTTTTAATGTGTTGTCAATTCAAAACATATTCACATTATATAATAATATAAAATAATAATATCAATGTTATTTAATTTGTATATGAAATTTTCTATGCCTTGGTCTTTTATCTCTCTCTCTCTCTCTCCCTTTCTCCAACATTAAATATCAATATTAAATATAAGGTTATAAGAGTCTAACAAAATCAACAAAATCATGTAAATCAAGAAAAAAGATTTAATGAGACTAAGTGAGTTAAAAAAATATTTCATAAACTTTTTAAATTAAAACACTTCTAAATGAAATTTATTAATAAAAATCTCATATTTTTTTATAAGAGTAATATTTCTTTTTTTTTCAAAAGATAGAACATTATAATCTCATGCTAATCATCATTAATCTGAAGAGATCAAAACATAATAAATGTTCTCAATTGTCCAATAAGAGAAAAGTTAGGGATTATGAAATTTTTTTCATGAAAATGATCATGGAAGATTTATGATCCTTGGATTACCTTTATTAATATGTGGTGCTTTATTCTAAGTGTAATCCAATAATCATAAAATTTTCATAATTATTTTCATAAATTTTTTTTTATAATACCTAACATTACTGGTCCAATAAATCCATTTCCTAACCCCTAGCCCATCATGAATGTCAATCCATTACTAGCAATAGGTGCCGAGATTGAATCTCTCTCTCTCTCTCTCTCTCTCTCTCTCTCTCTCTCTCTCTCTCCAAAAAGTATAGGGAAAGAGGGAGATATTTGAGAAGCTAGCTATTAAAATAGATTATTTTAATTTTTAATTATTTCAGTAAGTTAAAATAATTGTATTTAAGAAGATGATTAATTTTTTTATAATTAGATGTGATATTTATGAAAAAAAATAAAATAATTATGGATTTAATGTGATATTTTGTCATATTAACTATTTTAATATGTTTTATCTTTTAATTCTATTTTATTCCAAAAAATCCAAAAAGCCTATTACCAAAAATCCCCACCGTAAAGTGAAAGCTAACTTTACAATAATGATACATTCCTTAATTTTTGAACTGTAATTATGTTGCAGGAATAAAAAAAAATAAAAAAGCTAAAACATCACCATAACTGTGGGATCCACACACTTAGAGCTCCTTTAAAACTCCCAATTTAGAGCTTCATGTTAAAAAATTTATGATTTTAATTATTAATATGTATAAAAAAATTCATTGATTTGTAATTATTTTTTTAAAAATCTCATTAATGTGACATTTTCAAAAAAAAAAAAAAAATTGACATAAGTTGGCAGTTCTGCTGATTTAGCAAATTTAGGCCTTGTTTAAGGATAAGATTTTTAGTAATTTTTTTATTTTTTTTAGTTAAAATATGATTAAAAGATTAATATTTTGATAATTATTTTTTGAAATTTTGGCCATGTTTGGGAATTTAGTTATTTTCGTTAGTTTTTTTTTTTTTTTTTGACTATTTTATAAGATGAAAAAAGTTATATTTGTGATAATTTGAATTTTTTTTTTTTGATAGTTGAATAGATGATTGTAAGAAAAAAAAGTAATTAATTAATGTGTAGGATATAACATTTTGTTTTATTATTTATTTTAACATGCTTTTTATCTTTATTAACTATATTAACCAAAAAAACTCTTTCAAACAGGCCTTTTAGGCTAAAAAGTGAGTACCCAAAGAGGCTTTAGTTTAAAGGATGAAGTCTAAGCCTTTTCTGTAATTTATTGGTGGCGGAAATTTATAGGTCTGGCAATCACCAAATATATACTCAAAAAGTCATTATAAAAAATTAAAGCGTGGTGGTGATGCATGTGATAATAATGACAATGGTCGTGAATGTGATGGTAGTGTTAGTGGTTGTAGTGGTTAAGGGGTGGTGGTGATGCCAGTAACTGTGATAATAGTGTGATCGTGCTAGAAAATGTGGTGGTGGTAATTCTATCAACGGTGATGATGGTTGGGGTTGGGGTGTAATAATGGTGTGGTGACGATAAGATCGTAATGGTCAACATTGATACTTATTATTATTATATGATATAAACAAAAATGTTGCTAGGTCTTTAAAGTTCAAAATGTCAATGCGAATGTCTCAAATAATTGAATTTATGAATTATGAAAATACACATGTTATGAATGTGTTTGCTTTGATCAATATGATAATATATTTAAACATTTACACTTAACTCTTATGAAACATTTTATATGAAAATCAACTCAAACTTTTTTGTGTTTCAAACTATCAAAATTATATCATTTATTGATCAATAAGGTAATATTCCCTTAAGTCATAATTCTTTTTAAGAAATAATTTATTAAATGATAAATTTTAAAAATATTATGAACTCTTTAGTTATATTATTAGTTCTTTCTTATTTATTATTATCTTATTTTCATTTAATTTAAATATTTTGTTAATCAATATGGTAAGTGTTCTAGTTTTCTTTAATTATAATCATCAATTTCTAATGAGCAATAATCTAACTATAATTTCTATAATAGAAATCATACATGTTTTGAAATTATCACTTTGTTTTTTCTTGATAAATTAAATTATAATTATTATTGTGAGTGATATTTTTTCCAAATCTATTGTTATCTATATATTAAAGCAATATAAATTTTTTCCCAAAATGTTTTAAGAGCTTCAAACTATTAATTTCAATTTATAAAAATTAATAAATACATGTCACATAAAATTATAAACCCATCCAAACATATCTAATTTATTTATTTATTTTTTTTTTCACTATTTGCTCTAGCTACTCTTTCGTCTTCAGTGGCTCTTTGGGATCACCAAAAAACTTGTCCGGGTAAGACCGGAAGAACTCTCGTTTCAGAAAAGATGACCCTGTCTCAACAACATGGGCTTGGACTTGATTCTTTGCCATGAGAATGTCCATGGATTCTCGCAACGCTATGGCCATTTCGGGGGTTAAGGCACCCATGGCCTGCTAGCCGACTAGTTCCACCACATTGGCCTAAGCAACTCCCTCCTCTTGTGTCAACATATCATCCCAGAAAGGCACCTCATACCTTTTAGGCCTACTACGCCTACCACAACGACCATGTCTTGACATCCTAATGAAAGTAACAAAAGAGGTTAGCACATTTACAAATGTACCGAAACTAATTCACTCGAGTCCTAATACGGTGGACAGCAGTAATTCACTCAACATAAGCATGTAGTCACATAAACACATACAAATTTTCTTCCTAGACAATGACCGTCCTGCGGTGTTACCCGAGTTTCGATTAGAAGCAACAGTAATCAAGTGCTTTTCTACCAGGACTTTTAGAAACCCGTATACCCAATCAATATCTTAGGAAGTAAATCTCATACTCATATAATCACATAAGTATGTTATCACATAGCATACCATACGTACTAATGTCTCTATCAAGCGAGACAAACCCATTACGGTAATAACCATTTCCCATATTCAAAGTATTCAAACCGAAGACGCCTCGATATCAAGTTGTAACGTCCCGAAATAATTATAATAAACCAACCGTAACGATAATTAAATAACAACATAAATTAGAGTATGATATCTTTTCTTTTCATGAAATCCAATTGTACAAAAGAGGTGGCACATAAGGATATACATTCATAGTCCTAACCCTAAATCTATAGCACGTGTCAATAACAAAATAAGAAGTAGAAGTTAAACAGGTAATGGAAATGCCCTAAAGGCTACTACTTTCCAAGACAATGCTTGGTTCCATCAAAAGTGAGTCTTAAGCTCAATACATATAAAGCCCTAGGCTCATACAAACATTAAATACAAAATAACAAAATTGAGTTTTCAATTCCACAGTCCTCCCAAGCTAAGTCCTTGGTGGAGGCATATCACCAGTACCTGAAAATGGTTTTCTCCAAATAGAGTGAACCAAAGCCTAGTAAAAAAATCTAACACAATATATGAATCTTAAAAAAGATATAAGGGTGAAATGCATATGCAATGCCTATGTTAAAATGGTTTATATTTCTTTCTCAAAATCATGCCATGCTCGAATTATATCACAATTCTCAAATCATGTCCTTTACCATAGGAATCAAAAAGGAATTCTCAAACCGGTATAACCTTTCATGGATATTTCGTCCGCAGGAAACCGTCAAATGGTACCCATGTAAATGTAGTCTATACAGACACTACTATTGTCATTTTACGAATATTTCGTTGGTAGGAATTGGCACCCATGTATACGTACGTTTTTTGAGACTTTTACTCTGGACAAACAGGCCAACTTAATTAGGTGATATACAGCTTTTTCCAACATTCACCCATTTTTTTCTCAAAATTATATACATTTACAATGTATTAAATGTGCAACAAATGTTTAATGCACGTAGATGAGAAATTAGTTTCAATTCACCTAATCTCCATGCAATTTCTACAACAATCATGGATATCCTCCACTGATAGCCCAAAACAGATATTTCTAAACATATATAAAATCTTCAAATATAGATAAACTTTACAAAAATTGAAGATGTGAGCGATAATACATATCAAACTCCACCATCCATACTAATATCAATCTAATTTCACATTTCCATTATCAATTTCATTTATTTGTACAAAACAATTATTTGGGACATTTAAGGCAAAACTTTATTTCTTTCAAAATCCAATCCAAGGGTCAAAATCAATGATTTGTTTGCAACTCAACCTCATTTTCACTCCCACAATCATTTTTCATACAACCATTTGAAAACCCCTCTTTTGATTTTAAACTAAAACCTTAGGTTTATTCAAAATCCTCAAAAATCACAATATTGTTTATTAAAAACAAATAGTTAAGTTAAAAATCATAAAGAGTGTAGAAAATCCCTACCTCAAACCTAAAAGACGAGAAAAACATGGATGAAACTCGAATGAAGTCGAAGCCCAACTCTATTTGGATAAAAATGAAGCTCTAGGTGAGCTTTACCTTTTTAACAAAGGGAGTAGGGTGGAGAAATGGGTAGATCTTGGTGTATTTATAGAGAGAGAGTAGGTTCTAGAGAGAGAATGTCTAAACTTTAGGGTTTTGAAATGTTTAGAGAGAGAAGGAGATGAAAAAGTGATGTAAAAAGTGACTTTTACAAACTAATATATGCACAGTCCGCTCGAGCGCAAGAAGTGACGCTCGAGCGTCCAAACACAAAAATGATTACCGCTTGAGCACTGAGACATAATGAAAAAGGCGTCATTGCTCGAGCGCAAGAAGTGACACTCGAGTGTAGAATAGACACTCCTAAAAATTTTATAGATAGAAGACCATTGCTCGAGCACAAGACTGCTCGAGCGCAGGAAACAACGCTTGAGAGTATAATATACTCTCTCAATAGTTTTGCAGATCTGGAAAAGTACTGAAGGTTCACAAAGCCCACTTGAGCGCAAGAAGTGACGCTCGAGCAAAGAAGTAAATTTCTGGGCAACAAAAGTTTGAAAACCAAGTTACCAACCTGTTCCAAACGCAACCAATACAACCAAATAGCCAAACTCAATGAGGAAAAATATGAATAAGATAAGAACAACAATACAAAACCATGAAACCCAAGCCCAGAATATCAAATGAGTTGGATATAAAAGTAGAATCACTATAATATTTACATTTTTCTTTAAATACAGTTGTACCATAAGGATTAGTTCAGGTACTCTTTCAAAATGCTCCCAAACAGTACTAGACGTGCCCCTAGATGATGATGTTTTTGTTGGAAGAAGGATATTAGGTACATTAGAAGGAGAATCAACAGATTCATGTTGTGTATATGGATCAATATCAACATAAATATTATGAATATTATGATCCATAATAATGTAAGTAAAATAATATATATGAACTAACAATTTATTAAAATAATGAGTAAATAATAATGAATTTCATAATAACAACTAATATATGTTACGAAATAGTTAACGTAAAAAAATAAGTAACTAATAAATATTAATTCAAATAATTAATGTTATCGATTGGCGAATGCGATATAAAAATTAATTTCTTCTGCTAAAAGTTTCTTCTTGTACAATTGCAATTGTCACTTAGGAATGAGATTTCAAAATTAATTGAGAGAGTTGAGAGTTGAAAGAGAGATTTGTGTATGAGAAATTAAATAGAAGAGATGTGGTATTTGTAAGAGTTGGGAGAAATAAGGGGTTAATTTATATAATTAAAAAAAAAATTTGTGGCCGTTGGTAGGAAGCGGTCATTTGACCATTTGAATAAAAAAAAAAAAAAAATCAATTTTTTTTTACTATTGGTTAGACATTGTGCACTTGTGCAACACATGGAGCCTTTGGAGGGTGGGCCGCCAGGGTGAGGAAAAAAAATTGGATCGGGGTGAGCTGCGCCACGGGTCAGGCGGGTTGTGAAATAGATAGGCTAGGCCAAGGCCAAGGGTCCTCGGGTTGGACTCGGGATCGAGCCTGACTAGGCCTGGCCCACCTGGGCTGCAGCAGGCTTCGACAGTCGACGAGTCGGCAGGTCAATTTTACACCCCTACATATCACAGGCATTACACTAGTATAATATAAGTAAAAACGTTGTGGCATCTTTGAAATTGGAAGTCTCACTCTAATTTTCTCAATTTTTCTTAATTTTATAATTTTTAAAATACACGTGGTATCTTACAATTGGTCCAAAATCTAATTTAGTTAAATTAAAATAATATTTAAATTCTCCGAATGATCACTTATTACCAATAATAGAATCAATAATTATGGAAATGACAAAGTCTTAATTCAAAAGACTTTTCATTACCTTCAATCCAAACTTGTTTTTCCAAAATATATATATTTTTTAAATTTTAAATTACGTATTTCATAAAGATTTCTTCTTTAAATTATGTTATTGTATGTACAATTTAATGCTTTATTTATAGAAATATCCAATAGTGTAATAGCTTAAATTATGGTAACAATCAATACAAATCATGTATTGTTTTTTAGATTGGCATTTTGAGTAACTTTTATTTATTTATTTTTTTCGTTTTTAGTGAATTTTTTTTTTAAAAAAAGTTTAAGACTTTTAAAATGCTTTCGAATTGGATGAACTAGAAAAATAATAAAATCAATAAAAATATTTGAAAAAAAGTATTATAAAAATATTTAAAATTTAAAATTTTTTATTATTTTATTTTATTTTATTTGTGGCTTTTTTTTCAAATCTATATCTATATATATATATATATATATTGCAGCAAAGTGACATTTCAATAATAAAAGCTAAGGAATTTTCAAGATATCATCCTGAAATTCTTAATTTTTGTTATTTTAAAAAAATCCTATTGCCTAACACATCATATTAATTACATAAAATTAATTATTATGTTGTTGTACCTTTTCCATTCTTTTCTAAAACAAAAATATTACTATGATGCTTTTTTATTTTTTATTTTTTAATAGATTTTTTCAAATCTATCTATCTATCTATATATATTATAGCAAAGTGATATGTTAATGATAAACACTAAAGAATCTCCAAGATTTCATCCTAAAATTTTTAATTTTTGTTATTTTAAAAAATCCTATTGACTAACACATCAGATTAATTACATAAAATTAATTATTATGTTGTTATACCTTTATCATTCTTTTCTAAAACAAAAATATTATTATAGTTATGCCATCTTACCTGCAAATAATAATTATTTTATAATAAGAAAAATTTCAATTTTCTCTTTTTTTTCTCTCTCTCCAACCTACTATCTTTTTCACCCGAAAACCCTAACTGCCGTATATCCTTTTCCACGTCATTCCCAACTTTCTCACCTTATAAAGGTCAAGTTCGTGCAACTCATTATTTTTAATCTCTTTTTCGAAGACTATTAAAGGTTAGTTTATGTTGAATAGTTTATGTTGCATATGTGTGCATTCCTTACATCAAAGAAGTTTCAAACTTAATTGGTATGGATTAACATGTTTTTATAATTTTTTGTGGATATTTATTTTTATTTAGTTGTCATTTAGACAGCTAAATAGTTTTTAAATGTAAAACAATATTATTAAGTCAGTTATAGATTATATACGAAATGGAAAATGTCAATATTATATTATTAAGCATTTTTTTTAAAAAAAAATTTAGTTCATGTGCATAACTTTGGTGCTAAAATTTAATTTTTGTTATTTTTAAAATATTGATAAAAAAAATATTTGCTAACTTAGCATATTAATTATTAAAAAATAATGAATATTTTCTACCACCCTTTCCAAAACAAAATTATTACCATAATTATACCATCTTTTCTTGCAAATAATAATTATCCCATAAAAAAAATTTAAAAAAAAAGAACAATTTTCTTCTTATTCACTGTCCCACTCACTCTCTTCCTTACCCAAAAGTCGAAAAATAAATCTACAGCCTCCATAAACATAGAACCTCAAAAGAGATTTTACAAAAGAACATATTATAATACAATCATATTTTATTTTTGATTTTTCAATACTATTTTATTTCTGTACATAGTTACAAGTGAATGGATTAATGAAAAATAATATTTTATCTAAGAGACTCTAAGTGCTTTAAAATATTAATCTAAATCTTTTAAATTTTTTTATTCTTTAAAATTTTATTTATATTTAAGATACATCTCATTCTAAATTTTAAAATCTTTAAATAAAATGTTCAAAATAAAATTTTAGTTATCAAATTTGAAATTTTGAAAAATCAAAAATTTTGTTGACATTCACAAAAAAATGTCGAAGGATAAAAAATAATTGATGATTTGTTGTATAGATTGGATGAATTGACATAAGACAAACTAAGCTACTATTACAAAACTCGAAAGACAAATTATTTATATTTTACCTTAAAGTAATTTTTGTATTTATCTTATACTTTGCTTTGTATATTTATCAATTATGTAATAATACATGTTTTTGTTATTTAATATTTAAGTTGGACCATTAATAATAAGACAACCAAAAAAATTCAAGTAGTTGTCATGAAGATAGCTAAGTTTATTTGACAATTTTTTTTAGAAATAATTTTTAGTATATTATGTAAAACCGTGCATATTATGCAAGTACATAAATAAATATAAATTATTAGTATTGTGGTGGTGTTTGATAACATAATTTAGCAGATAAAATTGAATATATTAAATGAAAATTAATTAAATCTGCTTGATAATTATAATTGATATGACATAAAAATTTAAATACCTCTTAAAATGTAGAATTAAAATTAAGAAAAATTTAAATGATATGAAACTTATTTAATTCTGACTAAATTTATAATATATTAAATATAAATATTGATACACTATTATAAACTTATCACCACCATCACTACTATCACACTACAACATATAATGGTTTTAGAGACCAAATGTTTTGGTCTCTAAAAGTGAAAATTTTATTGTAAAAGACATTTAAGGATCAATTTCCATTGTCACGAGAATAGCTACTAAAAGATTGTTCCGAAAAGTAAAAAATAAGACTTTTATCAACAAAATTTTGAAAATGTCACTAATAAATAGACTTTTAGGGACAAAATACTTTAGTCTCAAAATAGTTTATTTTTTAAGACAAAAAATTTGATTCCAAAAGGATAATAATTTATCACTAATATCCAATTTTCATTGCTAAAAATATAATAACGACACTTTTCATAACAAAAATATTTGGTGTCAAAAAATTAATTTTGTTCTTAAATTTTGGTCTCCAAATTCTTAATTTTTGTGGTGTCACTATTTTCCTTACCATTGTCATTATTACTATAAACACATTTATCATTTCTCTATCGCCACCACAACACCACCCAAGCATCACGAATAAATTTATTTTGTTTTATTTTTTAATTGAGATTTTTATGTTATGTTTTATTTTATTTTACTAAATACAATACATAATGAATCAAATGCTTAACGGATAAATCTGTCATTTTATAACTTAATCCCATAAGATTTCATTCCCACCATTTTTATCCTACCTTCCTTAGAACACAATAATTTAACATATATAAAATTCATAAATCAGTGAGATTCTTAATCTAATTTACAAGTTCTCAATCAAACAATTGACTCCATAATAAATTGGATATAGAGTCCATTCCCCTAAAAATCCTTCCAAACAAACACTCGTTACTATATAGTATAAACTTGGCCCAATCCTTAGCTGACCTGGGATTTGTATGCTCCGCAAACATAAAATGGTTGTGGTCCTTAAATATACTTTTCTTAATTATTTTTGTAGTATTGTTCGCGAATGACAGATAGGACAAAACACAATTTCATAGAGAGAATCTAGTCCCTTGGTGCCTAGATTAAACAAAACGCAATTATACTTACCCTTGGTGCCTATATAACAGAGGCCAAACAAACAAAAAAAACATACCAAACATACCCTCTGTCTTCTCTCTCTCTCTCTCTCTCTCTCAGCACTCCCCCTCTCTATCTTTGTTTCCTTCACCACATCTTCTTCCACAACAGTCCAAACATCGTGATGGTTGAAACTGATCTCTCAAAATTCATGAATGCTAGAACCATCGGCTCAGGCGATGAGACCGTGGTTCTGGCACATGGATACGGAGGAGACCAGTCTATGTGGGACAAAATTGTCCCATACTTAGCCCGGCAATACCGAGTTGTGGTCTTCGACTGGAGCTTCTCTGGGGCTGTGAATGATCCAAACCTCTTTGATCCTGTCAAATACTCTACTTTTGATGCTTTTGCGGATGACTTGATCTCTCTCTTGGAGGAGATGAACTTGAAATCATCAGTTTTTGTTGGCCACTCCATGTCTGGTATGATTGGATGTATTGCTTCCATTAAAAGGCCAGAGCTCTTCAAGAGGCTCATACTTGTCGCAGCTTCACCCAGGTACATACACACACACATGACACGTGCATATGCATATATTTGATAGGAAAAGTTCTTTGTTTTCATAATCCCATCATTTTCTTGTTCAGTTCTTCTACTTGTTACAGAAATCAATCACATAATCAGATGATTGTGTCCGATTTCATAATTAATTTATATGATGTTAGGTATTTTATTTTATTTTTATTTATTTGGAGATGTTGTCTATCTATATAAAGGGCTATTTTGGGAAGTTGGCTTTTAGTCACTTTTTTTGGTTTGTAGCAAAAGTTAAAAGTTGGCTTTTTAACATTTTTTTCCATTTGGGAAGGTGGTTTTTAGACAAGGGTGAAATTACAATTTTACCCCTCAAGAGTCAAAATATGCTACATGGGTGAAATTGTAATAATTTAAACTAAATAGGGGTAATTTAGTCATTTGATTATGATTTGACATCATAAACAAATATTAATCAAAAAAGCCAAAAGTCATTTTTTACCAACTTCCCAAATCATTTTTCTAAAAAAGTCAAAAGCTTAGTTAAAAGCCAAAAAGTCAGTTTTAACCATCTTCCCAAAACAACTCAAACTCAGGGTTAGTTTGTGTAGTGGGTTAGTTTTTTAACTTTTTGATTTTTTTTAACTATTTTAACCTGGGCTAAAAAGCTTGGTTTGGAAAGAGCTTTTTAGTTTTTTGATTTTTTTATAAAAAAAGAGTGTAATGATTATGGGTTGGATGTGATGTTTTGTTTGTTATAACTAAAATAACTTATTTTATATTTTGTAGCTATTTTAGCCACAAACTATCTTCCCAAACGAAGGCTCAAAGGGTATAGTTGAGTGAGAAACTGAGCCGTAATAATAAAAAGTAAATTATGAGTTTAAAATTTTGTTCGCAATATTACTTTTTAGTCTAAAAATTAAAAAATTAATAATTTATATTAAAAAATTAAAAATTCTTTTTTTTTTTAGTAAAAAATTTAAAAGTTATCTCAAATAAATTAATTTTTTTATATCATATTTTAACTTAAAAAATTAAAAAATTACTAAAAAAAAACTTGTTCCAAAATGAGACATAAATATCATAATAGGCATGATTTTTTGGATCCATCTCAACGTCGGTATCCAGTAATTATTCCATATATATAGAACGGCGAACTGCATGCATCCGAGATTAATTGAGGCCAAATCTCAAGTACTCTTGGGGGTGTTTGTTTGGGGATTAGAGTGTGGATACGACTCTATGCCTATTACACATGATAGTATATTTAGTTTAAAAAATATATAAGTTAGATTAATAGTTTAATTGGATTATCGATTTTTTATTTGTGGAATTATTGTATTTCATGAGGCTTGGGATAAAAAAAGGTCGGATAACTCCTCCTTTGGATTAAAAGGTTAAAATGACATTTTTGGCCCTCATTTTTGCCCTCAATTTTTTGTTATTATTTTTAATTATACTTAGTAAAATAAAATAAAATTTAAAAATCTCACCTAAAAATTAATAAATTAACAGTCCAATAGATTATAATATCCCTTTAAAAGTTCATTTTATTTAATTAAAAATAAAATTAAAAGTTCAATTTATTTAAAAGTTCAAATTAAAATAAAATTAAAAAATCTCAACTAAAAATTAAAATAAATTTATATAATTTTTATTGATATTCTATTTATTTAATTTTTTAAAAGTTTTAGTAAAAAAATTAAATAAAATAGGATATATATCGAATTCAATAGAATAGTCCAATTCAAATATCTAATTTCATAATTAAACAAAAATAGGATTCAATAGAATAGTTCAATCTAATCCCATGACTAAACAAACATAAAATATAAATTCAGTCCAATCAAATAGTTCAGAGACGTATCTTAAGACTAACAGTTCTATGGATTATTACAAATCCATCATTATCCAATCCATCCAAAACAAACACACACTACAATATATATATGTATATATATATATATATATTTGGGAGACTTACGTATAGGTTTTAATAGGTGGACTTATTATCCAATAGGTCCTGTAAAAATTAATGATATTTTTTAGTAAATACTATTAAAAAAACGTCACTAATTATATATTTTCAGCAATAGTTTGAAATTTGTTTTACAAAAACTGTCACTAATTATAAGTTTTAACGACAATTTAAAAAAATCGTTACAAAAAGTGACTAATTTTTAACTTTCAATTACAGCTTGAAAAATTCGTTACAGAAACACATTACTAATTGTAAGTTTTAACAACAATTTATAAAAACTGTGATAAAAAAAAAATTCACTAATTGTCAATTTTTAATGACATATGTAAAAATCGTTACAAAAAATTAGTTTTAACGACAATTTTACTATGAATTATTTTCAATAGAACTTGATGGGAATTAAATCAAACTGTTTACTATGAATTATTTTCAATAGAACTTGATGGAAATTAAGTCAAACTGTTAAGATTTATTGATAATTTACCCTATATATAAGTTTTATTTTTATTATTTATTATTATGTAAATGTGTTCAGAGTTGGACAATTTGCATGTTTACTTGTGGTGTTTTATGCTGGCTTTTTGGACCATATTTCCCCATGTCCTCTTTCTTTTTTATTGTTTATTTATTTTGCTGAGAAATATTCCCTGATTGTATTTCAAAATCTTTGTTATTTGTTTTCAGAATAATAATATAATCTAGTGTTCGGTTCACTAAAATGATTTTAGACAAAATGTAATGGTGATTAGTTTTTAGTCTCATTGTTAGATTGATGGATAATAATTCTATTTTCAATAGAATTTTTTTCACATAATCAAATATGAGAATAAATATTTAATAAAATGATTATTTTATTTGATTCTCTTTTCAACAAATCAAATATCATGATTCATATCACTAAAGGTATGTATTTATTTGGGTATGTGCTTGTGGACCGAGTTTACAACATATGATAAGATGTACCTCATTTATTATATGGTCTAAATCGAGCATATGAAAGATGAAAAAAGATGGAATGGCATATCGGTACCCGTTCCTTTGTCTTCTACCATGTAATTTTATCACCCAAATGCATCACAATTTCATTTAGAGACATCTGACATTTGAAATACTTTAGACATTTGACATAATTTCATTACAACACATTAGGTATTTTGTCTCATCTTATTTTAACTAATTATATTTACAGATTCTTTGAGGCTAGGAAATTAATTTAAGAAGGAGAGAATGTTGTTGGAATATATATTTGGCAAAGTAATTCAGAAAATAAAAAGTACAAATTTTTATGTATTTTTACTAGACAAAATACCTTTTAGGGTTGGAGTTGCCCTTAGGACTTAAATCTCCAACATGATGAAGTTACCCTTGAAGACCCCAACCTTTGGTAGAAGAAGTTCTCAATTTCATGTAGTAAAATGTTCATAAACAGATTTTTTTATTACAATTTTTTTTTTTATTATGGTTAAACACAAAATAATAGATCCTATATTTATTAATGTGGGTTTTATTATCTTTTACTAGTGATAAGAAATTACTAATAATAATAATAATAATAATAATAATAATAATAATAATCTAAAGTAATTGTAACACGTAAAGTAAATGTTAGGTATAAAAGTGAAACCATGAAATTATATCACCCACCAGTAATAAATTTCATTTTGGGATAAAGGAATTATATTATGGAGTTTTCTTAGGTGTGCAACCCACAAAAGGTGTAAGTGGGTTGCACACCATGTGCCACTAACACAAAAGGTGTAAGTGTAAGGTGTAAGTGTAAGTGGAAGGTATAAATGAAATGTATAAATTGCACACCATGTGCCACTTACACAAAAGGTGTAAGTGCAAGGTAAAAAAGGTGTAAGTGTAAGGTATAAGTGAACACAAAAAGGTGTAAGGTGTAAGTTGCACACTATAGCATTATCCTTATATGATTAGGATTAATGAAAAACAAATGGTGTCCATTAAGCCTCTGTTTGGGAAGTGGGTTGGCTCTTTGGCTTTTTGGCTCTTTTGGCTATATGAGCCTGGGCTCAAAAGCTTGATTTGGGAAGGACTTTTTGGTTTTTTGACTTTTTTGACTTTTTTTGTGAGAGAAGAGTGTAATGATTATGGGTTGGATGTGATTTTTTGTCTTTTGTGGCTCAAAATTGCTATTTTGTCTTTTGTGGCTCATTGAGCCAAAAAAGCCCAATGAGCCACTTCCCAAACGAACCCTAACTGATCCCATTTGCCTTTTTCAACTATAGCTTTTTTCCATTGATTTTTTCTGATTGTATTCATTGTACTTATGTTTTACATCAATAAATTTTCTTTTCTTGATAAAAAAATAAAAAAATAAAAAAACGCCTCACCCCATTTGTATTTTTTTATTATTTAATAATACCACATAAAATTATACCACTATTATACTTAGGCCTTGTTTGGAAAATAAAGTTTTTAGTTAAAAAATTTTAAAAATCATTATAAATTATCAAATTATTCTTTTTATTATATTCACATTTCTTTATACAAAGTCAAAAAATTAATAAAAAAACCTAATTTCCAAACTAGCCCTTAATATTTATCCCACTCCCACAATTCATGATTTTTTTTTGATTAAAAAATTTGTTAGTTTGACTTCAAATCCCATGAACGGTTAATTTTTTCCCAAGACATTGCTAATTTGATGTACTGCAAGTCAATCGTCTTGTATTGTATTGTCAATTTAGCCGAGTCTTTTCACGTGTAAAGTTCTTTTTTGTTCTAGATTGCCATGCTTTGAAGATTTAACCCATTAATATCTCTAAAAATTGACTTGACTGGATCAAAATCTATAGCAGGTAATAATTACAACTTTATGTACCAAGTTTTCTTCATTTGTAGTGTTACTAAATTTTTTTATGTTAATTCTTGTACATACTGAACTTGAAAAATATTGGTAAGTGTGAGTAGTTGGGCAAATTTAGACATTTGTTTATCACAAAATGTTGATGTGTCATAATTATTTCTTTTAATAAGATTTTGTTTATTATCTTTTTGTGATACACTTTTATACTTGTTAAATATTAATAACATTCATCTGATACCCTTACATCTAACAAGTGTGTTAGTATCATTACGTTGTAAACAAAATATGATAATAAGGTCATCATAGATTTGTTGGCAATAAATTAATTTTACAGGGTGAGCCTATTGTAATTGTGCATAGACGATAAAAAAATGATATATTTGTATTTTTTTTTCCACATATAGGTACATAAATTTTGAAGATTATGAAGGGGGATTTGAGAGCTCAGATGTTGAGCAACTCTTGTCAAGCATTGAATCCAACTTCCACCAATGGGCTTCAAGCTTTGCTTCTCGTGTTGTTGATCCAAATGACCCTACCACTGTTGATAAGTTCAAAAACTCATTGCAAAGAATGAGCCCTGAAGCTGCACTCTCCACAGCCAAACTCATCTTCCACAGTGACCAAAGAGACATGCTTGAAAAGGTTACGATCCCATGCACCATCATCCAGACCACCCATGATCTTGCCGTCCCCATCTCCGTTGGATACTTCATGCAGAAGAAGATCCAGGCCAAATCAACGGTGGAGATCATCGACACAAATGGCCATTTTCCTCAGCTAACTGCACATCTTCAATTCCTGGAGGTGTTGGGTGGAGTTCTTGGTTTTGAGCTTTAATTTCGATTAAGTAGAGAAGAGGGTGTTTTTAGCTTTCTCCTAAATAAAAGCCAATTTGGTCAAAGTCTTTGTATGCATAATTCCTGACCTATCGGGATGGTGATGGGAAATGGGTGTTGTGTGGGATGGTTTTGTGGTTGTTATAGGTTTGAGTTGTAGTCTTCTAGTTAATATTTAGATGTAAAAATACTCTCGCCACTATAGGTTTGAAGAGGGTTAAATGAACACAGTTATATATATCTCTATATGTGTGGAGAGACTGTTTTCAAAATTTGAATATGTATCTAAAACTGCAATTGAGCAACTTTTTTATAGTTAATATCTAGATGTAACAAAGCTATTTTGGATTGTAAATATGGGACTTTGTGGATTGAAATTACTAGTTTTGGGATGAATGATTGGATGCTTGGTCTGTTTGGTAACGTTTACGTTTTCAGTTTATATTTACAAAAATTTTATAAACTGGTTTTTGTTTATTTTTAGAAAAACATAAACTACAAACACGTTTGGTAGTTGACAAAATGTTTAAAAAATAGTGAGCAATGATAAGTGGTGGCAAGTGGCGGTGGTGGAAAAAATAATGGATTGGGTAGTGGGTAGTGGGTGGTGGTGGGTGGGTGATAGTGGGGTGGGTAGGTGGCGTGGTGAGTAGTGGGTGGTGGTGGGGGTGGTGGTGGTGATGGTGGGTGGTGGGAGGTGGTGGTGGATGGCGGGTGGTGGTGGGTTGTGGTGGCGAGTAGGTGGCGGGTGGTGATAGTGGGTGGGTGGAGTAGCAGTGATTGGGTGGTAACAAGTGGATGGTGGTAGTGGTGGTAGTGGTGGTGGCGGATGGTGGGTGGTGGTGGCAAGTGAGTGACGGATGGCGGGTGGTGGTGGGTGGTGGCAGGTGGTGATGGTGGGTGGGTAGATGTAGGCGGTGGTGGTCGTGGTGGTAGCGGGTGGTGCGTGGTGGTGGCAGGTGGGTGGCGGATGGCGGGTAGTAGTGGGCGGTGGCGGGTGGTGGTGATGGTGGATGGGTGGGTGGCAGTGGTGGGTGGTGGGTGTGGGTGGTGTGTGGTGGTGGGTGTGGTGGTAGCATGTGGTGGGTGGTGTGTGGTGTGGTGGGTGGTGGTGGGTGTGGTGATGGAGTAAGTGGTAGGATGATGGTGGTGGTGGTGGATGGTGGTGGTTCTTGGTGGTAGATGGTGGTGGTGGCAAGTGGGTGGTAAGTGGTGGTGGCGGGTGGTGGTGGTGGGCGGTGGATGGTAGTGGCGGATGGGTGGCATATGGGGGGTGGGTGGTGGTGGTGGCGGCGATGGGTGGATGGTGGTGGCGGGTGGTTGTGGTAGGTGGGCTGTGAGTGGTGGTGGCATGTGGTGGTAGGGGGTGGGTGGTAGTGGCGGAAGACGATGGTGGGAAATGGTGGCGGGTGGGGGCTTGTAGTGGGTGGTAAAAAAAAAAAAAAATTCAAAACTCAAAACGGAAACACATTTTTTGAGTTTACATTTTTTGACCAAATTTATAAACTGAGACCACTGATTTATAAATCAAAAATTTACCAAACAAGTTTTTATTTGAGTTTTTTAAATTTTTATAAATATAAACAGAAAACTGAAAACGTAAGTGTTACCAAACGGCATTGGATTGAATTATAGAAGTTCATCTGTTGTTCCCCTATACCTGGGTGTTTGTTTGTTTGTTTGTTTTTGGGTATGTATATCATTAATATTAGAGATTAATAACTGATACACAAAAAAAAAAATATTAAGAAAAGTTATGTGATTCAAATTTAGGCCAAGTTTGGCAAGTTGAAAAAAAGTTAAAAAGTTATTCAAAAAGTTAAAAAGTTATCACTATTCACCAAAAGTCAAAAATTACAGTTGCACGACTCCCAATCCTAATTTTTCCCTACACACTAATTTATATAATTTTTTAATACACATTTTTTCATAAAAAGTCAAAAAGTTAATCCAAACATCCATATTTTTTTTCTTTTCAATTTTTTAGTCTAAAAAGACAAAAAGTACACTTATTTAACACATTCCACACTAATTAGAATAAATTTATATCACATGTTACTTTTCTTGGTATTTTTTCAGTATCTAAAATTTTGTTCCCTTTACTCTATGCCTAGTGAAAAGGCCCCAAATTAACAACAAAAAAAGGGGAAGGGGTGAAAAGGCCCCAAATTAACAACAAAAAGGAAAGGAGGAGGGGGGGGGGGGGGGGGGGGTTGGAGTTTTCAAATATAACTCTTTTTTTAATATTCTATTTCTCTTTTTTCATTTCTTTCTCATCAGATTTAAAATTCAAACACGATCTAAATATGTAACTAGAAAAAATTATTCAAAAAAAAGACAAAAAAATTAATGTGTAATATATATTTGAACTTGGTATTATGGTATTGTGTGAAGCACGGATGAAATTGATCCATTAATTTCAATTTCTAAACACTTCTTTAAAAAATATATATATATATATTTTTTGGGATAAAAAACATACCATTTGTAGCCTTATGTTGTACTCTATATTGGGCCAACATATATTTTGTAGCCAAGCCCAGTCTACCGAGCCTTTACTTGTTCCCAGCAATTGCTAATTGTTAGAGGACTCAATTGGGTTGGGGGTTGGAGTTTTCAAATATAACTCTTTTTTTAATATTCTATTTCTCTTTTTTCATTTCTTTCTCATCAGATTTAAAATTCAAACACGATCTAAATATGTAACTAGAAAAAATTATTCAAAAAAAAGACAAAAAAATTAATGTGTAATATATATTTGAACTTGGTATTATGGTATTGTGTGAAGCACGGATGAAATTGATCCATTAATTTCAATTTCTAAACACTTCTTTAAAAAATATATATATATTTTTTTTGGGATAAAAAACATACCATTTGTAGCCTTATGTTGTACTCTATATTGGGCCAACATATATTTTGTAGCCAAGCCCAGTCTACCGAGCCTTTACTTGTTCCCAGCAATTGCTAATTGTTAGAGGACTCAATTCAACCCAAAATATATTTTAGTACTATCACTTTAAATTTATAAATTTTAATTTTTAATATATCTTAATATGAATTTATTAATAAGGATAACACATATTAAATCTTAAAATAATTTTTTTTTCTCCTAATACACCCTAATCAATTATTCATATTCAAATCTATCTTCTTCTCCGAGATATTAGAGTTATTTCTTCTTCTTTATTCTCCCTTCAAAACTTCAATCCACCCTACCAAAACTTACCATCATCATCAACATCATCGTTTTTTACTATTATTATTATTATTATTTTGAAACTCTAAACCTTAGAAAAAAAGTTTGAACAAAATCAAATAATAGATGAGAGTAATAATCAAAATAATTTTTTGAAGCAACTCATCAAAAATGAGGCAAATATTCATATAAAGGGGTTTTACAATTTTTGTAGAGTACCATCAAATATTTTCTATATTGTTCTTTTGACAAAAATTAAAAGGCCCAGTAATTAAATTAATAATAACATATTATTGGAGTTGTTCTTATTTTTCCATTTAAATAGTATATTATTTGAGAACTACTTTTTCTTGTTAGTGCCTGATGCTTATGTAGTTATAAGTTTGGTTTTTACTTTTCCACGAGTATTCTTGTGGATAATTTATAAAGTAAAAGTGTTTTTTTTCTGTATTGAAAAGTTTTATAATGTTTATGTAAAAGTTCGGTTTGTTCTGTATTTATAATGCTTATGTGCTTATAAGTTTGGTATTTTTTTTATCTTTTTTTGAGAATTATTTTCTGTATTGAAAAGATTTGAAATAATTTAATTTTTTTTAGTTTGTTTGTTATTTATTATTTGGATTTGCCTTGAGTGTAATTTGGGAAAAATAATATGGGTGTAATTAGAGCAAAATAAAATTTTAAATAATTAAATAGGGTATACTTAAAAATTTGGAGTACTTAATGATTTTTTGTAAATAAAACCCCCACTAATTGTTAAGAGCTTTAATTGGTGATAAATCTAATTTAAGGAGGGTATAAGACATTAAGTAGATATTTTTTGTTGATTAGAGGTCCATACTTTATGAAATAGTTTGGTGAGAAGTCTAGAAGAACATTTTATTTTTAATTTTACCTTTTGACTTTTTTTTTATCTGTTTGACTTTTCGTTGACTATATGTTGAAATTCCTATCTGTTAAATTTTTTTATCTATTACATTTTTTTATCTGTTCAAATTTTTTATCTATTGAAATTTTCTACCTATTCAATTTTTTTTTTTTTTTTTATATTATCTATTCAAACAACAGATCATCAGCACCATTATCCCCCTCAACGAGTCCACCAAACATTTTCTGTTCAAATATATATATATATATATATTTTTTTTCTATATGTTCAGATCTCTTCTCTCCCTTCCTATCTATTGCAATATGCTTCTTTTTCATCATCGTCAACAACAAATAATAAAAAAAAATTCAAACATAAGTTCAAATCTCTCTCCCTCTCTCTCTCTGTTACAATTTGCTTATTTATCATCATCATCATCATCAAAAACAGCAAATCATATTTGTTCATCAACAACACCATAATCACCAAATCTATCTATTCATCATCATCAAAAAAAAAAAAAAGATTTATATGTCCCTCTTCCAAGTACTTCTTCGACTACTTCGCCAATTTGGACATCCTTAGGTTCAAGCTTAAATGCATGTTTTACTTAAGGATGGTCTAGCTTAGGATTCGTTTGGGAAGTGAGCTGGCTTTTTAACTTTTTTGACTATTTTAATCTGGGGTTAAAAAGTTTGATTTGGGATAGACTTTTTGACTTTAATGAAGTGTCCACATATTAATTTACCAAACTACCCTTGAGGTAACGTTGGGCACTCTGGGTGATTGAGCGATACACGCCAACCTTCCTTCATTCCTTTTTTGTTTTTGTTAAGCCTTTTTTATGGCTTTTTTTAATGACGTGGAAAACTAACATTTAGGTGTTATTTGTTTGTCATTTTTTTTTGTTTATTTTTTTATATTAATTTGTTTATTTGTTTTCCAAAAGGCTGGTTCATTTTTTTTTTTTGTTTTTTTTTTAAATTACATGGAAAATGCTAATTTCAATTTTATTTTATTGTCTTTATTTTTTTGGCTTTTCTAAGTTTTTTTTTCCATAAATCACATAAACGACAATTTCGTTTTTTTTTTCTTCTTTTTTTTCTTCTTTTTATTATTTTTTGGTATTTGGAAAAGGCTTTTTTTATGTTATTTTATGTAAATGATTTGGAAAATGATAATTTCAGTTTTTTTTTTTTTTTGCTTTTGGTTTTTTTATTTGGCAAAAGGCTTTTTATGTTTCACTTTTTTTTTTAAATGACGTGGCAAATGATAATTTTGATTTTTTGTTTTTTTCGTTTTTTTGCTTTTTATTTGGAAAAGGCTTTTTTATGTTTATTTTTTTTTTAAATGACGTGGAATCCATGGTAATTTCGGTTTAACTTTTATGTCTTTTTGTTAAATGACGTGGAAAAGTATATGACTCGGTTTGATTTTTTTTTTTTTTTAAAGAAAAAGCCAAGCATCTGAAATCATTACGTGTCATCGATTTTAACCGTCAAATGATAATCAAGGTCAATCTTTTATCCTACAAATTTTCGTACACAATAACTTCAAAAATGACGTGTTCAATAATTTGGAAGGAATTATTTCCTATGTAAACACATACATATATTTACATACAGCCTTTTTCCGCGTGGGTTACCAATGTTAGAAAGACACGAATATTAGGTGTACTATATATTTTCTAACATTCCGTTATTATGTAGGTGCACTAACTTGTCCCGTATGCGAAGTCGCACCAATGCCATATGCAAGTTCTCAATAAATAAAAGCCAATTTGGTCAAAGTTTTTGTATGCATAATTCCTGACCTATTGGGATGGTGATGGGAAATGGGTGTTGTGTGGGATGGTTTTGTGGTTATTATAGGTTTGAGTTGTAGTCTTCTAGTTAATATGTAGACGTAAAATACTTTCGCCACTACAAGTTTGAAGAGGGTTGAATGAACACAATTATATATATCTTTTTATGTTTGTGAAAAGGCTGTTTCCGTAATTTGAATATGTATCCCAAACTACAGTTGAACAACTTTTCCATAGTTAATATTTAGATGTAACCAACCTATTTTGGATTGTAAATATGGAACTTTGTGGATTTAAATTACTAGTTTTGTGATGAATGATTGGATGCTTAGTGTTCATTGGATTGGATTATAGAAGTTCATCTCGAGTTTCCCTGCTTAGATAGCTGGGTGTTTGTTTGTTTGTTTGTTTTTTTTTTGTTTTTTTTTTTTTTTGGGGGGGGGGGGGATGTATATCAGTAATATTAGAGATTAATAACTAATACACAAAAAAAATATTAAGAAAAATTGTGTGATTCAAATTTAACTCTTGTATAATAGAGTCCACACTAATTAGAATAAATTTATATCACATATTACTTTTCTTGGTATTTTTCAGTATCTAAATTCTTGTTCCCTTTACTATATGCCTGGTGAAAACGCCCCAAATTACAAAAAAAAAAAAAAAAATGAAAAAAAGGGGCGGGGTCAGGGTCTTTCAAAATGCACTTTTTTCTTTTATTTCTTTTTTTTTTCTTTTCTTTCTCACCAGATTTTTAAAATTCAAACACAATCCAAATATGTAACTAGAAAAAATTATTCAAAAAAGAGCTAAAAAAATTAATGTGTAATATAGATTTAAACTTGGTATTATGGTATTGTGTGAAGCACGGATGAAATTGATCCATTAATTTCAATTTCTGAACACTTCTTTTAAACATATCACCCATATATATATATATATATATTGGGATAAACAACATACATTTTGTAGCCTTGTGTTGTACTCTATATTGGGCCAACATATATTTTCTAGCCAAGCCCAGTCTACCGAGCCTTTGCCTGTTCCCAGCAATTACTAATTGTTAGGGGACTCAATTTGAACCCAAAATATATTTAAGTACGATCAATTTAAATTTATAAATTTTAATTTTTAATATATCTTAATATGAATTTACTAATAAAAATAATACATATTAAATCTCAAAATAATTTTTTTCTTCTTCTGACACACCCTAATCAATTATTCCTATTCAAATCTATCTTCTTCTCCGAGATATTAGAGTTATTTCTTCTTCCTCATTCTCTCTTCAAAACTTCAATCCACCCTACCAAAACTCACTATCATCATCGTTTTTTTATTATGTTGAAACTCTAAACCCTAGAAGAAAGTTTGAACAAAATCAAATAATGGATGAGAGTAATAATCAAAATAGTTTTTTGAAGCAACTCATCAAAAACGAGGCAAACATTCATATAAAGGGGTTTCACAATTTTTGTAGAGTACCATCAAATATTTTCTATATCGTTCTTTTGACAAAAATTAAAAGGCCCAGTAATTAAATTAATAATAACATATTATTGGAGTTGTTCTTATTTTGTTATTTAAATAGTACATTATTTGAGAACTACTTTTTCTTGTTAGTGCTTGATACTTATGTGGTTATAAGTTTGGTTTTTACTTTTCCATGAGTATTCTTGTGGATAATTTATAATGTAAAAGTGTTTTTTTTCTGTATTGAAAAGTTTTATAATATTTATGTAAAAGTTTGGTTTTTTTCTATATTTATAACGCTTATGTGCTTATAAGTTTGGTATTTTTTTATCTGTTTTTGAGAATTTTTTCTGTATTGAAAAGATTTGAAATAATTTAATTTTTTTTAGTTTGTGTGTTATTTATTATTTGGATTTTCCTTGAGTGTAATTTGGGAAAAATAATAGGGTGTAATGAGAGCAAAATAAAATTTTAAATAATTAAATAGGGTATACTTAAAATTTTGGAGTACTTAATGATTTTTTGTAAATAAAACCCCCACTAATTATTAAGAGCTTTAATTGGTGATAAATCCAATTTAAGGAAGGTATAAGACATTAAGTAGATATTTTTTTATTGATGAGAGGTCCACACTTTATGAAATAGTTTGGTGAGAAGTTTAGAAGAATATTTTATTTCTAATTTTACCCTTTGACTTTTTTTATCTATTTGACTTTTTGTTGACTATCTGTTGAAATTCCTATCTGTTTAATTTTTTATCTATTGAAATTTCTACCAGTTCATTTTTTTTTTTTTTTTTTTTAATCTATTCAAACAACAGATCATCAGCACCATTGTCTTCCCTTATTGAGTCCACCAAACCTTATCTGTTCAAATATATATATATATATATATTTTCTATATGTTCAGATCTCTTCTCTCTCTCCCTATCTATTGCAATATGCTTCTTTTTCATCATCATCAACAACAACAAATAATAATAAAAATTCAAACATATGTTCAAATCTCTCTCCCCCTCTCTCTCTCTCTTTGTGTGTTACAATTTGCTTCTTTATCATCATCATCATAAAAAACAACAAATAATATTTGTTCATCAACAACACCATAATCACCAAATCTATCTATTCATCATCCAAAGAAAATAAAAATAAAAAACTGATTTGTATGTCCCTCTTCCAAGTGCTTCTTCAACTACTTCGCCAATTTGGACATCTTTAGGTTCAAGCTTAAATGCATGTTTTACTCAAGGATGGTCTAGCTTAGGGTTCGTTTGGAAAGTGAGTTGGCTTTTTAACTTTTTTGACTATTTTAACCTGGGGCTAAAAAGTCTTATTTAGGATAGGCTTTTTGGCTTTTTGGTGAGGTGTCCACATGTTAATTTACCAAACTACCCTTGGAGTAAACGTTGGGCACTATGGGCGACTGAGCCGTACACGTCAACCTTCCTTCATTTCTTTTTTTTTTTTCTTATCTTTTGGTTTTTAGTTAGTTTTTTTTTTTTGGATAAGCCTTTTTTATGGTTTTTTTTAATGACGTGGAAAACTAACATTTAGGTGTTATTTGTTTGTCATTTTATTTATTTATTATTTATTTTTTTATATTAATTTGTTTATTTGTTTTTCAAAAGGCTGGTTCATGTTTTTTTTTTTTTTAAATTACGTGGAAAATGCTAATTTCAGTTTTATTTTATTGTCTTAATTTTTTTGGCTTTTTTAAGTTTTTTTTTTTTCGTAAATGACATGGATCAAACGATAATTTCGGTTTTTTTTCTTCTTCTTTTATTTATTATTATTATTATTATTTTTGGTATTTGGAAAAGGCTTTTTTATGTAAATGATGTGGAAAGTGATAATTTCAGTTTTTTTTTTTTTTTTTTTTTTTTTTTTTTTTTTTTTTTTTTGGCAAAAGGCTTTTTATGTTTCACTTTTTTTTAAATGACGTGGCAAATGATAATTTCAATTTTTTTTGTTTTCTTTTTGTTTTTTTGTTTTTTTTTTCTTTTTATTTGGAAAAGGCTGTTTTATGTTTATTTTTTTTTAAATGACGTGGAATCCATGGTAATTTCGGTTTAACTTTTATGTCTTTTTGTTAAATAACGTGGAAAAGTATATGACTCGGTTTGATTTTTTTCTTTTTAAAGAAAAAGCCAAACATTTGAAATCATTACGTCTCATCGATTGTAACCGTCAAATGACAATCAAGGTCAATTTTTTATCCTACAAATTTTCGTACACAGTAACTTCAAAAATGACGTGTTCAATAATTTGGAAGGAATTATTTCCCGTGTAAACACATACATATTTTACATGATAATATATTTACATATAGCCTTTTTCCGCGTGTGTTACCAATGTTACAAACACACGAATATTAGGTGTACTATATATTTCCTAACATTTCGTTATTATGCAGGTGCACTAACTTGTCCCGTATGCGAAGTCGCACCAATGCTATATGCGAGTCCTCATCCTCAACCATTAACCATCCTCGTCATGTTCAACCTTTGGTATGGCATTTACTATGGCCATAACCTCTTCCTCGTTCACAATAGGGTTAACAGTTGTTGGATTGCCTGTATTTCGACGTATATAATTATGTAATGCCATTAATGCACCTACTAACTGAACTTGCACATTTGCAAAATCATACTGAGGCATGTCTCTAATAAACCCTCATCGATTTTTCTAGGTGCCGAAAGTGCGTTCCACCACACTATGTAACGATGAGTGCATTTTGTTAAATAATTCTCTGGGGTTGTTTGCTATTCTATGCTTGACAGTAGCACAAAATTGTTGTTAGTGGTAATGGCTGCCTTTGAAAGGTGCTAGGTAACCTATCCGGTTCGGATAGCCAATATCGACAAGATAATATTTGCCTACAAACAGTACCAGAATGTAAAACAAACCACCCAATTGTGTTTAATTGTTAAGTAACGATGTTTTCCTACATATTATGGACCCAAATATTTTCAATGCATTGTGTTACCTTCTTCAGAATGTGAAAATAGGACATTGTCATTTGTTAGTATCTCACTAAAGATGCGACTATCGTGCATTCTTCTTTCACATCCAAGCGAAACGAAGATGAAACATATGTCAAAATCGCACGCGGCCATGATATTTTGTGTGTGACAGTATTTCCTACTGAAATATGTTGCGACATCTGGCCCCGTAACCCGTGCACTAACATGTGTTCCATCTATGGCTCCGATACAGTCTTGCCAACAACCGAATTGTATTGTTACTCTTAGGGGTACATGTAATGGTTATTTTTATTACATTACGTCCAATAAAATGTAATAAAAAGAAGGCAAATATATATAACTAAAGTGAGGTTTTAAAATAATACCTTGAACGGTAGGTATTTCCGTTTAGACCACACGTATGGATGTATATGATGTTGACTATATGTGGGCCTGCAATGTACAACAGTGAACTCCTTCATCGCCGTTAATACGTTATGCATGTGCCGGGACATAGTCTCCCCCGAATGTTGGAATCGTTCTTGGATTACCCGATTTTGAAACCCTCTCAACACGTGGATAAACATTGCAACACTTTCTTCAACAGCTAAGCCGCGTGGACGTTGATCTACTTGTAACCCAAAATCAGTTACTAACGTGTGACACAAAGCCGCAAAAACTTCTTTCAACATGCACACATTTTCCTCGAAATGACCCACATGGCCCGCATGTAGTTCGGTTATCCATGCATGCCCGATCAAAATTGAAATGCGACATGGCGTTTTAGACATGTGTTTTTCGTACCACTCTAGCACATACCGGCATGCTTGTTAAAATGTCCAGTTAGTTTGTTGTCGCAGCTGTATGACCATTTGGTTAAGTATTTCCGTTAAATCTTGATTGTTACTTCCATCCCCGAGATTCATCACATTGACTGAAGCGAAACCTACAACAGTGGGACGGTTTCAATCAATTTACACGTGACGCAATGGCTTAAAGGTAAAAACATGTGCCAATTACAGGTTGCAACATGTTTGGAAATATTTATGATGTGTAACCATCCTGGTGAGCATGGCTAATAGTAAGGTACAATTGCATGTGAAATAATATCAAATAAACAAACAGTGAACCTGGTGATAATTGGTAATACACAAACCAATAAAACATCAAATGCATTACCGACACAACCAATAACACCTGGACAATAACATCACATTAAACAAAGACATAAATAAACAAGCAAGACACGACACCCTGCCGTTGCACATCTAATTACCATTAAAGAAAACAAACATAACCATCCTGTTCCATAAGAAAAAAAACACACAATCATCCTATGTAATCGTACCCAAACATATGCAAACATGCAAATATTTCTTGAAAAAACCTGACAAAATGTAAAAACAAAGTAAAAAAGGAAAAAGCACGCACAACCATCCTGTTTATTACAAGTCCAACATTAATGTGAGTAAATGTTTTTTAAGCAAGCGAAGGGAAAGCATCTTCAGCATGACACCGCTATCAAACCCGCCGAGCCCTAAACAGGTTCGTAAA
Source organism: Camellia lanceoleosa (assembly GCA_025200525.1). Taxonomy (NCBI): domain Eukaryota; kingdom Viridiplantae; phylum Streptophyta; class Magnoliopsida; order Ericales; family Theaceae; genus Camellia; species Camellia lanceoleosa. Next base: position 34,835,807 of record CM045771.1, on the reverse strand, counting down.
CGACGGCACCGCACTCGACTACAGCTACTTCTGTGTGAGCCATCCAACAATGTGGTCATCATCAGGCTAACACATTATCACCTCCCGATAATCTGCTTTATCCATCAATGTCGATGCATAATGGAATAGCGAGGTACCAAGAAGGAAAGGAATGTTCCTAAGCCTTTGCATGCACTCCGAAATTGTGTATAGTGATTTGTTGCCTGTTAGGTGCCTTACCGTAACTTGCTGGTTTTGGGTACGAACCACATTTGTAAAACTACTTATGCTTTCCGCTATAACTAATGCTCCACTAGTTGCCTTTTGCGACTTTCCACAAATTATTGACGGAGTTCGTTTCCTTTTTAGTTTAGGTTAAACTGGTTAGAGTGAAGAATCTGAATCCACGTCCTCTGCTTGTGCAAGTATTGGATCAACAAATGGCTGGGTGCCGATACTGTCCACATGTCATGACCCGAACCCGCCCCCATGGGTTAAGGATATAATCGGCCAGTAATCCTGAGATTACCTACGACCTCAAACGAAATCAGACCTAACTCATCAGAGTAAAGGGGCCAAACGGAAGCAAAATTTAAAATTTTATCCATAGAGCTGTGCTTACATGGCAAATCGTAACAAACCATACATATGCATATTAATAACTCACATCAGAAAATACAGTAACATAAGGTTCTGTATAGACAGGATCATTCAAGTCTAAGTCAGCCAATCAAAACTATATACAAACATATTCAAAGTCCTCGCCAACATGACAAAATAAAACAGGATAATAAAAAGGCGAAGATGAGTCTCGTGCGTGAGACGCAAGGGCTGACTCTTCAAAACTTGGTTGTTTCTCCCAAATTTCACTGAGGCTGGGTTTGGACCTCTCTTGGCTCACCTACAAACATATGAATGAGCGTGAGCGAAAGCCCAGTGAATAATATCAAATAAAGAAGTTGCACAAACGGTATTTAGAACAACGTGCTTCAAACGGCCTTAGGCCCAATTTGTATTTCTATCTAACATACATATAAATATAGGTCAAGTGATTGCGGTTCCAAACACATCATACGGCCTTGGGCCCAATTCATTCAGATTATTCAGTCGATCGGCGTTTGGCCCATTCGTACTTTCATTTGTGTCAAACTGGCCTTTGACCCATTCAGACTTTCGTTCGTAACAAACTAGCCTTTGGCCCATTCATTCATGCCAAACTGGCCTTCGGCCCATTCACTTATAGCAAACGGCCTTAGGCCTAACCATATGGCATAGCAAACATTTGTCCACAATTCGAAGCAACAAACTCATAAACTTATAGAGAGATAAGTAATTGGACAAATGACACACTTCAAAATATTTTTATTAAGATATTACTCACAGTGATCGGTTGGTTAATTTGCCCTGGAGTTTGACCCTACACATCACATAACACATGTGGGTCACAAACGATTCAATCTGTTCTTAATTAACATATTCCTCTTTAGGCTTCTTTCTTACTCTTGTAATTCATTCACAATACTCAATGCATGCCTAAGAGTACTTGGAAGTGAAAGGAAACGAAAAACGAAACACATAATGCATTTTCAAAATTTCAGAAACAGGGGTCCCCGCTCGAGCGTGAACTTCTCCGCTTGAGCGGACCCATAAGGCCTGCAAAAGTACTGGTTATGTCATATTTACGCTCGAGCGTGAAGTCTGGCGCTCGAGCTGAAGGCCTCACTACATGGCTCCCCACTCGAGCATGAATTCCCCTGCTCAAGCAGACATCATGTCTGCAGAAAATACTGGGAGCTCGCAATTTACGCTTGAGAGGTGGTTCTCCCGCTCAAGCGGACATTAAAATTTCTGGATTTTCCAAAACTTGTTCTTGAGCTTCAACTTGATATTCAAAGGTTCTAAACACATGATTTTGGCTCAAACTTCACATATACATGTATTAACATGGTACAAACACCAAATTACAACATTATAAAGCCCAATTTCACAAATTAATCACATGCATGTCCCAATTTACATCAAACTCATTTCCAACATAACAAATTCATGCATTTAAACTCATGTTCTCATGAATTGTACATGCATGTGATATATATATATATATATAACCCTCATTCTCAACTTAGATGATGAAGAGATGGTCAAAAATATAAGCTTTAATTAAAATCTCACATGGATTATACATTTTGTGGTCAAACTTGCAATTTCAAAGCAATTTCTCACATGCATGTGCATGTAGACTACCAAATCAACAAAACCAACTCAATTTCATTATAACCAATTTAATTCATGTTCTTGATCATTATTCAACCTTGAATTCACAAAGTTACAATTTAAAATCCAAGAATTTACTTACCTAGAAGCTTCAAACACCCAAGCTCTAGCCAATTCTTGAATTTAATCTTCAATATTTTCAAGCCTTGAGCCAAAATTGCACAATTCTCCTCTTGCTTCCTCTCTAGCCAACCCTCTCTCACTTTTCTTAGGATAGTTCTAGCCAAAATGTATGAGGAGAGAGAGGTTGAGTGCCTAGTGCCCCATTATATACAATTTCCCCTAATTATAATTATCAACATTACATATTTGAGCACTAAGTCATTAATTTAATCCATTTAATTTGATCCGAATCAATTTCCAATTAAATTTTACCGTAGGCTCTAAAAATTATGCCAATCATAATGGCGCAATCAATTTCGGTTTTTGTGGCTGATAGGGTCTTCAATTTAATTTCCAAAGTAGATAATTAAACAGATATTCCTATGGTGAACATATAGAAATTCAAAATCACATATTTTCACATAATAACACCCAAAATCATATCAAACACATAATCACATTCATAATAAGGACCAATTAGCATAATAAGGAACAAGGTTATCACACTACATAATTGGATGACACATTGGCAGCTTCAATAACTTTCTCTCCCTGGGTTCAATGGTGCTTACCTGCAGCTGATGCCTCTATAAAGACCGTCTCCATCAGCTCATGATGTTCCAAAGTTTTTTCCCTGAAACTTGCACAAGTCTTGTTTGTCTGCAAAATCGCACATTGATAAAAAAAAAAGAATACGTTACAAGCAATAGGTGAATTTTGTAGTAACAACAAAAACGAAAAATTTAAATGACGAAGGGCAAATATGAAACAAAAAAACATACGGAAATTACATTGTACTTACCGATTCCATCTTGTCCCACCACTCATCAGACACCTGAAACATACCAGTGTTGATGTCAAAGCCAATCCCTGACACGCCTCTGCTGGAATCCATCAAGCATTCCAATCTTTTTTCTGACTCGTGTATTTATTTTTCAATTGTTTCAGGCCATGTTTCCTTCTAGGTTTTTTCTCAAATTTCCTTGCCAACGACTTGTACCCAGCCTGGCTTAGGACTAGGAATGGTCGATTTCCTTTTGTAATCTCATTGGCTATCAACTGTAGGAAAATTCGGATTGACTCACTGTTCCGGTAGGCCTTGTGATTTAACTACATGTGTGTCTCTGCTGGAATCCATCAACTTTCTCCAATCTTTTTTCTGACTCATGTATTTATTTTTCAATTGTTTTAGGCCATGTTTCTTTCTAATTTTTTTCTCAAATTTCCTTGCCAACGACTTGTACCCAGCCTAGCTTCGGACTAGGAACGGTCGATTTCCTTTTGTAATCTCATCGGCTATCAACTGCAAGAAAATTCAGATTGACTCACTATTCTAGGAGGCCTTGTGGTTTAACTGCATGTGTGTCTCTTCCACACTGCTTGACTTCTCTGGAGCAATGCCTTTGTTTTTCGATTGGATATGAGGAGAAATTCGTGTGGAAGCCATTCGTACTAACCACCCAGGTAAGGGTAGCTCAACTTTTTCGCGCCATCTCTTTCGGAAGTTCGAAATAAGCCCTATAGATCGAACTCCCATGATTCTGAATCTAATCTTATAAGTGCAGTGTGAAATTGATAAACACCAAAGAATCCAAATCTAGCAAATCTTTTTGAAAAATCGATTTTGAATAAAAAATGCCAAAAAATGGACTGCTTTGCTAGATATAGAGTCGTCACCTAAATATTTTTTTGTTTTGGGGAAATTTAGGAAACCCATGACTCGTGCGAAAGGCCGCGTGTCCGTCATCACCAAGATTGTCTCTGCTCGGGAACTTAGGTACAAGAGGGGAAGGTCATGAATTGAGCACCCCTGCTCGCCCAATCAAAGATTGACCTCTACTGATCATGATATGAATCTTATGTATATCATATGCTCTTGTTCCGATTATTAGGCTAGCATTACTATGTGATGCGCACACATACAAGTATAGACTAACTTTGCAAGAATTGGAACATTTGATTCATGTTTGTTTTGAAAATTGTTTCAAGATGTGTACCACTCGAAAAAGTGATCGTGTATGAACATGGCTCAAATTATTCCAATTCAAGCAAAAAGCCTTCATCCACAGGCATTCAAGCAGTTTAACACTTAAACAATTAGCCTCATGGCAAGCATGTTAAATATGACAACAACAATACGCATGTGATATACTAAAACAAATAAAAGCTTACCTAGTACTCTAAGCCAAAAAAGAGAAATGAGTTAGAAAAATGCATGATTCTTAACTATGCAATATGACTAATGCAACACATGCAATATGCAATTTAAATAGGCTCGGTTACTAATATGGCATATGAATTGATTAAATAACATGCGGTCTAAGCACGTATTCAAAGAGGTGTTTAAACTAATCAATGCAATTAGAATGATGAACTGAGTCTCGACACATGCAATACAAGTGGATGCGAATCATGAAGTATGCTAAACAAAACGTGATGTCCCTAAACTAACCATCATAAGCTAGTAAATAAAGGGAGAAAGAAGTGGGGTTGGAAGACACACACATTATTACAAATTTGCGCTATCATGAAAGAGAGTCCGAATGAACTAAGCTAATTAACTAACTAATTAAAGTTAGACTAATTATTACAAAACAAATGAAATTAGCTAAACTATTCTAGTTATTACAAACCGAATCAATTAACTAACTATTCTAGTTAACGAATTAATTGCAAAATGAAATTAAATAACGAATTAACTAACTAATTAGATAATTACAACACAAGTGCAATTAAAAGAATTAAGTAAGCTAAACAATTTAAATATTAAGCTAACTACTCTGCCTCGAGAAGCATGGGATGTTCATGCACATGTTTGGTTCCCACCCGAAAAACCACTATTTTGCTTCCGGAGAGCCTCTGTTGCACAGAGAACACACACACTATTGCCCACTTCCAGAATAACTCTGCTTTGCTTGAAGAACACACTGCTGAATTTTGCACCAATGGCCGGTCGGCTAGTGATGAAGGTTGCCGGCCACCAGTGATGGCCAGCCAACCATCAAAGGTGGTCTGCTGGTTACCTGCTAGCCATGGAAAGTGGCTAGCTGGCTACTGCTGCCCAGTTCTCCTTGTTGCAACAGAGAACAAACAGAACACATGCAGGGTATTTTCAAGGGTTTGTTTGCACAGCTCACCTCTCATTTTCATGAACATATCAAAGGAGTAGCAAGTTTGGTTCACAAACCATCAATGGATGCAATTTCATTGCATGATGGCTTATGAACCTAAATGTGCAATTTTAATAAATGCAGCAAAATAAGACTCTAACCACTTCCCTATCATGAAAGATCAAGGGAAGTAGTGACCTTGGAGACTTGGATCATTTCATCACTAATGAGTATGAAATGGCCCAAGCTTCCATATGTTCAATTAATGTCCAATTGAACACAACCAAGTTATTATCTTGCATCATTTTTAGTCCCAAGTTTTAATCCATTTTAAATTACCAACCATTCTTTAATCAATTGAGTCCAATAGTGAGTTTAAGTCCTCTAATGGAAAGAAGGCTCAAACCAAGAGTTGTCTTAGGCATGAAAGAGACATCATACCGTTGGTAATGAACCCCCTAAGGGATTAAACCATTAAGCATGACATCTTAATTTCATGCTTTAAACAAATAAGTTGTTTGAACCACTTTCAAAGCAAAACAAAAGTCAAGAAAGAAGGGAGGTTGCAGAGATTATTAGTGCTGAAAATGAGTGAGAAAAGCATAAATAAATGCTATTAACTCAAAGAAGATGGTGTCTAAGGCCTATAACACCAAACTCATGAGGACAATTACACTACAAGCATGCAAAATAAAGCTCAAATACAACTAACAGCCCAAAATAGTGCTAAAACAGTCTCAAATAAGTCCTAAAACATGCTGGAATTGTGCTAAAAATGGCTAGATTAATATGCTAAAACATGGCACAAACTAGACTAGTAAGCAAGACAATGAGGGTAGGCTAACCCCTTCAAATTAGGACTTCAAAACACGATTTTGGCCACTGAAAAAGCTCTGAAAATTAGTGATTAAAAGCTCAGAAAAAGATAGTGAGAGGGTGGGAAACACAAGGGCAAAGGCCTCCAAAACAAGGTACAAAGAAGGGTGAACCACCCCTCAACCTTTAATGGCATTAGGACCCAAGTTTCAGCCAAAAACTATAGAAGTTTTACAGCTCATAAACAATTGGAAAACAACAAGAATAAAAGTAGAGAAAGTAAGCAAATAGGCAAAGCCTTATACTTCTTGAAGAGAAGAAGCAATTCAAGTAACAAAACCAAGACAACACACCCTTCAAGAGCTCAAACCAAGCTCAAAAGTGCCTCAACTCAAAGATGAGAAGGTTTGGTTAAGGGTGTATAGGCAAAGGTTAAGGATCTATAGGCAAAAGTGTAGAAATTTGCTAGAGAGAGAAAGAGAGAGAGAGGAAAAATTTTGATCTCAAAATTTTCTAACCTTCAAACATGAGAGAGGAGACTTCTATATATAGAAAATATGAATTCCCTACAAGGATATCTAGCCCTACATGTGGGTGCATATGTATGCATCTGTGCAAACAGCTAGCATAATTGGCATAAAATATCTGCAAAAGAAACTGGTAGCCGGCCGACCATCACTGGTGGCTAGCAAGCCACATCAGTGGCCGGCAGCCCAAAAGTGATGGCCGCCCAATAGGGTGGCCGGCAGGCCACCAAAAGCTGCAGGCTTAAAGGACCAAGGCTTGATCCAAGAACGAGGCAATAAGGGTGCAGGGTTTGAAAGGCTCAAAGCTGTGGCATTCCGCTAAGGACTTCAAGCACTTGGCGAGCAAATAAACTCATCATCGGGTGTACATGCAATGGTGTCCAAGTCGTAAGGGCTGTCAAAAATTAGGTATCTACAGTTGCCCCTCTTCGACAAAACTCAGAGTCATAAAATGACGTGAGTGAATGTCAAAGCCTTAAGATGACTCATTTTGACAAGGTTGTAAGACTTGGGAAAACAATCAAGACAGAAACAAAAGGTTATGCCCGCAAGCTGCCTACATATCCTTTTGCAAGAAATCAAACCAGCGTAGTTCTGGGGCAAAATGCAAATGATATGCACAATGCAACTTTAAAAGCTGGACTCACACGCTATGCAAAGCTGGCTATTTTGAAAGCTCATGATCATGTGAGATGATGCAATAAGCAATAACGAATGCAATAAGCAATTATGAGATAACAACAAATGAATGAGTAGCTTCAAGTTTAAACCAACACAGGTTCCATGTAAAAGAATCTAAAACATACTCTAACCACTCCAAAACATGAGACAAGGAAATAAACACTACTCAGGGTTGCGCCTTGAGCATCCTAAGAAACTGAGAATAAAAACCACTCGGGGGCACGTTTCACATGTCCCAAGAAACTAAAGAACGAAAATCAATCAAGATCGCGTTTCACGCGTCCCGAGATAAAACACGCCCAGAGCCGCGCGTCACGCTATAACATGCCCGGTGGGTACCCGCGCGCGTTAAACCGTTCGAACTCCCGAGATCTCTTTGATCTCAAGTTTCACGAGTGCAATGTGAAACGTAGATGAGAGTCCAGATTTGACAACTTTTATTGAAAATCCATTTTATTTTAATTTTGTCAAAAATGGACTGCATCATCAGATCTCAGAGTCGCCACCTAATATTTTGGGAAATTAGGAAACCCATGACTCAAAGGCCAAGGCCATCAGACGTCAGAATCAGGATGCTTGGCTCGGAACCTTAGGTATGAGAGGGGAAGGTCAATAATGAGCACCCCCGCTCACCCGATCAAAAGATCGGCCTCTACTAAACCATGATATGAATTTTATTTTCTTTATATGTTCATATTCTGATTGTTTAATAAATCCTAAAATTTACTATGTGAAGCATACAAGGTATAGACTAGTTTGCTCAGATTGGAACAATTCAATTTTATGTTTGTTTCTTGAAAAGAGTTTGAATTTGCCACCTCAGGTGGGCTTAATTTGCCACTTAACAAAGTGGGCTTAAAACGTACATTCATTGAATCATTCCAATTCAAGCAACAAGCCTTCATCCACAAGCATTCATACAGTTATATCAAGTAAGCAAGTAGCCTCATGGTAGAATGCTAAACATAATAAGAAAATTACACACAATTGGGATGCTAAAGCATAAAAACTCACAAATTGACCGACGTCCCGCGAACAGCTACAAAACAAAATTAGTAAAATATGCATGATCTTATATACAAAATTCTAATGCAATTCACTCATGAGATGCAGCTAAAGATTCAGCTTTTAAGATATGACATGTGAAACATTGCAAAACATGTGATAGCGCACAAAATCATGGGATAATCAATTAAAGCATAACTATGCAAATTTAGCCGAATTTTAAGCATGGAGCATGGATGTAAAGCAGGGATATGCATGGCATGTCAGTTAGGGGAAACGATTAAAGAATGGGATAAAAAGAAGTGGGGTGGGGGAATTATTACACCATTTTAAATATTACAAATCTAAATGAGAGATAGAGGAGAGAAATAAAATAAAACCTCACAAATACTCAAAATAAAAATTCATTAACTAGCAAAGATCCATGTGTCTTCAATCCAAAGAAATATGTAAACCCATCTTCAATGGAGGTCCTGCCACTTCATCTCCATTTAATCATATGGGCCCAGCCCAAAAGAACTCAGCTTGCAAGCCCAAAGATGTGAGTTCACTTTGATCTACTAAGCATCTATTAAGAACATAACAAAATTGGCCCAATTCCGTAACAACCTAGAAGGCCATGGGCCCACCAACCATGCATCCCTTAACAGCATAGACTTGGTAGCTTGCAACCCTCTTCTTTCTCTGCAACCCTGGATCATTCAAACTCCAACTTTTTGATGACCTAACCCTAGTGCTTTTCTTGATTTTCTTGATTTTCAATTCTTTGCCCATCTGGGTTGGTTTTGCTTGTTCAGATGATGATGTGGCATAAGAAGTACTGTAACTTCTCCGATCATGCATGCTAGTAGGATGACCTGGCCTAGTAGGCCTACCTCCATTGCAGCTACTCTCTGTCTGCATCCTTCCATCCTTGTATGATTTGGATCCTTCACAAGATGATTATTAGGCAAAAGAGCTGAGATGGTGATGATGATGAGAGCTTTGAGCATTTATTTCGAAAGAATAGAATTCGAGGAAGAACAAATTATATATATATATATATTTGCAGTGTTTCGAAAAGATATGCCATGTAGCTTCTGCTTATTCTCTCGCAATTTTCATTTTTGTTCTTCTTCTGAACTCAGTTCCCGAGGTCACCTCTCTCTCTCTTTTCTACTGGTATGTGTGTGTAGATATAGAGAGAAAGATAGAAATTACAGAATGGAGAGAGGGGGCCAGCCCAAGAGAGAGAAAGAGAAACCCGTGTATGTATGGTGTCTCTTGTTCTGTGTGTCTCCTGTGCTTGTGTTGGGTGTGCATGTGCTAACCGTGTGTGTGATGAGTGCATGTGGGTGTAAAAGGTGTGTGGGTGGTTGTCAGTATGTGGTCTGCCGTGTGTTTGGCTGTGATGTATGGGTTTGGCATTGTGTGCCTGCTATGTATAGGTGTGTCGTGTGTATGGGACTGCCGAGAGGGAGAGAGAGGTGGGTATCTCTCTAGAGAGAGAAAAGTTGGTGGGTCTCCCCCTTGGTTTGCATGTGTGTTGCCTCTATATCATGTGCTACTACCGTGAGTGTGTGATGTGTGTTTGTGAGTGTTGGATGCATAGGTTTGGTGTGTGTTTGTGAATCAGTGAGCTCCATGTCAGTGTGCCGTGTGTATGCATGGTGAGTGTATCAGTGGGTGAGGATGGCAATGTGCATGAGTGTTGCTGCCGTGGTGTGGTGAGAGTGGATGGCGTGTGTGTGTCATCGTCTCCTCCCTCTCTCTACCCGTGTGTGTTCATTGTAGAGAGAGAGGGAGAGCGATGGCAGTGTGCATCTGTCCCCTCTCCCTTGAGTGGTGTTGGGTCTCTTCTTCTAGAGAGAGAGAGCCCGTGCCTCCTCCCTATATTCTTCTCTTTTTTTCTTTTTTCTTTTTTATTTTCAATCATCCAGGCCCCATTGGCCATGTGCCCTCTTTAATCATACACTCACCTTTCTCTCCCATCTTCTCACCTGCTCTTTTTTTTTTTTTTTATATATTATTCACCCAAAAGTCCACTAGCCCCTTATGTTGATTCTCTTTTCTTTCTTTTATATCACCCACTTCACCGAAAGAGAGGAAGATTGTGGCCATATATGTTTGATTTTTAATTCCCTCCTCCAAACCATCACATGACCCTACTAAAATATTGTGCACCACCACCCATCATTTTTTTTTATATTATCATCATTTCACCCACAACATTCTGACCATATTTTCTTCTTTTTTTTTTCTATTTTTTTCTATTTTTTGTTTTTATTATTATTTTTTTTTATCAAATATCACATGTCAATTTATATAAACACACCTAAAAAGTTTGTACAAACACACAAAATTATATAAAATTATAAAAGATTACAAATTCATAAAATAATAATAAAAAATTTTAATTTGGCCAAAATGGGTGAGGTTTGGGATGAAAATTTCAATTTGATTTTTCTAGTGAGGGTGGTCAAAATAAAGTGCCCAAGTCTTAGGGTCGGTCAAAATGGGGTGTCTACACACGCGTCTTGAGATACAAGAAAACCGCTCAGGTTCACGCTTCGCACGCCCCGAGATGTAACCCACCCAAGGCCACGTTTCATGTATCCTGAGATAAAACTGCTCGGGCTCGTGCTTCACTTGTCCCGAGATGAAAGAGAGAAGTATGCGATAGATGCACGAAATGAACAAGTGCGATAGATGCATAAAGTGAACAAGTGCGATAGATGCCCTAAGTTGTAGACGCGCTTGAGGGCTCCCGAGCTCCGCGCGCGAGGGTGCGAAATCTCGCTTTGTTCTCTAGCTACTATAGTTCGGACTCAATGTCACGATTCTGAATCTAATCTCGCAATGTGCAATGCAAGACCGATAAATCACCAAAGAGTCCAAATCCGGCAAATTGTTTTGGAAAACTGATTTTTAATAAAGAAGTGCCAAACATGGATTGCTTTGCCAGATACAGAGTCGCCACCTAAATATTTTATTTTGGAGGGATTTAGGAAACCCTGACTCGTGCCGAAGGCCACATGTCCGTCATCACCAAAGTTGCCTCGACTCGGAAACTTGGGTACGAGAGGAGAAGGTCATGCAATGAGCACCCCTGCTCACCCGATCAAAAGATCGGCCTTTACTAAGCATGATATTTTGTTTTTGAAAACACATGTGTTCTTATTCCGGTTAATTAGCTAATCTTACTACGTGATGCGCACAGCATACAAGTATAGACTAAATCACCTAATTTGGAACAAAACATTGCATCTTTGTTTGTGAAAATGGTTTGAAGTTTGCTACTCCCGAGTAGGCTAAATTCGGGATTTGATGAATTGTTCCAATTCAAGTAATCCAACCTTCACCCACAGGCATTCAGGCAGTTAATCAAATAAGCAATTAGCCTCATGGCAAGCATGCTTAACATGGCAGTCAATAACACATATGCAGTGTGCTAAAGCGTAAACACTCACAGTGTACTCCGAGCCAAAACAAAGAACTAGTTAGAAATCATGTATGATCCTAGTTCATGTTAAGATGGCTAATGCAACACAAGCAAGAATGTAACTAAAATAGGTTCAGCTATTCTAGAATGTCATGTAGAATGCAACTTGATTACATGCTGTTGAACACGTATTCAAGTAAATGTATTGAAATTACAATACAATTAGTATGATGCGCCGAGCCCGGTGCATGCAAAACAGATGAATGGATGCACATATGTTAGCATAATGTATGCTAATCAAAATGCCCTAAAACTAACCATCATAAGCGGTTAAGTAAAAGGGAGAAAGAAATGGAGGTTGGAAGACATGCATCACACACACGCATGCTTATTACAATAATACGCCCTCTCGACGGAGGGACCGAATAAAAAAAGATAATTAGCTAATCTAAGCTAATTAAACTAATTATTACAAAACAAATTAAAATAGCTAAACGCATTAATTATTAAAGTACAAAATGAATGCTTAATCTAGCTAACTAAAGAAGCTAAATAAAGCAGTAAACAGAGGTGCCCTCAGAGAGAAGAAAGCATGCATGTCTGGTCGCCTCGCTCGAAAATCCATCGCGATGCCCCAATTTGCCTCTATTTGCAATTGTTTTCAGAACACTGCACAAAGCTCCAGAAAGCTGAAACTCCATCATGGGAACCTGTGGGAGGGCTGCCGACCAGTTGTTGAGGAAGGAGACCACCTGCCGACCACTTTCTGTGCTGAAAAACCAGAAAAAGTGGTCGTCCAACTAGTAATACTGGTCGGCCAACCAATTGTTGCTGCTGAATTCCAGTTTGCTGCAACAGAGAGCAAGAAAGAGCATGGCAATGTATTTGTAAGATATGTGTGCACAACCACCCTCCCTATCATGTCATGAACTCAAGGGAGTGCGGTTCTCGACCCTCGGGCCACCAATCGTGCATTTCAATGCATGATGGCCGAGAGGCGAAGTTGCACAATTCAATGTAAAATGAATGCACAAGTAAACACATAAAACCTAGAACTCTATCATGTATGATCAAGAGCGTCGCCGACCGAGAATTGAGGCACGTTTCATCACTTCAAGTATGAAACATCCCTCATTTCCCGTGTTTAGACTAAGACCTATTCCAAACAACAATGCAACACTAAACATGGCATGCTCAATGCAAACAACAACTTAGCATACTCAATGCAACGTGACATGATCAACTTAACAAAGCTAATGACATGCGAACAATGCTAATGCATGCATGCACAATGCAATGCTACAAGGGCAACTTAGCAATGTTAGGAACATGTATACTCAATGCAAAGAAACAACTTGGCATACACAATGCAAATAACCACATGGCATGCACAATGCAATGTAAGATGGCATACTTAATGCAATGAACAATAAGCATGCGAACATGTAAATAAACATGCTAAATGGACTTAAACCAAAAAGGGATAGACCTCAGTCATGCCCAAATCAATGGCCATTAGGATGAAATTAAGGCACATAAAGCACATACGAGCATGCACAATGCAATGGCCTATCCACAAGGCCTAAGAGCACAACTCTCAAGAGTGCTCAAAGAGTGACAAAAGTGGAAGTATAACAACACTAAGTGCACTAAAATTAAGTAAGAAATGATGCCAAATCATTCAAACAAAGCAAGTAAGGCATGCAAGAGTCCTTAAGGCATGAAGCTAGTGAAGAGGACTACAAAGGAGGCTTGCAATACGTGGCACAAAAGCATGAACCAATCATGAACAGAGCTCAAGTAGGTCAAAACAAAGACCTAAACATGCTGAGATGAGGGCTCAAATACCTAGGCAAGATGGCATACATGCTAGGCCACAAACTAGGCAACCATGCTCAACACTCAAAGACACTTAAAGAGTGAATGAAATGGGAATATGGCGATGCTACATTCTCTGAAATGAAGTATTAAATGATGCCAAATCATCTAAATAGCTCAAAGATAGCATGCATGAGCCATCAAAACACAAAGCTAGCAAGGCCAATTGCACTACAGCTATACAAAGCATGAAGGATATGGAAAAGGCAAACCAAAACAGTCCTAGAACATGTCAAAATGATACTAAAACATGCATGGAAGGAAGCCAAAACAAGCTAGCATGAAGGCCATAAGGCATGATGAATGCAAGGCAAACAAGGTGGTTTACACTACACCTATTAAGACCAAGCATGGAATGACTTAAGCAACAAAAATCAGAGTTATATCATATCATAATAACTCCCAAAACCCATTGAAATGGCAGCTCACAAGCTAAGGCATGAAGGCATACGCAATGGTTCATGTTAAGGCATAAAGGGGCAAACCCTCCAACGCATTGAACGAGTGATAAATGCAAGTGCATGAGCATGAAACATGGATTGAAATCACATAATAAATGATGCCAAATCATTCAAATAGTCCAAGTAATGCATGCTAGCGGACTTGAGGCATAAAGCTAATAAGCTAGAATGCACTATAGCTATACAAAGCAAGTCATGCATGGCAAAAACAACACAAATCAGAGCTAAAGCATGTTAAAACATGGACAAAAGCTTCTTGAAGTTAAGCCAAAAGCATGCTAGAATGACATGTTAAAGCATGATGCATGTTAGGCTAATTCATGGAAATGCACTACAAGTGCATGGAGCATGCAAGGGCCAACCAAACCCACCCAAAACAGAATCATGGCATGCTAAAACAACACCAAAAACCTACTGAAATGGAGTCAACACAAGCTACAAAGACATGCTGCTTCATGAAGCATACAAGACTAGTTTATGAAATTTACACTACAAGTGTATTATGCATCCATGGAGTGATCAAGATAACCAAAAATAGTGGCATGCCAACTCAAAATAACCCCAAATGAAAGCTAAGAACAAGCTAACACAAGCTTAACAAACATGCTCAAACATGAGGCATATGAAGGCAAGTATTGAAAACACCATCCCCACCACTGAAATCCCTCTGAATTTCAATGGTGAGAAGGCCAAAACAAGGTGGTCCCAAAGCTCACAAAGAAGGCACAAAAGCAAGGCCAAACAAGGCCTAAGAGGGGTAAACAACCCCAAACACAAAAGTTACCTTAAACAAAGATCTTAAGCATGCAAAAAAAGAACTTTTTGTAGTTAAGAGTTAAGCTTAAAACAGCATGCAAGTAGGGCTAAAAGCTAAATCAAGAATGGGGGTTTAAGAGGTTAAAAGCTTACCCTTGAAGACCACCTTCAAAACTGCAACTCAAGCAGCTTTTTTAAGCTCAAACCAGTCCAAGAACTCCAAAAACAACTTCAAGGGACCTCAGCTTCAAGAGTATGGTGTTTGAGTGTGTGTTTGTGTACAAAAGTGAGACAAAATGACACTTTTAGGCACAAAACAAGAGCAAACAAGGAAGAATAGATACAAGTGTATATCTATCTCTCAAGCCTCAATTTTCTGAACCTAGAGGAAGGAGGAGGAGCCTCCCTCTTATAGAGAACCAAAAGCTAAAGCTTCTCAAGGAAGCTAAGCTTCAAGGCCATCCCTCCATACACGTGTATGGAGGATGGCTTCAGTGCCCTCCAGCTATGCCAGTTGGAGAAAAATATCTCCAAAAAGGTGCCAAAAAGTAGCTGACCACTTCAAGTGGTCAGCTAGCTACTTAAAGTGGTCGGCCGACCACTTCAAGTGGTTTCCTAGAACAAAAATTGGTCGGCCATAGGTGGGAGAAGTCTATACACTGAAAGTAAGGTGGTGGTATGGTGGCCGACCAAAAAAGGTGGCCTAAAGACCAAGAAAGCCAGTTATCCGACCAAAAAACTGGCTGGCGGGAAGAAAAGTGGTCTTCAAGGGGAAAAAATGGTCTCCCACCCTTGTACTACCTTCCAAACAAGGAAAACAAGGTTTGTACCAAAAACAAACCAAAACGGATGCAAGACGAGAGATCGGGAGGCAAAGCACGTGGCCGAAAGCCTCGAAAACTAGTCTACGGGCATCAAAAGTGGTATACGACCACAAAAGTGGTCTCCCGGACCACAGTGTTCCTCTAGGCAGAGGCAACAAGGTGTGGTTCAAAAACCACGCCAAACAGAGAACGTTAAGCGGTCCCGAGACAAGGCGCGCTGCCAAAGGCTTCAAAAATTGGAAACTAGTCTCCAAACGGGAAAAGGGCCTACCACCATAAAAAGTGGTCTACGATCAAAAAGAGATGGTCTACAAGACCTCTCCCTCCCCCTGGGAAGGAAAACAAGGCCTGGTCCGCAAACCGAGCTGAAACACAAAGAGTTCGGAGGCTCGGAGGCAAGGCACTCAGCCAAAACTCCAAAACCTCGAAACGAGCACAACATGCACAATCACCGAGCGCTCAATCGATGATGTCTGAGTCTTAAGATCGGTCAAAAAGTAGGTGTCTACATAAGTGAACAAGTCCGATAGATGCACAAAGTGAACAAATGCGATAGATACACAAAGTGAACAAATGCGATAGATGCCCAAAGTGAACAAGTGTGATAGATGCACTAAGTGAACAAGTGCGATAGATGCACAATGTGAACAAGTATGATAGATGCACTATGTGTATGCCATGCAAGATAGACAAGCAAAATAACATGTTAATTGGAAGCATGCTTTACGCAAGATACAAAAGCATATTCTATGCACAAAATAAGAGCAAGAGCATATTCTATGCGTGAATCATAATTGATGCAAGATGTGCATGCAGGATACATATGTGTGAAATGCATACTCTATGAAACAATATATGTAAAATGCAAATTCTAGCAACAAATATGAAATGCATATTCCATGCGACAATAGAGAACGAAAGGAGAACAAAGGCAAAATGAATAAAAGTGACATTCGATGGCACCTTCCTATTTACCTCTCAGAGGAATTGCAATATGTTTTAAAAAAAAAAGGATACACCCATCCATGTTGACAAGCGATGAACATCGCGCGCCAAAACACTATCTTGAGCTTCCGTAGAGACAATCTGGACCCAACAGTGAACCTTCCTTGCACTTCTTAGGAAACAAAGACACAAAACAGCATCAGGATAGGGAGAGGCTGTCGGCCACTGAACAGCCTTGCCGGCCATCTGTCGGCCATTAATGGCAATTCGGGGCAAAAATGACTTTTCATGCATGAGTCTTTAAGTATAGGTATCCACACTTCATTTCCACACAACCTCATGTCCGAAAATCTATTTTCTCTCTAGACACTTTTCCTCTCTAGATCCGAGCTTTTTACGCCTTTTCCAATGCCCCACGCAAACTTTATTCGCTAAACCCTCTTGATTCTCTTCACTTTGAACCTATCGAAATTTGATTTCGACACTTCTTTCCTCATTTTCACCTTTCTAGGCTTGTTTTCCCCGAGTTTCTTTCCGATTTCGTGAATTTTTCCCAACTTTGACTTTTTTTTCCATTTTCTCTCTCATAGGGTTGACTTTTTTCCAAGTTTACCATCTTTTCTCCATTTTTCTTCAGTTTTCACCCATTTTTCACCTATTTTCTGGATGGCGGATGATTCACCACATGATGGGGCTCCTCTAGAGCTTTCCCCTATATTTTCACCCGTTGTCGAGGCGGAGGAGCCGGTTGTCGACGAAGCTGGCGAGACGGCTCAGGGCATCGAAGCCGACCTTGAGACAAAGTTTGAGCCTGAGGCAGAGCCAAAGCCACTACCATTGAGGATATGCTCTTTTGATCTAGCGAGGTACCATCCCCGCACACACATCTTGCCAGCCGGTGGCATTAGGCACTTTAGCGACTTCGTTCTCGGTGTACCGAAGGACCTCCTGCTGAGGGAGCCAACTTCTCACATTTCATCCATTGTCGTTGAGGTATGAGTTCTATTTTCATGCATTCCTGTCTTTCTTTACTTGCATTTCTTGCACTGCCTTTTATCTGACTGTACTTTCATTACTACCTTATCTGATTCATCTGTTCTTTGCCACAGGGGGAGTCTCGTGCCTTCAGTGGGTATAGAACCACGACTGCATGAGATTGGTACAACGAGCTCCCTGCTGGAGTTCACAACATTGTGGACAAGACTGGCTTCGACCTTTTCTGCTCTGGCGTGACACGGGTTATTGCTAGCCGTCCTCTTCTAGGAGCACTTTGTACTTGCAGATCATATGGTAGCCCTAGGCCATGATGCCGGTTGCGATATGGGACTAGTATGCAGGGGCCTGGGCCACTTCTTATTTCCGCATTCTACTTAAGGGCACAGTCTGTCGGGCCTGGTTTCTGAGTGAGCGGTTTGTCCTACAGACCGTGGGCTTACCAGACCCGATTGTTGCGATGCCACCACCAAAGTCTATGAGATCAGCAGACAGCCTATCCGTAGATGCGGTTACTCAGTTTATGGTGGGCTTGGATGCAGATTATTTTAGGATAGAGGGCGACTACGCGACCTTTATTGAGACCCATCTCATGCTACCTCTGACAGGTGCTCGCGGATGTGATAGGGCGAGGGCTCCTATAGCGAGAGAGGCACATAGGGCGACTTGGGCCCATACTAGATGGACTCCTTAGGAGGGGCAGAGGACCCGTTGGCCAGAGCTTCCTACCACGTTTACATGTTGGTAGCATACTGGGGTGGCTTACCGGATCCCGATTGAGCCTGCAGCGGCTGATCATGAGCCTGTTGAGGTTAAAGGCCCAACTAAGGTATGGACCATACTTTACTATTTGCACTCCACATTTCACTTCAGATGTGTTTACTGCGAACACTAATCATCCAAAAGCATTTGCAAGCATCGATAGAGTACGCAAGGAGCACTCTAGAGCTAATAGCCTCATTGATGGGCATGGTACAGAGGAGAGAGACGCTGCTCAGTCTCCATGGCATCCCAGTAATTTCTTCACTTTGCACTTCATGTTCTCAAATTTCTATTGATACACTAGCATTTCAAACTATAATCTTTCCCAAACTGCATCTAACACACTATATCTGATACATCGTGATCCGCTGCATTTACACATTAATCGCAATTGATTTACGATACCACTTATCTACACAATATGCTTGTATCTGATACACATACCGTAATTGATATGTTGACAATTGTCTTTTCAGATCCTACCTATACCGATAGCTCTTGTAGCGACAGTAGCACCAGCACCAGCAGTACCTCCTCTAGCAGTAAGAAGGAGAGAGAGAGGGGTAGAGGCACCCAAGGCTGGAGTAGTCCTCCAAAGCCCATCTTGAGTGATGACGATGCTAAGACCAGTGACTCTGGGGAGGTGGCAAGGTAGCATTCTGAGTCATTCGAGAACGGAGATGATGACGCTGGCTCAGGTTCCGAGAGCTGAGATGACGATGCCGAGGCGAGTTCAGGGGCAGAGAGCGAAGACGATGCCAGCTTTGGTTCTGGCTCAAAGATTGATTCAGACAGCAACGTTGATGGAGATAGTGCCCCAGAGTCCTCTCCTTCGAGGAAGAGGACGAAGAGGGCCTTTTGGGCCTGAGGCGACTAACATTGATTTTTGATTTTTTGCTTAGTTTCTTTTTGTTTGGTAGCATTAGCAGATGTATAGCTTCAGATAGGTTTTATTTGCTTTGAAACTCGTACTCCTCTTTTGTAAAAACCATGATCAGAATAAAACCTTGCAGTTTTTATAAAAAGTGTTGTTATTTTTGCGTAATGAGCACCAAATCTGCATGAAAATGAACACAGAATTGAATTGGCCAAGCGCGCTTGATTAAACAATGTTCTTAATCGGGCAATGAACCGACCAACAAACGAAATACAAAATGCAACATACAACTCGATAAGCAAAACAACTCAATAAACAAATAAAAAATAACTCAAGTACAAATAAACAAACTTGCTAAAATAAAAAAAATAATAAAAAAAAAAGACTCAAAACAAGACCTTTAAAATGTACAAAGATCAAAACAAAACACATGTTCCTAGCACTGCACAACACTTAGATGGGCAGCAAGCCTGAAAGAAGCCTGCCGGCCATCAAATGCAAGAATGGCTAGATTGTTAACAGCTGGCTTCCATTCAAAGCCTTATCTTCTACAAAAGGTCCAGCTTCGTGAATTATTCTCCAAAACTTCATTTCAGCTGCAATTTCTTCACAAATGGAACCATTTTTTGCCGAAAAGCTCTTAGATTGGATTGCGACTTTAGATGGCTCGGAAAAGGTAAATTTCTGAGGTTTTGGCATAAATGCACTTTTTCTGCTAAGCCGTACTCCACTTTGCATTCCGTTCCTTCATGCCACGGCACGATGTTGGAACCACGATTACACGTCTTTAGCTTTGGGGGACAAGAAATATGCCCAACAATTGAAGAATTTCAGGTACTAATGGAATCTCAACGCAATGAGGAAATCATATCTCAGCCCCGTTTCGGCCACGTCCAAACTTTGGGATAACGGTGTGATGGTGCCAGTAGACGTGGTGGTGGTAATTCTATCAGCGATGATGATGGTTGGTTGGGATTGGGGTGTAATAATGGTGGTGACGACGATAAGATTGTAATAGTCAGCATTGATACTTATCATTATTATATAATATAAACAAAAAGACGTTGTTAGGTCTTTGAAGCTCATAGTCTTAACGCAAATGTCTCAAATAATTGAATTTATGAATAATGAAAATACATGTCATGAATGTGTTGGCTTTGATCAATATGGTAATATATTTAAACATTTACACTTAATTCTTATGAAACATTTTATATGAAAATCAACTCAAACTTTTTTGTGTTTGAAACTATCAACATCATATCATTTATCGCGCAATAAGGTGATATTCCCTAAAGTCATAATGCTTTTTAAAAAAATAATTTATGAAATGATAAATTTTAATAATATTACATTATAATATTATGAACTCTTTAGTTATATTATTAGTTCTTTCTTATTTATTATTATCTTATTTTCATTTAATTTAAATATTGTGTTGATTAACATGGTAAGTGTTCTAGTTTTCTTTAATTATAATCATCAATTTCTAATGAGCAATAATCTAACTATAATTTCTATAATAGAAAGCATACATGTTTTGAAATTATCACTTTATTTTTTCTTGATAAATTAAATTATAATTATTATTGTGAGTGATAATTTTTCCAAATCTATTATTATCTATATATTAAAGCAATATAACTTTTTGTCCAAAATGTTTTAAGAGCTTCAAACTATTAATTTCAATTTATAAAAATTAATACATACATGTCACATAAAATTATTAACCCATCCAAACATATCTTATTTAAAATTAAAAAAAAAATAGATGAAAAATTTATATGTAAACCAAATCTAATTTAAGCAATAATTCATAGATTTTGAAGTTCAAATTTAAAGTTAAGAAGAATATGAGAAAAAATAGTTATTTTTTCATATAAATATTCTATGAAACAAATAAAATTTTCATAAGAAAAACATTCTAGAAAGAATCTATACATGATAATATACATTTTCTTGATTAAATTTTACTTATTTAAATTTGGAATATTTAAAAAAATGTTCCAAAATAATTTTTTAATAATTTATGTTAATCACATTTGACATCGTGCTTTAGATGACTCTATTCATATATATCATATGGATCCTATCGAATGATATAATTAGTGTCATGTAAGATGTCACATCATATAATATCCAAATATGATAATTCTATCATTACTCAATTTAGAAATATGTAAATTATTCAATTTCGATATTTTATATACAAATATAAGTGAGTTTAAGGGTTTAGCAAAATAATGGTGACAAGGCAAGGGCAACTAACAAAGAGAAGTTAAGATGTTTAGCAAGAGAAATGTTAAATAATTAGAGTTGTGAAAGTTGTGAGGTGGGTGAGATAGGAGAACAAGAAAAGGGCCCAATGCAAGCTGCCAAAACTAGCGAGTGTGAGAAAATCTACAAGTTGTACTTGGTAGGTAAATGTTGATTTTAGGAAGGATAAGAGGATAAAAGTCACTAGTAGTTCATTGTTTATTTTGTTATTCAATTTTTTATTTTAAAGATTGAGTTTCATACCCAAAAAAAAAAAAAAAGGGATATTTAAAAAAAAAAAACATATGGAAAACTATTATATATACACATAATTTACTATATCATCATATGAATCTAATATATGGCAAATTAAAACTATGAAACCCTTAGAACATAATAATGTATTTATATTTTATTATAGGTTTAGTTTTTGTTCTTAAAAATAAAAAAGTGCATTTTTAAAATCTACTATATTTTTTATTTAATTTTTCCTAATTACATTATGATTCATGTATTTGTTATTTAGAACTTAAAACATAGCATTAATGGTAGAAAAAAGAAAAACAAAACAAAACATAAGTGAAATTATGATAAAAATAATTAAAATTTAATTAAATCTATTTTTTACTGTTTAATTTTAAAATTAATTGTTAATTATTTATTTGAAACCGTGCATAACACTAAGGGTGTAACTTGGGCCCGAACTGGGCTGGCCCACTTTGAACTGTGTGGGGTCCCTGTTTTTTTCAGTTCAGGCCGACCCACAGGCCGAAAAGTTTGGCCCAGGCCCAACCCAAACCCATCCAAATTAAGGCCTCAGGCGAGGCAGGCGAACTGGGCCTGGCCGGCCATGTTTTTCGCTAAAAATAAATGACAGATATATTATATATATAGATTATTTATGAGGGATAAAAAAAACAAAAGAAAATTTGTACTAAAATATTTTGGTTAAGATTAGTGAGTTGTTTTGTTTTATTTCATGTAGTGGTATTAAATTATGTATGACTTATGTTTTTTTTGTTATGACTAAAAACTATGAAGTTATGTACTTTTTTTCTTTTTGAAATAAATAATTATATATATATATCAAAATGAAATGAAATATTACAATTATTAAATTATATAGATAATATTTATTTAATGAATAATTTTTATTTCAAAATGAAATAGAATATTACAAAATTTTATATCATTGAATTAAATAGATATAGATTATTAATGATGGTAGAGTAATTGCATCACTATAGGTCAAGTACATCCCACCTAGGTTGGCACCTACTACTCCTCCTCAATAATCAAATAAAAACATTACAAAATGAAATAGTGAAAAGGAAAAAAAAAGAGTTGTTAATCAATTATCGGATGCAGCAGATAATTCACTCACATTGCCCAAGGATATATCATCCAAAGCACTTTGAATTCTGTCATTCTAACTATAATTTTGTCTTCTCATATACGCAAGTATATGATCTTTGGATATCATCAGTGTCTCAACCATTTGGGGTGTAAGCCTGTTGTGATAATCATACAGTACTTGTCAACCTGCACTAAAAGCTGTTTCAGAAGTAACTGTAAAAATAAGAACGGTTAGTATATCACGGGTCATCTATGAAAGTACAAGCGACATATATTCATTTTGTTTTCACCTATCCAAAATATCAAAATCTTCACTATCATCCACTGGTGGGCTATCCAAACAGCATTGTAATTCAGAACTACTACGTTTGTATGTTAAGATATTCTTCTACATTTTATTGCTAGAAAAACACATAATCTTTATCCTTGAGATGAGGCTGGTACATGTAGATAGACTTTTTCGCGCCCCCTTTCGGAAGCTCGGAATAAGCCTTACAGTTCGGACTCCACTTGTGGTTTTGGATCTAATCTCACAAGTGTAATGTAAAATTGATAAACACCAAAGGGTCCTAATCCGGCAAATCTTTTGCAAAATTAATTTTGAATAAAAAATGCCAAAATTAGACTGTTTTTCCAGATACAGAGTCGCCATCTAAATATTTTATTTTAGGAAATTTAGGAAACCTATGACTCGTGCCAAAGGCAACGTATCCGTCATCACCAAGATTGTCTCAGCTCAGGAACTTATGTATGAGGGGGGAGGGTCATGAATACATTTGAGCACCTCTGCTTGCCAGATCAAAGATCAGCCTCTACTAGTCATGATATGATTCTTATCAACATTATATGCTCTTGTTCCAGTTATTAGGCTATCATTACTATGTGATGCGCACATAGGGTATAGACTAGTTTGCCCGAATTGAAACAATTCAATTTCATGTTTGTTTTTCGAAAAGGATTTGAATTTGTCACTTAACAAAGTGGACTTAAAGTTTGTGAATTTGCCACTTGATAAAGTGGGCTTAAACGTACATTTATTAAATCATTCCAATTCAAGCAACAAGCCTTCATCCACAGGCACTCAAACAGTTTAATAAGTAAGTCCTTAGCCTTATGGCAAGCATGCTAAACATGGCAATCATTCTCACTCATGCAAGTATGCAAAAGCACTAAAAACTCACCTAGTACTCCAAGCTAAGATAAACAAAAGAGTTAAAAAAATGCATGATCCTAACTATACATGATGGCTAATGCAACGCATGCAATAATGTAATAATGCAACTAAAATAGGCTCGGCTACTTAAGATGTTATTCGCAACAATTTTATAGCCTGCGTTTAAACACGTATTCAACGAAGTAAACAACAACGATGCAAGTTTGAATGATGAACCGAGCCTCGGTGTATGCAAGACAAATGAATTGATGCAAACATGCAATATGCTAATTGAAACGTGATGCCCCTAATCTAACAATCAAAAGCGGATAAATAAAAAGGAGAAAGACGTGGGGTTGGAAGACATATACATTATTACAACATTGTGCTCTCATGAAGGAGAGTCCGAATGAATAAATTAACTAAGATAAACTACTTAACTAATTATTACAGAACTTGAATAAATAATTAACTACCTCTAAGCTAATTAAATAAGTATAATACAAAGCTAATTAGCTAACTATATTAACTAAATAATTACAAAGCGACTAATTAAACTAGCTAACTAATTAATTACAACACTTTAATTAGATACAACACAACTATGACTAACTAATTAACTAGTCCCGGGAACGAGAGAGGCCCAATGCATGCTCGGTTTCCACCCAAAGAATGTCCACCCTTTGCTCCTGAAAGCCTCTATTACACAACTCTTGCACTGGTTTTCCTCTTCCAGATCAACTCTGCTCTGCGGCATGATCATTCTACTCAAAATTCACTGATGGTCGGCAGGCCAGAAGTGAGGGGTTGCCGGCAACTGAAGCCAAGTCCTTCCTTGCTGCAATAGAGGACAAATAGAGCAAAGAGAGGATATTCTCACAGGTTGTTTGTACTATGTATCCCTGCTTATCATCAAAACATCTCAAATGAGTGATACACTTGGTTCAAAAATCATCAATTCAAGTAATTTCATTGCATCATAACTAAGGAACCAAGATGTACAAGTTTAATAAATGCACAAACAAGACTTACAACCTTCACCCTATCATGCATGATCAAGGGTAATGGAGACCTAGGAAACTTAACACATTTCATCACTTTGAGTATGAAATGCCCCAATTTTTCTTGTGTTCAATTAACGTCCAATTGAACACACCAAAAAAAACAACCAAATTCTTATCTTTGCACAATTTTAATTTCAACTTTTAGTTACTCATTTTAATTATCCTTCCATTCTTTTGAGTTAAGTCCTCTAAAAGAGAAGTGTCAAACAAGGGGTAGTCTAAGGCATGAGAAAGGTGTCATGCCGTTGATTATGAACCCCTAAAAGAGAATTAAACTATTAAGCATAAACCTCAATCTCAAGCTTAAACAATCCTAAGGTTGAACAACCCTCAAAGCAAACACAAAAGTCAAGAAATGAGGAAGGTTGCATAGATTAATGAGTGCTGAAATTAAGTGAGAAAAGCACTAAAACAATGCAATTAACTCAAACAAATGGTGTCTAAAGGCCTAAAACACCAAGCTTGTAAGGACACTTACATTACAAGCATGTAAAACAAGACTCAAATGACTTAACTAGCCAAAAATAGAGGCAAAATAGTCCAAATCAAAGCCTAAAACATGCTGGAATTAAGCCACAAGTGGCTAGAAAAATATGCTAACATATAGAGCTATCTAGGCTAGTAAACAAGACACAAGAAGGGGAGGCTAACCCCTCCAAATTTGGACCTCAAAACATGATTTTCACCACTGCAAATACTTTGAAATTCAATGTTCAAAAGCCCAAAAAATGATAGTTTGAAAGTGGGAAACACAAGTGGAAAGGCCTTGTAAGCAAGGAATAAAGAATGATGAACCACCCCCTAACCTTAGATGGCCTAAAACCACAAATTTCAGCCCACAAAAACAGAGTTTTTTATAGCCAAAATAGCCCAAAATTAGTGGGAAAAAGATAGAAAAACAAGTATGCAAAGTAAGTTAAAAAGGCAAGTATCATACCTTTTGAAGCAAAGATCAATTTTAAGCAACAATTCAAGGCAAAACCAACTTCAAGAGCTCCAAGAAGGCCTCAAGGAACCTCAACTCAAAGATGAACAACTTTGATTAAGAAGGTGTAGGCAAAAGTGTAGTGTATGTAGGCTAATGTGCACAAACTTCTAAGAGGGAGAAAGGAATGTAGAAGGAGAGAAAGATTTTTGTTCCAAAAATGCTAACCCTCAAAAATAGGGGAGGAGAGCCTTATATATAGAAAAACATGCATTTGGGTGAGATATATTCCTCCATACATGTATAGGGAGATGCAGCCAATTATGGTAACAGCTGGAACAGCTGTCAACAAAATATCTGATAAAAGACATTGATGGCCGGCATGCCACACCATTGGCCGGCAAGGCACAAGGGTGGTCGGTAGCCCACCAAAGGATGCCTGCAGGTCCTAGAGTCTTGAGATTTGAAGTAATAGAGTTTTGGTCCAAAACAAGGCATAGAATAGATAAGGTTCAAAGGCTCAAAGACAGGGCATTCCGGTGAGGACCTCGGGCACTAAAACGAGCACATGTAGTCATAATCATCGAGTGCATAAGCAATGACATCTAAGTCTTGAGGACGGTAAAAAATGGGTTGTCTACAATTGTCTCTCTTTGACAGAACTTGAAGGTCATGAAATAATGCGAGTGAATGTTAAAGCCCGAAGACGACCCATTTTGACAAGGCCGAAGACTTGGACGAACTAACAAACAAGAAAAAGAAGGGTTGTGCCCACAGGCTACTTGCATATCCTTTTGCAATGAATCAAACCAGCATAGTTCTGGAGTGATGCAAAATGATATGCATAATGAAACTGGACTAGCACGCTTCACGAAGCCAGTTATTTTGAAAACTCATGATCATGCGAGATGATTCAATAGGCAATAATAAATGCGATAAGCAAGGATGAATACAATAAGCAAGATAACAACACATGAATAAGCAGTTTCAAGCTTAAAACCAACACAGGTTTCCATACAAGAGATAAAACACACTCTAACCACATAGAAAACAAGAGACGAGGAAAGAAAACACCACTCAGGATTGCGTTTCACGCATCCTGAGAAACAAAGGAAAAATCCCTCGGGCTCGCGTTTCATGCGTCCCGAGATAAACAACCGCTCAGGGCCGCACTTCGCACCTCCTGAGAAAAACTGTTCGAGCTCATGCTTCGCACGTCTCGAGATGAAACCCACCCAGGGCTGTGCTTTGCACATCCTGAGAAATAACCACTCGGGCATGTACTTCGTACGTCCCGATGTAAAACCCGCCCAGGGTCGCATTTCACACGTCCTGAGAAGCAATCGCTTGGGCACGTACTTCATACATCCTAAGGTAAAACCTGTCCAGTGCCACGTTTCACGCGTCTTGAGAAGTAACCACTTGAGCGCATACTTCGTACGTCCTGAGGTAAAACCTGCCCAGGGCCGCGTTTCACGCGACCTAAGAAACAACCACTCGGGTGCGTACTTCGTACATCCCGAGATAAAATAACAAAGGGGTGTGCGATATATGCACGAAAGTGAATGTGTGAGATAGATGCATGAAAGTGAATGTGTGCGATAGATGCACAAAGTGAGCAAGAGGTTCTTTTACCGAGAGACAAAAAACTTCATCCGGAGCTCCTCCAAATGAACCATAAATACAATATCGTTTGCCTGTGTAAGAAAGAAGCTTAACAAGTGCGATACAGTAAGAATGCATGTTCTATGCAAGACAAACAATCGAGATACAATGTTAATGGCATGTTCCATACGAGAAACAAAAGCGGATTCTATGCGTGAAACAAGAGCGGAAGCACCTTCTATGGATGATTCATAACGGATGCTAGACGCTCATGCAGCATATATGTGAAATGCATATCTTATGTAACAACATATGTGAAATGCATATTCTACGCAACAAAGTGACATTCATGTTTTATGCAACAAAGTGAAATGCATATTCTATGCAAGGTAAAAAGTAATATTTGACAAAAACAAATTCAATAGCAACTTCTGATTTAGCTCTTGGAAGAGTTATAATATGTTTAAAGGATACACCTCATTCATGTTGACAAGTGGCGAATATGGTGTACCGAAAACACAGTTTTGAGCTTCTGTAGAGACAATCTGAACCCAACAGTGAACCATTCCTACACTTCTTGGAAACCAAGGATACAAAACAGTATCAGGACTCCAAGGAAGGCCACCGGCCACCGACCGACCACGGGAGAAGGCTGCCGGCCACCTGCCGGCCACAAGAGCATTGCCGGCCACTGATGACAGATTTAGGGTATTTGGGTCTTTTCGGCTCAGGTCTTTAAGTATAGGGCTTGGGGCCTGATTTCCACATTACCCCACATCTGAAATTCCTCCCTCTCTCTCTAGGTGTTTTTCCTCTCCAGATCCACGCTTTCTACGTGTTTTCCAATGCCCTACGCGAAGTTCATTCGCTAAACCCTCTTTGTTTCCTCCATTTTGAACTGATTGAAATTTGATTTCGGTGCTTTTTCTTGGAGTTTCAACATTTGAGGCTTGTTACCCTCGAGTTTCTCTCGGGTTCTGTGCCTTTTCCCAGGCTTTGACTTTTCCTTTCACTTTCTCTCTCCTAGGGTTGACTTTTTCCAAGTTCACCATTTTTCCTCCATTCTTCTTCATTTTTCGCCCACTTTCTCATCTTGTATCCAGATGGCAGACGATCTACCCCATGACGGAGCTCCCCTCGAGATTCCACCTCGGTTATCACCTCCGGCAGAGATGGAGGCGGATTTCGCTCATGAGCAAAAGCTCGAGATATTACCACTGGGAGTACACCTCTTTGACCCAACGACATACCATCCTCGGACACATGTACTGCCACCCGGGGGTATTAGGCATTTCAGAGAGTTCGCGCAACGCGCGCCGAAGGACCTCTTCTCAAGGAGCGATTCTATTTGTCCCACGGCGCCACCGAGGTACACACTATATTCTTATAATTTTTTTTCACTTTACATTGCATTTCTTGCCTTAAATGTATTCCTTGCTTCAACTGTATGGTTACACTACATTTCTTACCTTAAGCACACTCTTGCACTATATTTCTTACACTGCCTTTCATCTGTTTGTTCTCATATCACTGTATATCACTGTTCTGATCGCAGGAAGACTCTCCCTCCATCAGGAGTTACGGAGCCACGTCAACAAGGGACTAATATTTGGAGCTCCCTGCTGGTATATGCGACATCATCGACGAGGCTGGCTTCGGTCTGTTCTGCGCTGGGCTATCATGCCACATTGCGAGTCGACCACTTCTTGGTGCACTGGTGGAGCGGTAGTGGGATACCACAAACTCTTTCCACTTCTCCACCGCCGGGGAGATGATGATGACTCCCTATGACTTTTCAATGCTCACCGGAGTAGGAGTAGGGGGTGATCCGATCCCTTATGACATGGATATGGGCGAGTGAGAGGCCTCCTGGCTACATTTGCTAGGAGTATGCCCACCTCTCTTCAGACCGGCCATGGTCCGATACAGCTGATTTGCTGAGCACTTCCGTGGGAGAGAGCTACAGACCTTAGAGGAGACTGAGCACTATGCCCGGGTCTTTTTGATGTTCCTCCTCAGTACCATCTTGTTTGCAAACAGATGGAACACCGTAGGACTGTATCTATTGAGTGCTCTAGTGTCCCTACCCCAGGTCCGATTCTATGACTGGGGAGGAGCTGGCCTTGCCACATTATCTGGCCACATGAGCTCGACATCCCGCAGGAAGGGAGACAGGGTTGGAGGCATTGGCGAGCCTGGGAGGTATGCTTTACATTTTCCATATTCTATTCCGTGCTTTCTGCTTTGCATTTTCTGTACATTGTATACTGCATTCTTTACATCTATACACTGTATTGCTGTATTCTGGACTCTGCATTCTCTGTATCTATACACTGTATTCTCATTGTTGCCTTTTCCTTGCAGCTCTGGGTATATCGGTATTTCCTAACCCTTGCTCCGGAGTCGATGGAGGAGATTCCCCCTGTTGTGTTGTATTCTCATTGGTATGACGGCAGATGCCTACGTAGAACTCGAGAGACCTTCTCATTTTTTCACCAGTACTTTGACACAGTGACTGCGGAGGAGGTAACCCAAAACTCACAATTATTTTTGTTTTATCAATGACTAACGACGACTAACAATCTGTATATTCCTTATTTGCAGATCACCTGACAACCTTGGGCAATGATGCCAGTGGGAGTTCGGGACCAGTACGCCGGAGCCTGGGGGGCCTCTCGTTTTCAGCTTCTATTGGAGGGCCCAATTTGTCGAGCCTGGTTTCTAGGTGAACGGTTGGTGCGCCAAACTATGGGTTTGCTTGGGTCGGTAATTTCTATGTCGCCCCTAGCATCTATGAGGGCTGCAGAAAGCCTCTCCTTCCAGGAGATGATCAGTTCACCGGTGGCTTGGACGCTGACTACTTCCGCGGGGAGGGAGATTACTCGACATTCATCCAGACACATCTCATGCCTCCTTTGGCGAGTGCTCGTGTAGGTAGAGCAGCAGGTGCCCCCATGGCAGGTAGGACTTGAGCGACGAGGGCCGCGACGAGGGCTAGGATTGGAAGGGCTCCTCCCGCTAGACAAGTTACCGATTGGCCAGAGATCCCCACCATGCTGACATGCTGGAGGCCGACCGGGATAACCTACAGATTCCGATCGAGCCAGCAGAGGCAGGGTATAGATACGTTAGAGCTCACGACGCACCTCCACTATGTACCACATTTTCTTCAACTTTCCATTTTCTTTATGATATTTGTTCCTTCTAGATACTGATCATTCCCAATGCATTTGCAGACACCCCTAGAGTACATTGAGGGACTACTCGAGCTACTGGCTTCGTTCGAGGGCATGATATTAAGAAGAAGGCACTACTTAGTCTCCACAGCATCCAGGTATTCTCTCCTATTTTCTACCCGCATTTCAGCATTTTCTATACTATTGTGCACATCATTCTCATTAAAACACTGATACTCACATCGCGGTATACATTTTTTCCCTTGTCACATCACATTGTTATGCTGCACTAACATACTGTATTGTACTTGTACTGCATCTGGCTCATTGGATTCCATCACTTTCATCATATTGCATCTACAACTATACATTGTATCTGATATGCCAATACCATATCTTTTCAGTTCATTGACCGAGAGCACCGATGGCGTATCGACAACACCATCACCGGCTTCTCCTACAAAGAGGGGAGAGAGAGACGAGCCCCATCACGCAGCCGAGAAGAGCATCGTGGTTGAGGCCAGAGGAATCCCTCAAAACCAGTGTTGAGTGACGATGTTGAGACCTGTGACTTCAGGGAGGCAGCGAGTCCGCAGTCTATGTCCTCTGAGAATGGAGATGATGATGGCTCGAGATCTGAGAGTAGAGGTGATGCTAAGTCAGGCTCTAAGGCAAAGAGTAACGATGATTCTGGTTCTATCTCAACATTTGAGTCAAACAGCGGCTCTGATAGAGACAGTTCTGAGTCCCCACCCAGCAAGAGGACGAAGAGAGCCTCATGAGCCTGAGATGACTGGCACTGATTTACTTGTAGTTTTGCTTAATTTCTTTTGGTTTTGTAGCATTAGCACATTGTATAGCTTTAGGAAGTTCTATTTTGCTTTAAAACTTGTTCTTCACTTTTGCAAAAAAGCCATGATCAGAGTAAAACCTCACAGTTTTTATAAAAAAGTGCGTTGTCATTTTTTCATCATGAGCACCATATATGCATGAAATGGACATGGAATTGAAAAGGCCAAGAGCGCTTGATTAAAACAAAATACTTAATTGGGTAATGAACCGACCAACAACCAAAATACAATATACAACTCGATAAACAAAACAACCACAACTTGATAAACAAAACAACTCAAACACAACTCAACAAACTTGCTAAAACAAAAAGGACTCAAAACAAGACCTTAACACATGCAAAGAGCATAACAAAACACATGTTTTTAAAATTGTTCAGCATAAAGGTGGACAGCAGACCTAAAAGGAAGGGTGCCAGCCAGAATAGAAATTTGTCGGCCACTTGCCAGCCATAAGAAATGGCCTATCAGCCACCAAGGAATCCTGCCGACCATCAGCAGTGACTTGTCGGCCACCAATGTGTAGAACCTCCAAATTATTGACAACTGGCTTCCACTCATTGCCTTGTCTTCTACAAAAGGTTCACCTTCGTCATTTCTTCTCCAGAACTCATTCTAGCTGTTGTTTTTGCCACAAATGGAGCCATTTCTTACCCAAAACCTCACAGATTGGATTGCGGCTTTGGACAGCTCAAAAAAGGTGAATTTCTAGGGTTTTGGCATAAATGCACATTTTTCGTTGAGTCAGACTCTACTTTGTTTTCCGTTCCTTCATGCTGTGCCTAGATGCTGGAACCTGATTACACATGTCTTTAGCTTCGGGAGACAAGAAATTTGCCTGACTATTGAAGAATTTCAGGCATTAATGGAATCCCGGGGCGACGAGGAAATCATACCTCAGTCTTATTTTGGCCACACCCAAGCTTTGGATTGGATGTGCGAGCTTACTCTACACGAGGCTCGATCTTTGGTCCACAACGGAGAGCTGGACATTCCCGGTTTGATTCTTCACTTTTCTGACATCGGTGGCCGAGGCAACCTTCTCTGGCAAGATTTTCGACAGCATGCCCTCTGATTATGTATGTTGGCTCATTTCCTTCTTGCCCTAGTTTTGGCGGGTCTAACATTCGATTAATTGAAGTGGCCCAAGGTCTGAAAGAAGGCAAGAGTTGCATTGGCTTGGAGCTGGCCGAGACCTTGATGGCTTAGATGCTTTCCATTGGCGAGAGACTATCAAATTCACAGGGAGTCCACTACTTCTTCAGGTATTGTTTCCCGTCCTTTCTTATATGTATTTCTCACATCACTAGACACTCATGCTCTTTTTTCTTTTTTTTTTCTTTCTCTCAAAGCTCTTTCTTCACTTTTCTCTCAATATACATCTCTCTATTCTTTAATCTCTCATTTCTTTCATCCCTCCCCAGGTGTGGCTTATGGATAAGTTGAAGGTAGTGGACTCATGCCTTGAGTACTCAGCTCGAGGCTATTTCTTCCGCCACTGACTAGTGGATTTTCCAAATGAAGGATGGTGGTGCCACTGGATGTGCAACAGGTCTGCTGTTGACATTACTTGGCGTTGCCCCTGGCTTAATCTGACTAAAATGAGCTACAGCATGGCTCAGCAACCTGGCATTCAGCTGATCGGCCTTACAAATTGTGTATTCTACTTTTCGTTCCGGTTCAGACGTCAATTTGGGCATGACCAGACCCACCTAGAGGAAGGGGTAGAGTACCCGGTTTCATTCCTCATCCGAGGTTCACACTTGGCTGGGTACCTTATAGCTTGGAGAACGTGAGAACTTCTGACCCCTACTCCTAGTTTCAATTGCACCATTTCTGGAGAGTGTTTGGCTTGGCTTGAGGATGAAGCTCAAACTGGGCCTACTTCAGCATTAGAAGCTTCCGCAAGCACGAGCGGGAGATGCCAAAGCACCTGACTTGTCTATGCCCCTAGTTTATTGCTTTGATCTTTCTTTTCAAGTTTTTTTTTTTTTTTAAATGTAATAAAAGCAACTTTGATTTGTATTGAGAGTTGGAGAACTTTGTATTGAAATAAATGAAATTTAAGTTGTGAGCACTGAAAGTTTTTCTTTTGGTCCAAAAATGGTCTAAGTTGTAAAAGGTAAAATTTGAACAAAATCAACTTTTACTAAAACTTTTCAAAACCATTTTCGAGAAGGACCACCACTTGACACACACGGAATCAATCCTCGAGATATACAACCCCGAATCAAAAGATCACAAATGGCCCCTTAACTGAATAACACTGCCAAAGATCGTAACGGCTTTTTACGTGAGTAGAGAGATCACAACCGAACTCTTAAGTAAAGAACAGACAAAGATGACCCGATTAGACACATGGACAGGACAGTTGATTTAGAGGTGTTTACAGCCTAACTTCAGGATGAAGTTGCCTACGTATCCCGAAGATGAGAATCAGGCCTTACGTAGTTCGGTTCTGATTCACTCGAGTATTAACTCTCTCCTTTTGTGCTCTAACTCTTTCCAAGGCCGCCATTTAGGGTTTTCAACCTTGCGAGCTCAGTTTTTCTTTATTTCTAATTTTTTTGTGCTTTAACTTTTGTCTAGGTTGCCCTTTCGGGTTTTCAACTTAGCAAGCCTCTTAAGGATAGTATTTCTTCAACTTGTCCATGTTGATTGGTTATGAAATTTCCAGGCCATCTAGGTCCATGAGAATAATAGCTCCACCCGACCAAATAGTTTTAATGATATAAGGACCAGTCCAATTGGGTTTGAACTTGCCCCTAGGGTCATGGATGGGAGCTCAGTTCTCTTTCAGCACCAAATCCCCCTCTTTGAGATTCTGGGACTTAACTTTCTTGTTAAAAGCCCTAGCAATCCTGCATTGATAACCCTGAACATGGTACAATGCTTTTAGCCTTCTCTCATCAAACAACATCAGTTCTTTAAGCCTACTCTACTGCCAGTCCACCTCTACTATTTGACACTCAGCCATAACTCACAGTGACGGGACTTCTATTTCAATTGGAAGAATAGCTTTCATCTCATAGACAAGAGAATAAGGAGTTGTCCCTGTAGACGTCCAGATTGAAGTTCTATAGCCCCCAGAGTGCAAATGGAAATTTATCTAGCCAGTCCCTGTAGGTCTCAACCATTTTCTGCAAAATATGCTTGATGTTCTTGTTGGCAACGTTAACAGCTTTATTGGTTTACGGCCGGTATGTAGATGACTAATGGAAAGTCACATTGTATTTCTCCAACAAGTCGATCACTTATTTCTTGAAATGGGAACCATTATCTAATATAATCTCGTTTGGGACTCCGTAACGGCAAATGATCTTATTTTTGATGAACCTAGCCACTTGCGCTACTTTCAACACTGCGTAAGACAAAGCTTCCACCCACTTCGTAAAGTAGTCAATTGCCACCAGAATGTATTCATGCCCATTCGACCCTTTTGGCATGACTGCCCCAATGATGTCAATTTCCCAGACCGAGAAAGGCTATGGCGAAGTCATATTGAATAGTTTTGACGGCGGGATGCTCATGTGATTAGCATGAATTTGGCATTTGTGGCATCGCCGAACAAAATCAATACAATCTTCCTCCATGGTAGACCAGTAGTAACATTGCCTGAGAATCTTCCGGGCTAACATTACTTTATTTATGTGCACTCTGCACTCTCCCCATGGGTGGCCTCCA
Organism: Camellia lanceoleosa; assembly: GCA_025200525.1. Lineage (NCBI taxonomy): Eukaryota > Viridiplantae > Streptophyta > Magnoliopsida > Ericales > Theaceae > Camellia > Camellia lanceoleosa. Next base: position 34,800,326 of record CM045771.1, on the reverse strand, counting down.
TCAGGCACCTTGATTCCTCTGCTTCGACACACAACTTGTGCATTTTCAGATGATAAATTGGATGGTCATCCGCCGTATTGCCCTCTTGTCCTTGGCATTTTCCCCTAGTGAATAAACCTCATTTTTCAAGAAGTTTCAGATATCATAGTACCAAGGGTTTTGATCTTGCGCTTCATTTATTGCGGCTATAGTTTCGTAGGCCGGCACATATCTATGCTCAATGATAATCGGACACATCCGGACTTCGAGCAAGATTTCTATCATAGAAAATAGAGTTGATAAAGCATCAGCGAACCTGTTCTTCTCTCTTAGTAGATGCGTGAAAGTCAACTTCTCAAACCTAGGAATCAGAACGTCCAAGGTTTGGTGATAAATCTTCATCTTTTCTTCTTTGACCTTCCAGTCTCCATTTGCTTGAGAAACAACTAGGTTCGAGTCCTCGATGACGTCCAACCTTTTTGCCCGTAGTTCCAGGGTAGCTTCCAAACCAGCGATACGCGCCTCGTATTCTGCTTCGTTACTGGATACCTTGAACTGGAGTTTAAAGGCTAAAGGTATATGGGAATTGTCAGGTGCTATCAGCAACACACCTATCCCGTAACCGTATTGATTAGATGCTTCGTCAAAGTATGTAGTCCAAATCTCTTCCTCGACTTGCAAAATGGCTTCATCTGGGAACAGGTATTCTACCACTTCATCCTCTTCTACTGGGTGATCTACCAGGAACTCCACTACTGCTCTCCCCTTGACCGACTTGCGAGTGACATACTTGAGATCAAATTTGGAGAAAAGAAGCAACTAACAGGATAGCCTACCCGTATGCTCTGGTTTCTCAAAGAGATGTTTGATAAGATCTAATCTTGAAACCAGAATTACGAAGTGCGCTAACAAGTAGTGCCTCAACTTTCTGGTAGCCCATACCAAGGCTAGGCAAGCTTTCTCCAATGGAGTTTGGTGGGTCTCACAATCCAACATTTTCTTGCTCAAGCAATAGATGGCTTTCTCTACGTTATCCTCAGATTCTTGAGCAAGCATGCACCCCATTGTGGTATCTGTGACTGACAGATACAGAATCAAAGGCTTTCCCAGCTCTGGCGGTAACAACATAGGAAGATTCTAGAGATACTGTTTGATCTGCTCAAAAGCGAATTAACACCAGTCATCCCATCGGAACTTCTTTCCTTTCTTTAGGAGACCAAATAGTGGTTCACAAGTCAAGGTTAATTTAGAAATAAACCGTCTTATGAATTGCACTTTACCTAGAAAGCCTCACACCTCCTTTTCAGTCCTTGGTGGTGGCAATTGTAGGATGGCCTTGATTTTGGAAGGATCCACCTCGATGCCCCTCTGTGTGATCAAGAAGCCCAGCATTTTCCCTGCTGTTACACCGAAAGTACACTTCTGCGGGTTCAACCTCAGTCTGTATTCTTTGATCCGTTAGAAAAATTTCTTCAAGGTGGTATAGTGGCCTTCTATTTCTTTGGTTTTGACAATCATGTCGTCCACATACACCTCAATCTCTTTGTGGATCATATCATGCAGAATAGTGGTCATAACCCTTTGATAGGTAACCCCAGCATTCTTCGGCCCAAACGGCATCACCTGATAGCAATAGGTTCCCCACGGTGTAGTAAATACAGTTTTCTCTCTGTCCTCGGGCGCTATCAGAATTTGGTTATACCCGAAAAATCCATCCATGAAAGATAGCAGTGCATGACCCGTGGTGAAATCCACTAATTCATCGATGTGTGGTAGGGAAAAATCATCCTTCGAACTAGCCTTATTCAAATCCCTGAAACCGACATAGACTCTGATTCTACCATCTTTTTTTGACACTAGGACGATGTTGGCCAACCACGTTGGATACTCAAGTACAAGCAAGAACCCTGCCTCAATCTGCTTAATGACCTCCTACGTAATTTTTAGTGCCCAATCTAGGTGGATCCTTTGCAACTTTTGCTTGACGGGTCGGGCCTCGGGGTCAAGAGGGATTCAATGCTGTACAATCTCAGGATCGATTCCGGGCATGTCTTCGTAGGACCACGTTAAAACATCTTTGAAATCTTTTAATAAAGTGACTAAGCGCTCGCGCCCCTCTGAAGACAACGTGGACCCGATCTAGACCAGACGTGGATCCTTCTCAGTACCCACATTAAAAGCAATGATTTCATCAACGAGGGGTTTTGCAAACCTTTCATCCTCTCGATTAATCAAATTTTTCAAAACCAAAGGAATTCCTTCATCTTCATTTTCATTAAAATTTTGAAAATCCTGATCAATGCAATAAACAAGCAGCACAGAGAAATACTCAGAATCTACAGCGGCATTCTCATTCATAAAGTCCAGCTTATCCGGCTCTTTAGTTATAACCGACTCAAAAGCAAAAGAAAAGGATGACCTGGACAAGACATTGGCATCCGTGTTATCAACCCCAGGAATATCGGACTCAGACTTTGAAGAACCAAAATCTGATTCCGACTCTACAGACTCTGTGGAATCAGATTCTGGCACACTACCCGATTCAGAACTACTAGATAGGTAACCCTCCTCCAGTTGCCAAACGAGAGATGGTGCTTCAGATGCATTCAAAATGCTGCTACAAGGGTTCACTCCCGGTTGGTCCCCGATTATGGAGATGGTCAGGTTATCCCCCAAGCTCTCTGAGTCAACTGGAAATCTGAAAGGAGACATGCCAGTGCTGCTCCTACTCCAAGATCACTGTTGTCCGAGTTACTTTCTATGCCCTTCTCAACTTCAACAGTTGGTTCAGCCTTTTCCTTTGTATCACTATCTTGCAGCTGCAAATCAAAGAAAATTTCAAAGCCAGGAACACGCTGCTTCTCAGAATTCAACCAGGGCTCGGGAAAATCGCAAAATGGGAAGTCTTCCCCTTCCCAAACAAAGTGACCATTCAGCATTCCCCGGATTGGTCTGTGAACGAGCTCATAGTGTTTCTCGGCCTTCTTGGCTCTAGTTATGCCTGCTATCTCTTCCCTTTTCTTGGCCCAATCTTCTTTGGTAGACGTATAGCCAAAACCAAAGGCATGTGGATTATGTGGCTCATCGGCCAATGTTGTGACGTCTTTCCAGCCACTTCTTCCTAATCCCATTCCTGGCACATGTTGGAGTTTGCTCATGAAATACACAGATTGGGCGCTGATATACATGCTCTCATCAGCTGCCAAAATGTTCTGCACCACCCGAGCCTTGGTCAGAGTATACCCTGAAAGGAATACATCCTCCTCGCCATGAACGATCTCCAGTACTGGTGTAATTACCTCTGGTGGAGGATGTATGGACGAATTCCTAAACACAATAGCCACTCATTTCCCGTGAGGGTATTTTAGCATTTGATAGAGGGTAGAAGAGACTGTTTTCACAAGATACAGCATGGGCCTCCCTAGCAATAAGTTAAAGGTGGCCGGGACATTTAAGAGATGAAACTCAATGTCCTATTGAGCTAGGCTGACCTGGACTCGGATTTGTATTGTGCCCATTACCTCCGTACTGGTGTTATAATATGCCCAGATCACTTGGGTTGTAAGCATGAAATCTGCTAGTTTCAAATTGCTGGCATAAGTTGTACGAGATGGACAGACATTGATTACTGACCTCGTGTCGACCAATACCGCTGGTACCCATTTTTCTCTGCCCTCCACTAATATGTACAGAGATTTGTTGTGTGCTAAGCCTTCTGGCAGCAGTTCCTTGTCTAAGAAGGTTAGAGTTGGCATGTGTGGACGCGTCCCGAGGGACTTATGCTACCATAGTTCGGACTCGTTTTGTCACGATTCTTAATTTGAACCAAAGAGTCCAAATACGGCAAATCATTTTGAGAAATAGATTTTTTGAAAGAAGTGCCAAACATGGACTGCTTTGCCAGATACAGAGTCGCCACCTAAATATTTTTTAATGGGAGAATTTAGGAAACCCTGACTCGATGCCAAAGGCCACGTGTCCGTCATCACCAAAGTTGCCTCAGCTTGGGAACTTGGGTACGATTGGGGAAGGTCAGCTATGAGCACCCCCTCTCGCCCAATCTGAAGATCGGCCTCTACTAACCATGATATCTTGTTTTGAAAACATTATGCGCTCTTATTCTGGTTATTAACCTAGAATTACTATGTTATGCGCACAACAAACAAGTATAGACCAAATCACCTAAATTGGAACAAAACATTTCATGTTTGTTTTGAAAATGGTTTGCTACTCGCAAGTAGGCTAAAATACAGATTTTGCCACCCTCAAATGGGCTTTAGAAAAGGTGGTTTTGCCACTATCTAGTGGGCTTAAAACTCACAGTTTTAATGTATTATTCCAATTTAGGTAACTCAATCTCCATCCATAGGCATTCAAGCAGTTATATCACATAAGCAGCTAGCCTTATGGTAATCATGCTATGATGGCAACACTCACATGCATGCGGTATGCTAAAGCATAAAAGCTTACCTAGTACTCCAAGCCAAAACAGAAACTAGTTAGTAATCACATGCATGATCCTAGTTCATGTTAAGATGGCTAATGCAACACATGCAAAATGCAACTAAGATAGGCTCAGCTAACCTAAACATGGCATATGAGATGCTACAACTAACACGCATTCAATTTGAAATTGAGATACAAATGCAGTTAGAATGATGCGCCGAGTCCGGTACGTGCAAAACGAATGAATGGATGCAAACATGCTATCATACTGTGTGCTAATTGAAACATGCCCTAGACTAACCATCATAAGCGGGTAAATAAAAGGGAAGAAAGACGTGGGATTGGAAGACATGCACACACTCACACACACTTATTACATAATTGCCCTCACTCAGAAGGTCCGAATAAATATTACACAACCGAATAAATAATTATCTACTTAATTAATTATTACAGAACTCCTATTTAATTAACAAATTAAATCGAATTAAAGTGCAATTTCGCCTTAAAATGTTTGGATAATGCATGCTTGACTCGTACTGCCCGGAAACTCGCTGCCATAGCATTGCTGCCTCTGTTTACACTGCCTAGCTCCTCTGAAAACTGCACAAGTCTTGGGTTTGGTTCTATGCACACTATGGAGCACCACCGGCTAGGAGGAATGGCCACCGGCTATAGGAAATGGTCACCGGCTACTGATGAAGTTATCGGCCATTTATGGATGGCCGGTCGGCACTAGAGATGGCCGGCCGGCCAAAGCTTCTTGCAAAAACTGGTTTTGACAGCAAAAGAGGGCATGCAATGTATGGCATGGAATTTTTAAGCAAATGTAAGCATGGCCACACTCCCCATCATGCAATGGACTTGAGGGAGCATGACCCTTGACCCTTGGGCCATCAATTGTGCATTTTGATGCATGATGGCCTAAGAGGCCAAGTTTGCAACTTGATGTAAATGCATGCAACCAAAAGAGATGAATGCCAACACCCTATTATATTGAGGTCAAGGGGATTGACGACCGAGGGTTGAGACGTGTTACATCACTTGGAGTATGAACACTTCTCAATCCTCATACTTGGTTTGACACCCCAAACCAAGCAAAATGTAATGCAATGTATGCAAGGTGGCTCAAGTATGCAACATGAGGCTAATAGGTACAAAGCATGCCAAATGTGAAGTGACCTATCATACAAAATGCAATGTGATACATCCTATCGTACAATGTAAGCATGAAACTAAAGTAATGCAATACAATCATGCAATGATGGACCTAAAACACAAAGGGGCAGTCCTCAGCCCACCCTCAAAATAGTGACAAAAGATGTCTAAAATGATGGATAAATGCTCATGTAAGCATGCACATCAATAGGCTCAAGACTAAGGCATAACAAAAGAGCATTCTACTACCACTACCCTAAGCAAACATGGCATAAGCTATACAACCAAAACAGAGTTTTAAGGCACCAAAATAAGTCCCAAAACCCATTGTTATGACAACTCAAATGACCCAAACACATAGGCATGCACGATGCTTCATGTCAAGGCATAAAATGAGACTTCTTCAAGGCATGGAAGGAATGATAGATGCGAACATTTAAGCACAAAACATGGACTGAAATGGCATGGTAAGTGATTCCAAATCACCGAAATAGCCTAGCCAATGCATGCTAATGACTCACACACCCGATGCTAACATGCTAGAATGCTAAGGAGCCATACAAAGCACATTAAATATGACCAAACCAGCACCTAACAGACCTTAAGCATGGAAAAATATGACCGAGAACTTCACAAAGCAAGGTCAAAACATGAGAGCATGGTGGTCAAATGGCATGATACACTTCTGGGCAAAATAAGGGAATACAAAGCAAGTGCAATATGCATGTAAAGAGGCATAAATCTAACCAAAGACAGAGGCAATATATGACTCAACAACAACTAAAAACCTCTGAAATGGGGCCTAAAACAACTAAGTATACATGCTACCGTTATGAGCCAAAAACATGGACAAATGGGACACAAATGGGAGAGGGGTGTCCCTCCCCTATACAATACCTCAAGCCCTCTTCTTCGCCACTGAAAATCCACTAGATTTCAGTGGTGAGAAGGCCAATACACCAAGGTAACCAAAGCTCAACAAAGGAAGCACTAAAAGGGCCAAACAAGGCCTAAGAGGGGGAGGTCGACCCCAAACAACAAAATAACCTTAAAGAAGTATCTTAAGCATGCAAATACAAGACTTTTTTCAGTTATACACAGTCTAAAATAGTAAGCGAGATAGGCAAAAGTCTAGTGCAAGATTAGGGAATCTAAAGTAAGAATGTTACCCTTGAAGAACCTTTGAAGAACAGCAAGATCAGCCACCTTCCTCTGGTCAAAACCAGTCCAAAACCTCAAGAACAAACCCTCAAAGCCTCTCAAAGTCAAAGTATGGTGTAGTAGTGTGTGTTTGTGAGCAAAACTAAAGATAAAATGCACTTTTAGGCTTCCAAACACACACAAAGGATGAGAGAGAGGGAGATATAGAGAGAGAAAGTATATGACAGATATATATATATATGTATATTGCTCTGGTTTTTTTTGCTCAACCCTTAACAATGGAGGAGGAGGGGCTCTTATATAGACAATGCAAATGACTTGAAGCTTCTCAAAGAAGCTAAACAAAGAAAGGTCAAAGGGGGCAAGGGGGGCAAGGCTTCCTGAGGAAGCTGGGACAGCTAGAAAGCTTCTTGAGGAAGCTAAGACAAAGGTCCAAGCTTCCTCAAGAAGCTAGACCAAAAGGGTGCAAAAGGGGCAAAACAGCCACACTTGTGCACGGGGGGAGGGTTAGTGCATTCCAGCTGGCACAGCTGGCATGCACCATGCCTGAAAAAGGCAAAAAAGTGCTCTGCCAAAAGGAGGCCATCGCCAAGCAGATGGTCAAGCCACACTGAATGCCGACCGGCCCATGGTATACTTTACCTATGGCCGATAGCCTCAAAACACGGCCGGTGGCCTCAAGCCACGGCTGGTGGGTGCCAGGAATAGCTAACAAGCTACTCTCTACCCCTAGAAGCAGAAACACAAGTGTTTGGTGCAAAACCAAACACAAAACAATCGAGTTGAGAGATCCTGAGGCAAGGCGCGCAGCCAAGACCTCCAGGAACTCAAAACAAAACACGAACATGGGTGATCACCAAGTGTTCAAGCGATGACGTCCAAGTCTTGAGGACGGTCAAAAATGGGGTGTCTACAGCATGGCACCTCTTGGGAAGACTAATCCCAGAAGCTGTTCAAGAGTCGTGTCAATGGACAATTTTGCTTTGTCCATAGCTGATAGCACAGCCTGTCGATGCACCCAAGAAGCCATGAGCAAACCCCAGATTGAAATATCAGTTTGAATTTTTTTTAGCTGTTTCAGCACCGCCTCCTCTTCCAACTGTTTTTCCTTATGCTTTTCAACCTTTCTATCCTTCCCAAAGACTTCAGCTTGGTCCAAGTATGGCGGCTTGAAATACCGCACACTTCTCGTCATATGGTCAATCTCTTCAGTGTACCAGGTATTGTCTGGTAGGTCTTCACCCCAATCTTCATCGGTGTGAGCCAAAAGTAGGTCGTCATCCTCCCACCATGCACCTCTGGCAGCTGACAAATAGTTGTCCAACTCCGTTCTAATCATTCCTTCATCACAAATATCCCCCGCAGAGAGTTGAGCTGTTACAACTTTTCGGTTGTTTTCATCCATTTCTTGTTCAAACTACTTCAGTGCAGCTTCTTGCTCTATATCCACGGTACTGATAATGCCCAATTCCTAAGCTGATTATCTTACACCGATATCCTCCGGTAGTTTCCCCTTGTCTCCGACCATTCCGGCCATTGCAGCAATTCTTGCTCCTTGTAGTGGTGGTGACACTTACATCAGATGGTCGCGTAGTTGTGCTTCGACTAGTGGTTGTATTAGAACTGCGCACAAAAGGCCTCTTGGCCTGCTCCTTCTCATCGGTTATCGACCCTTATTTCATTGCATCTGCGATCTGAACCCCTATCTCATGGAGCTCAGTAAATGTGAACAACGGTAAGACGATCATCTTCTGCAATAATTTCCCTTGCAAATTACGGACCACCATCCTGATTTGATCCTTCTCGGATGGCTTGGTAGTCATCATCGAAGCCTTGGTCCTCCACCTCGTTACAAAGTCTAAGAAGCTTTTCTTTGGCTCTTGACGGGTTGCCTCAAGATCACGGGTTGTGACCTTGATGTGCGTATTGTATGAGTATTGTGCGATGAAGGCCTCGGCCATTTTCTCTCAGCTCTGCTTTACTGAATCCTCCAGTTTTGCATACCAGTTAGCCGCTATTCTTGAGAAGGTTTGGCCGAAAAGTGACAACTTTTGAAGTCTAATGAGGCCCATCAGCCGCAAGATATCAGAGAACAACCGTAGATAAACCATGGGATCTCTAGAGCCATCGAGCCGATCTATGTGTGGCATTTTAAACTGGTCTAGCAAGGTTACTGCAGAGTTAGTATATCTATCTTTGATATCGGGGATAGAGTTCACGCCCTGTGCCCGCTTGAAAAGTTTCTCCAGCTTGTTAACCTTAAGTACAGTTGGGTCAACTTCAAATTCAAATGGAGGCTCTGTTTGGTACACTGGTGCCTTGGAGGCTTGCAGTGGGATGGGGTTTACCGGATTGCTAAGATTTTCTTGAACATTGGCAGTGATTCCGAGTGCTAGGATACCCGCAAGAGGTGCATGGGAAGTAGAAGCCGCTATCGGCTGTGGTTGTTATTGTTGCAGCCTGTTTATTACTTTAGCTTGATGGGCTGTAACTTTAGCTTGGCGGGCAGCATCTTGCTGTATAGTTTCCACTGTTTGTTGGAGATGACAAATCAAGTCCACCATACTAACTGCCGGGTACTGAGTCATCTGAATGGGCAAGTGATCTCTTGTTGGCCTAGATATAGAAGATTGAGCCTGACTAGATGCAGGTGATTGCTGAACTGGTGAATTGTGCCTAACTCTCCTCCGTCTAGTAACCGGTGGGAGCGAATGTCACGACCCAAACCCGCCCCTGTAGGTTTAACATCGTAACCAGCCAGTAATCCGTGGATTACCAAAGGCCTCTTAACAGATAAGCATATAATAAGGAGCTGCGGAAGCAATTGTACAAAACATAAATGGTCCAATGAGCTGTGTCGATAAACATAGGATAGAATATTTCAAAACTTGTATATACATAAGCGTGTCAGTCAAAGGATATCATAATTACACAACATTTACAAGAGTGTAATATCCAAGACCCAACTGAACAAAACAGACAGAGACTAACATAAGTACAAAAACAGCCATGCAACTAGACTTCAATAGAAACCTCCTTGGGAGGCACAACAGTTGGCTGACAAAAACAGAAATGAAGGCCGTCAACTTTGGCCTTGATCATGCGCTGGCTCACCTACATACGTAATATAAACTGTGAGCGAAAGCTCAGTGAACAATAACAGAGTAAAGGGGTTTCAATGAATGAGTCCGTACAGATTCAGAATTCATAATTTGTCCAGATCATATACAGAAATCATAAGTCATGCGTGAGTATATGTGACATATCCATAAGCGCTAACAGAGCAGATACAAAACAGATGCAGACACGTGAGGGTTACGAATAACTAGTTCCATAAAGGAACCTCTGGATCCGGGTAACAGAGAATAAACACGCTGAGCCCCGTGATGGAGCCTCTGGTACGGGTAACAGAGTGTAGACAGATTAAGTTCCATGATGGAACCTCCGATACCGGGTAACAGCCAATACATATCACATGATACTAAGGATGTCATGAACACATATCAGAAATTGGACAATCATTCATTGTACAGAACACAACATTTCAGAAAATAATTCTTATTTCATCATACAGAAAATAGAGTAAGGTTGAACATAGCTTTACTATGTTATTACTCACAGTTGGCCTTGAGACAGACAGACAGAGCAGATTTGTCAAACGGTACGCGGCACGTGATCTAGATGACACATAACAGATACACACTTGAAACACACATTCGAATTGTACATAAATTACGTCGTTTGCTTTAGTGTGTTTCTAACCTTTAATCCCCAACATGGAGTCTTAAACATGGCCTAGGAATGCCTAGGATGGAATGAGGATACAAGAATGCATTGGAAAACATTTCTTAAAACTTGCTGAAAAAGGTCCACGCTCGAGCGTGGCTTTCCTCGCTCGAGCAGACATATGGACAATGCTCTGCCGGCGTGATTTTCCTCTCGAGCGGACTGCAAACTCTTGAAAAAGTACTGGTTGCATGTTTTTCACGCTCGACGGACGCTCGACCTATGCTTGAGCGTGAGACTCAGACTTTCGCTCGAGCGTAGATTCCTTCGCTCGAGCGGACTGCAAAACACAAGAACTTCTGGGTATATGTATTTCATGCTCGAGCGTAACCATCGTCGCTCAAGCTGAAGTGCATGTACTCAGAGTGCACGCTCGCGCGTGAAGTTCTCCGCTCGAGCGTGGATCAAATTTCTGGAAATTCCAAATTCAATCACCAAGCTCAAACTCAACCTCAAATGCATCAAACTCAATTTTTTGGGTCCAAAACTTTGGAAAACACTTAGGAACCCATGAAACAACATGTTTAAAGGATTATAACAAGAAATCATGGCCCAAAAGCATGCCAATTGTGCAAAACCCAACTTTAAACTCAAGATGAATTCATGAACATAACATGTATGTACATTTTTGAGTTAAAGCCCTTCAAAACATGATCAAATGCTACTAAATAACATGAAACTCACTGTGTTTCCAAAATTAAAGTGAACTCGACACATGCATGAGGAAATTCTTTGAAACCATGCTCAAATTGTGAAGAAATGCACATGCATGCATGGATTAATCTACCTCTCTACTCCTTAAGCTTGATTCTCACATCATATAACTCAATTTACTTGAACTCATGCATGAACCAACACAACTTCAAGGCTAAAGGCTTGGTTCCATACCTTAGATGATCTATTAGGCTTTAGGTGCTAGAATCTTGAACTAGATGAACAAAGCTTCCAATTTTCATCTTTTCTCCTAGCAATTCTCTCTATGTGAATTCAATTCTTGAACTAGGACCCAAATCCCTCAATTCTCTCTCGCTCTCACATTTTGCATCAAGTTGAGGAAGAGTGAATAAAGAAAACATAAGCTAGTGGAGTCAAAATAGCCTAATAAGTAGTAATTGATCAAAAGTAAACAACTGACATTATTTTAATCAAATTTAATCGCTCCAAACCAAATTTTAATTAAACCTACCATAAATTTCCATAAATCATAATTAGCACATAAATAAAGTCAGTTTCTGATTCGGATGCCGATAGGGCTTTCAATTCGCAAATCGAGGTTCAAACTAGAACAGATCTTTTTATGCCGAACAGATAGAGACACAAAAATAATGCAATACATATACAAATTAATTCCAAATCCCTCCTAAATTACTGTTAGGCATAATTAAGTACGGATTAACGTTAATCATGGGTCGGGCTTGTTACAGCGAAGCAAACACAAGTTGTCCCCTAACAAGATCTCCGGATCTGTAAAGTTCCTAACACGGGTCCAGAGTGCTCGGGGAATATCCGAACTTTCCAAAGCTATTGTGATAAACTACCTAGCAAAAAGAAATAACGCAAAAAGAAAGTAGAAATTAAGAAAATGCACAATACCTCAGCTCAGTTATTAACAACACATAGTTGTAATCACAAGCTGTAGAACTACACTCAACACTGAATTCTCCCCCCAAATACTGATACCCAACTTGCAACTAATACGCATGTTCCTGTACAGTCTCACTGTAAAGCACATACCAGTTAAGTGAGAACCAAAACACCCCTATGAGGGGGTAGGGTTACCCTGTTCTAGTTTCGTCAGGAACTAGGGTTCACTATCCAAACAGAGTGGCTTCACACAATCCTTCATTTCTGGTAAGTACCTTGTCATAGTTTGGAACAATCTTTATGGCTTATCAATATGTAACTAGGCCAAATGGTCAAAAAGGGTACTTCAGCAAGACTACCTAATATACCTCTCACACCTAACACCGAGAAGTAAAATGAGGATCAAACGGTACAACGGTAGTCCAGATCCAGGGGTTGTGTTCTCATCATGGTAGAGTCCGCAACCGGTCAGCCTTTTGGCAAGTTTTTAGGCAAGCCTCTGGCAAACCGTCCAAGAATAGCAGATGGCAAACACAGTGACTTAGGTGCACTAATGCAAATGCAATGCAAAGAAACATATAAGTGTAGATAAAATTTCATATCATGAGTTCGAGTCAAGTTCTCTAATTTCCCCAGCAGAGTCACTAGAAACTGTAGCTCAACTTTTTCGCGCCCCCTTTCGAAAGCTCGGAATAAGCCCTACAGTTAGGACTCCACTTGTGGTTCTGAATCTAATCTCATAATTGCAATGTGAAATTGATAAACACCAAAGAGTCCAAATCTGGCAAATCATTTGGAAAATTGATTTTGAATCAAAAATGTCAAAATTGGACTGATTTGTCAGATACAGAATCGCCACCTAAATATTTTATTTTGGAAAATTTAGGAAACCCATGACTTGTGCCAAAGGCCACGTGTCCGTCATCACCATGATTGTCTCAGCTCGGGAACTTAGGTACAAGGGGGGAAGGTCATGAATACATTTGAGCACCCCTGCTTGCTCGATCAAAGATCGGCCTCTACTAATCATGCTATGATTCTTATCAACACTATATGCTCTTGTTTCGGTTGTTAGGCTATCATTACGATGTGATGCGCACACAAGGTATAAACTAGTTTGCTCGAATTGGAATAATTCAATTTCATGCTTGTTTTTCGAAAAGGGTTTGAATTTGTCACTTAACAAAGTGGGCTTAAAGTTTGTGAATTTGCCACTTGACAAAGTGGGCTTAAACGTACATTTATTGAATCATTCCAATTCAAGCAACAAGCCTTCATCCACAGGCACTCAAACAGTTTAACAAGTAAGTACTTAGCCTCATAGCAAGCATGCTAAACATGGCAATCACTCTCACTCATGTAAGTATGCTAAAGCATTAAAAACTCACCTAGTACTCTAAGCTAAGATAAACAAAAGAGTTAGAAAAATGCATGATCCTAACTATATAGGATGGCTAATGCAACGCGTGCAATAATGCAACTAAAATAGGCTCGGCTACTTAACATGTTATTTGTAATAATTTCATAACATGCGTTTAAACACGTATTCAACGAAATAATCAACGACAATACAAGTTTGAATGATGAATCGAGCCTCGGTGTATGCAAGACAAATGAATGGATGCAAATATGCGATATGCTAATTGAAACATAATATCCCTAATCTTACCATCAAAAGCGGATAAATAAAAAGGTGAAAGACGTAGAGTTAGAAGACATACACATTATTACAATATTGCGCTCTCACGAAGGAGAGTCCGAATGAATAAATTAGCTAAGCTAAACTACTTAATTAATTATTACAGAACTTGAATAAATAATTAACTACCTCTAAGCTAATTAAATAAGTACAATACGAAGCTAATTAGCTAACTATATTAACTAATTAATTTCAAAGAGACTAATTAAACTAGCTAGCTAATTAATTACAACACGAATTAACTAAATAATTAATCTAATTAAATAATTACAACACTTTAATTAGATATAACACAACTATGACTAACTAATTAATAATTAAACTAATTAACTAGTCCCGGAAACGAGGGAGGCCCAATGCATGCTCGGTTTTCACCCGAAGAACGTCCACTATTTACTCCCGAAAGCCTCTGTTGCACAACTCTTGCACTAGTTTTCCTCTTCCAGATCAACTCTGCTCTGCTGCGTGATCATTCTACTCAAAATTCACTGATGGCCGGCAGACCAGAAGTGAGGGGTTGCCGGCCACTGAAGCCGGCCAAGTCCTTTCTAGCTGCAACAGAGGACAAACAAAGCAAAGAGAGGGTATTCTCACAGGTTGTTTGTACTGTGTATCCCTCCTTATCATCAAAACATCTCAAAGGAGTGATATATTTGGTTCAAAAACCATCAATTCAAGCAATTTCATTGCATGATAGCTAAGGAACTAAGATGTACAAGTTTAATAAATGCACAAACAATACTCACAACCTTCACCCTATCATGCATGATCCAGGGCAATGGAGACCTAGGAAACTTGACACATTTCATCACTTTGAATATGAAATGCTCCAATTTTTCTTGTGTTCAATTAACGTCCGATTGAATACACCAAAAAAAAACAACCAAATTCTTAACTTTGCACAATTTTAATTTTAACTTTTAGTTACTCATTTTAATTACCCTTCCATTCTTTAACCAATTAAGTCCATTGGTGAGTTAAGTCCTCTAAAAGAGAAAGAAGTGTCAAACAAGGGGTAGTCTAAGGCAAGAGAGAGGTGTCATGCCGTTGATAATGAACCCCTAAAAGAGGATTAAACCATTAAGCATGAACCTCAATCTCAAGCTTAAACAATCCTAAGGTTGAAACAACCCTCAAAGCAAAAAAGTCAAGAAATGAGGGAGGTTGTAGAGATTAATGAGTGCTGAAATTAAGTAAGAAAAGTACTAAAACAATGCAATCAACTCAAACAAGTGGTGTCTAAAGGCCTAAAACACCAAGCTTGTAAGGACACTTACACTACAAGCATGCAAAACAAGACTCAAATGACTTAACCAGCCAAAAATAGAGGCAAAACAGTCCAAATTAGAGCCTAAAACATGCTGGAATTAAGCTACAAATGGCTAAAAAATAGGCTAACATATAAAGCTATCTAAGGTAGCAAACAAGACACAAGAAGGAGAGGGTAACCCCTCCAAATTTGGACCTCAAAACATGATTTTCACCACTAAAAATACTCTAAAATTCAATGTTTGAAAGTCCAAAAAAAGATAGTTTGAAAGTGGGAAACACAAGTGGAAAGACCTTGTAAACAAGAAATAAAGAAGGGCGAACCACCCCCTCACCTTAGATGGCCTAAAACCACAAATTTCGGCCCACAAAAATAGAGTTTTTTATAGCCCAAAATAACCCAAAATCAGTGGAAAAAAGATAGAAAAACTAGTATGCAAAGTAAGTTAAAAAGGCAAGTATTATACCTCTTGAAGCAAAGATCAATTTTAGGCAACAATTCAAGCCAAAACCAACTTCAAGAGCTCTCAGAAGGCTTCAAGAAACCTCAGCTAAAAAATGAACAACTTTGATTAAGAAGGTGTAGGCAAAAGTGTAGTGTATGTAGGCTAATGTGCACAAACTTGTAGGGCAGAGAGAGAGAGAGAGAGGAATGTAGAGAGAGAGAAAGATTTTTGTTCCAAAAATGCTAACCCTCAAAAATGGGGGAAGAGATCCCCTATATATAGAAAAATATGTATTTGGCTTAGATATATCCCTCCATACACATGTAGGGAGATGCAACCAATTGTGGTAATAGCTGGAACAACTGTCAACAAAATATCTAAAAAAAAGACACTGATGGCCGGCAGACCACACCATTGGCCTGCAAGGCACAAGGGTGGCCGACAGCCCACCAGAGAATGCCTGCAGGTCTCAAAGTCTTGAGGTTTGAAGTACTAGAGTTTTGGTCCAAAACAAGTGTGAGACCCCTAACTTTTGTAAACCCTATTAAGTCCTTAAATTTTAAGTTATTATAATAAAGCCCTCAATTCATCGATTATTCACAAATTAAACTCTAGGACTGAAAACGCATGATGGATGAACCCATACAAACCCTAATCGACCCCAGGAGCTTAGAAATCATTTCTAACACCCTAATATTAATTATTTAACTCTCAAATTTTAGATTAATCACTCTAAACCTTAACTTTCGATTTTCACAATTTTCGTTCGGTTATTTACCTTTAAATTTCAAAGCAAGATAATACAAACCGAATTATTTTTCCTAACACTAATTTATTAACTCTTCACTTGAAATAGATACTTCAATTAAGCCCAAGCCCTCACATTTTTATTAAATCACAAATTAACCCCAAATAAGTACCATTATGTATTTATATATACACTTGTACCCTAAAATCTTTTTTTAACATTATATTTTACAATTTCCAAGATTTGTACACACAAATATATATATATATATATATAAGTCCCTTAAATCATCATTTATGGCCAGCCATACCTACATAGATATGATGAATGTACTTTTTGAGACAATTTTGCATGATTTAAGGAAGAAAATCTTTGACTTAGTAGAAACTTATATATATATATATGTATATATGCAACTAGGTTGGTTTGATTAGTAGGAAAACCCTAACTAAATCATATTTAGGAACCTAATTAAGGCCTTTAATCCTCCACTAGTCCATTGAATCCAAACTATGACTTTTTGCACCCAAATTCATTATATAAACAATCCCTCCCTTAGCATTTTACATACAAGAACAACACTTATACACACTATATTCAGCTTAGAGAGAAGAAATGGAGGGTGAGCTTGGTAAAAGAGAGGAGAGGAAGAAAAAGTTTGCTAGTAATTCCAACAACCCTCAAGTAAGCCACAAAACAACTCTCTTATTCGTTTTTCTTTTTCAAATACATGTTATTAGAAGTTTAAAATGGTATTTTCAGATGTGTTCTAATGGTATTCTTGTGTTAAAAATTAAAGGAGTTGAGCCTTGATTCTACCCTTCTTCTATTTCTCTTAATTAGTATAAGACTACCTTTTTCCATATCAATCTCTCAAAATTTTCAAAGGCACACCTTCACCTTAAATTTTTTAGTTTAATACATATTATTTAGCATGTTTTCATCACAAGAGAAGTGGAAAATTTCCCCTAGCTGACCTCTTTTCTCACAAATTTTCTATTTTCAAGAACTATGTTAGAAAAATCTATTTTACAGCCACCTTGCGAAAATTTTAGAAACATGAATAAAAATCTTCTAGACCTCCATTTTATGTAAAAATCTTTCTTAAGGAGTTAGCTTTCAAGTAAAATTAGTTTCATTGAAAACGAGAGAGCGGTTTGTGAGAAAATCTGATTTTCATAACGGTCGACGAATCTGGACAGAGCTGGAGTATTTCTGAAATAACTAAAAATCTGGAAAAGCTATTCAATTTTTGAAAAATGTTCTGAGAACTAGATAAAATTCCCTACGAACAATAGAAAGGCAGGCTTTGGAAAAATATGAAATAGCCCTTTTGAGTATAATCTTTAGGTAGTACTGAATTTGGAAATTCTATTTTCATTGGTGTTTTATGCTCTTGTGTTCACGAATATGCTTATTAATTTATGATCATGTCTCGGTATGATATTACACATGTCATAAGTTTATGTATTTTATTTTAATCCTTCGATGGTGCTCACACTTATGCAAATCTGGAAATTATATTCTTGTGCGAAATTATTTCTTTAACTACTTGAATATGCCTAGAGCTACTTGTGCCTATCTTCATATGTGAATCTCATGTGTTGTAACTTTATTTCCTTCTATTTGTACTATTTAATTGTTCATACTTGTGCAATAGATGTTGTTTCAAGGGCATGTCCTAACTCTGACTTAAATTATCTAACTCAAACGGGAAACTTAATGAGTGGTAATGGGTTGCGAATTTTTAGACAAGTTACTAAGATATTGACTGGTTGACAGGATGCGTTCCCTATTTGGAAGTTAAAGTCTTGCGCAAGTGGTTTTTAGAACTCTTGAATAGAGCAGTTGTATTCGGACACTAGGTATTTGGTGAAAGGAGAGATTTGGGCAAGACCCATTATTACCGTCTCTTTTGAGGCCCTACTGTTGGTACTACGCGGTATATAATTGTTGCTAGGCATCCGAGGTAAGTTCTGCAACAAAGCAGCAAAAGAAGGGACATACCAAATAATCCACATCCGATTCTTGCGATTCGGAAGACGAAATCTCTTTAGGGGATTTCTAGACTACTAACAACTAATCCTATAACCTGTGTTAATTACTTGAATGTCATGCTCCTTTCCCTTATTGTTGCAATTTGCTATTGTGTATTAGATTGGAAAAAAGGGACGGGGTGTGTGTGTGTTTACTGGGCATTCAAAACTCATGGCGTTTCATGCCAGGTATCGAAGAAATGTACGAAGCCAACGAAGAGTCAAAGATATTTGAAGATTTATATTTGCCTTAGAGAAAGTTCGGAATCATTTCGCTTATTAGTTTGACTGTGCTTTTTTTTATTCTTGGATTGTAATAGTAATGGGACTCGTTTTGTAAATTTAAAATTTGAGACACTGTAATTATTATTTACCTTGTAATCCTATGCCTATCTCTACGTTGCTTGTGAGACCTTGCTTCAATGCCTTCTAAGATCTGTCAAAATGGCAGTGTGCTACCTAAGAAAGTTAGACTTAGAAAGGAAGTTAACTTGACTACTCCGGCAATTTGGGATCTCACTTGGTTATTGGCCATAGGACTCATTAGTGCCGTTTCCTAGAATCCTAACCTTAGATAAACCTTGTATTTAATTGTTAATATATTCTCTGATGTTCGCGATTTTTGAGGAGTCATAACAAGGCATAGAATGGATAGGGTTTAAAGGCTCAAAGGCAAGGCATTCCGCCGAGGACCTCGGGCACTAAAAC
This sequence comes from Camellia lanceoleosa, assembly GCA_025200525.1. Classification (NCBI taxonomy): domain Eukaryota; kingdom Viridiplantae; phylum Streptophyta; class Magnoliopsida; order Ericales; family Theaceae; genus Camellia; species Camellia lanceoleosa. Next base: position 34,781,306 of record CM045771.1, on the reverse strand, counting down.
GAGCACATGCAGTCATAATCATCGAGTGCACAAGCAATGGCGTCCAAGTCTTGAGGACGGTCAAAAATGGAGTGTCTACAATACAGTGTATGTAGGTGTATTTGTAGATACAGCAACCTTGTATTCTTCAAATAATTTTTTGCATGCTTTCATAATATGGGAAAGTTGTTCTTAATCAGCGAAAATACATTCTAAAAATTCTTATAAACCAATTGCTTTACACCTATGATCAATTATTATGGCTAAACCTAAAAAATGAGGCAATGGATTAAATATTTATCAAAATTTTCTTTCATTGCAGTAATAATGGTTATATAATATTCATTATTTATATATTTTGTGAAAATGTTCATTATTTCTACTAACATATGTAAAATAAATGGTGAAATATGAATATATATATATAAGAAAATAATTTTATTGCAATATTAAAAACTTTTAGAAAATCTTTATATAAGGCTACTTGACGTGAATTAAGTTATGTGGAAGTCAATACTCCTCCTATTGATATTATTGCAAAAAATAAATCTATAACTTTTATTTATGTACAAGCTCTCTTTAATATATTATACGTTAAATTTCACCTGCTGTCTATATCTAAAATTAATTTTTTAAATGGCATACCTTCGCGTTGATAATTTTTTTTTTTTTTATATTTCAAAATTCGACTAGCAGAAGATATAATAGTAAGAACTGCATTTTTTATTACTAGTACAGAAGTCTCATATATATGCATAGGTTTTTTAACAATCAAGTTTAAAATATGAGTACAACAATAAATATGAAATAAATTACCATCAACAAAAAATTATAAATTTATTTTCAAATGAGCTACAGTCTACAGTCTGATTGTAACATGTTGCATTATCTAAACTAATGGTAAAAATTTTATTTTACAAAGCTTACTCATATAATACATTTCTAATTTCTACCCCAAGTGAATGACCAATATACGGAAGTTTTTTTTTTTTTTTTGGGTGAATAGTATATGGAGGTTCAATTAATCTAAATGAAGTAATTGCTTTATTTAATTTTCAATCATTATCAATAAAATGTTCATTAATACATGATAATCTAAACCATTATTTGACCACAGACCAAATGTTAAACAAGTTATTCTATTCAAATTTTTAAAAATATCAAATAATTTAATTTTAATATTCTCAAATTTTTTTAAAATCATGTTTCTAATAGTATTTCTTGAAAAACATTGATATTGTGATACAAAACTTCCGTGAATTATTTCTAAAAAATCAGGATATTCACTAGTAGTAAAATATTGTTCTTTTTTAATGATATAATCAACTACAGAATTTTATGCACGTATAGAATCATATAAAAATGTTTGCAAATTATCAGTTGATGAAACCCCTAATTGCATTTAAGTTCTACTATCAGATTGTTGACTTTGTAAATGTCTTTGAGCATACCTTTTTACATTGTTAGTACCCCTACAGATGCAACACTAAGTAAATATGCATAATATTTACATTTTGCTTTAAATACAGTTGTACCATCAGGATTAGTTACAGGTACTCTTTCAAAATGCTCCCAAATAGTACTAAACATGCCCCTAGATGATGATGTTGTTGTTGAAAGAAGGATATTAGGCACATTAGAAGGAGAATCAACAGATTCATATTATTTATATGCATCAATATCAATATAAACATTAGGAATATTAAGATCTATAATAATGTAAGTAAAATAATATATATGAACTAACAATTAATTTAAATAATGAGTAAACAATAATGAATTTTAGAATAACAACTAATATATGTTACGAAATAATTAACGTAAAAAAATGAGTAATTAATAAATATTAATTCAAATAATTAATGTTACCGATTGGCGAATGCGATATAAAAATTAATTTCTTCTGATAAAAGTTTCTTCTTGCACAATTGCAATTGCCACTTAGAGATGAAACTTCAAAATTAATTGAGAGAGTTGAGAGTTGAAAGAGAGATTTATTTGTGAGAAATGAAATGAGAGGGGTGGTATTTATAGAAATTGGGAGGAAGGAAGGGTTAATTTATATAATTAAAAAAAAAAATTAGCTGTTGGTAGGAAATGGTCATTTGACCGTTTAAATATTTTTTTTTTCCATATTTTTTTTACTGTTGGTTGGACATTGCACACTGGCGCAGCACATGGAGCCTTTGGGGTTGGGTCGGCAGGGTTGGAGAAAAAAATTCGGGTCGAGGTGGGCTGTGCCACGAGTTAGGCGGGCTGGAAAACAGATGGCTTAGGCCAAGGCTTAGGGTCCCGAGTTGGGGTCAGGCTCGAGCCTAACAAGGCTTGGCCCACCCGGGCTTCGGCAGCCCACGAGCTAAGAGGCCAATTTTACACCCCTACATAGCACAGGTATTACGCTAGTATAATATGAGCAAAAACGTTGTGGCCTTTTTGAGGTTGGAAGTCTCACTGTAATTTTCTCAAATTTTTCTTAATGTTATAATTTTTTAAAATACACGCGGTATCTTACAATTGGTCCAAAATCTAATTTAGTTAGATTAAAATAATATTTAAATTCTCCAAATAAATTCCATTAAATGGAATTACAATCACTTATAACCAATAATAGAATCAATAATTATGGAAATGACAGTCTTAATTCAAAAAAACTTTCCATTACCTTCAATGCAAACATGCTTTTCCATGAATATATTTCTTTAAATTTTGAATTACATATGTCATAAAGATTGCTTCTTTAAATTATGTTATTGTGGTTGTGGCCTGCTTTTGAAGAGTGGTTAGAAGCTGCGTTTGGCCGTTTGTGATTGTGGTTATAAGCAATTTTTTTTTGCCATAAATTAATTTGGGATTGTAGTTATAAGCCAAAAGGGAAATTACGACACTAAGCATAGGTGGAAAATAAACTACATGGTCAAAATGTGTATTTTCTAAATTGGATAGGGATATTTTGGTCAATTGACATTAAGGCATAATGACATGACAACATAAACAAAATATTAAACAAAAAAGCTAAAAAACAGCTTTTTACTAACTTCCTAAATGACTTTATGAAAAAATCAAAAAGTTTAGTTAAAAACCAAAAAGTAACTTTTTACTATCTTTCCAAAGCACCCTAACTTCCTAAATGACTTTATGAAAAAATCAACAAGTTTTGTTAAAAACCAAAAAGTAACTTTTTACTATCTTTCCAAAACACCCTAGTATACAATTTAATGCTTTATTTATAGAAATATCCAATAGTGTTAATAGCTTAAATTATGGTAACAATCAATAGAAATCATGTATTGTTTTTTAGGTTGGCATTTATAGTAACTTTTTTATTTTTTTTTCATTTTTAGTGATTTTTTTTTTTTTTTTTTTTTTTTACTTTCAAAAAATTTTGGACTTTTACAATCTGCTTGACTAGATGAACTAGAAAAATAAAAAAAATAAAATAAAAATATTTGAAAAAAAGTATTAAAAAAACTTTATTTATTTTTTTATTTTTTATTTTGGCTTTTTTCAAATCTATATCTATGTATATTATAGCAAAGTTGCATTTCAATGATAAAAGCTAAGGAATTTTCAAGATATCATCGTGAAATTCTTAATTTTTGTTATTTTAAAAAAATCTTATTGGCTAACACATCATATTAATTAAATAAAATTAATTATTATGTTGTTGTACCTTTACCAGTCTTTTCTAAAACAAAAATATTACTATGATGCTTTTTTGATTTTTTTAATTTTTTTTTGGATTTTTTTAAATCTATATATATATATATATATAATAGCAAAGTGACATTTTAATGATAAACGCTTAAGAATCTCCAAGATTTCATCCTAAATTTTTTTATTTTTGTTATTTTAAAAAATCCTATTGACTAACCCATCATATTAATTGCATAAAATTAATTAGTATGTTGTTATACCTTTACCATTCTTTTCTAAAACAAATATATTGTTATAATTATGCCATCTTGCCTGCAAATAATAATTATTTTATAATAAGAAAATTTCAATTTTCTCTTTTTTCTCTCTCTCCAACCTACTATCTTTTTCACCCAAAGACCCTAACTGCCATACATCCATTTGTCCGTCATTCCCAACCTCCTCACCTTACAAAGGTCAAGTTCATGCAACTCATTATTTTTAATATATTCTTTGAAGACTATTAAAGGTTAGTTTATGTTTAATGTTTTATGTCGCATATGCGTGCATTCTTTAAACAATATTTTACATCATTTCTCTATTTACTCTGTCTTACCCTTCTTTTCCATTTTCTTCTTCTTTTTTTTTTTTTTTTGTTATTTTTTCTTTTTACTACCAACAAAATTTTGTATTTTATTGTTTTTCATATTTCTTACATCAAAGAAGTTTCAAACTTAATTGTTATGGATTGACGTGTTTTATAATTTTTTTGTGGATATTTATTTTTATTTAGTTGTCTTTTAGACAGCTATATAGCTTTTAAATGTAACAATTGGTACCTTAAGTTTAGAAGGTCTCTCTTTGGATGGGAGGAGGAGGAGGTGATCAGGCTGCAATCTCTGCTGGGAGGAGGTCCATGCTTTATGGCTAGTCAAAGGGATTCAATTAGGTGGAAGGCTGAACAGTCAGGTGTATTCACAGTTGGGTCTGTGTATAGATGGTGTAAACAAAGTGTTGGACCCACCCTAAGCTACCCAGATTTGGTATGGAACAACTTTGCACCTCCTAAGGCTAAATTCATTACTTGGCTAGCTTGGAAAGGTAGGTTGAAAACATCAGCATTTCTCAGCCGAATTGGAGTCTTGAGAGGTAATGGGCCTTCATCTTGTGTGCTGTGTAAATCTGAAGAGGAAACCTCCAATCATATTTTCCTGTTCTGCTCATTTGTGTGGCTTGTCTGGTCAAGTATCATGGACTGGTGGGGAATTCAATGGGTGCTACCAGGGTCTTTTGAAGGCTTAATGCATTGGTGGTTGGGAGGGAAGCTCAGGAAAAAGGAAAAGAAAGTGTGGAGGGCTGTTTTTATTTCTGCTATTTGGTCCCTGTGGATGTATAGAAATGATTGTTTATTCAATAACACGCAGCCTGATGTAGATGTGTTGTGTGAGCTTATCAAACTTCGAGTGGCCATGTGGCTGAAATCTGTTCATGTGGGGTGTTGCCTCTCCATTCAAGAAATTGTGTCAAATATAAAATGGGTGAGGCATTGTATTTAAGGTATATGGGAGGTTCTGTTGGTCTGCTGAGGTTGCTCTGAACTTACTATGACCTCATATTGCAGGAGATTGCTCCGCTGGGATTATAGACTGCTGGTTTGTTGTGGTTACTCTAAATTCATTAGTCTAAAGAGTAGTCCTTCTTCACTATTCACATTATCTATGTAGGGAGCTATTGGTTGTCGTTGATGTTTGCTGATGGTGTTTGCTGCGGTTGTATTGCTGTAGGGTGTATGTATTGTTAATGATGTTGGCTGTAGGGTGTATTGAATTGCTGCTGGTTCATAATGCTGGTGCATTGCACCTGGGGAGTTGCTACTGTCTGCTGGGGTGTTTGGGTTGGTTGTTGGTCTAAGGTTTGAGTTGGTTGTTGGTCTAACTCTGTTTTTAGCTAAGGCTTGAGTTGGTTGTTGGTCTTTTGGGCTAAGGTCTGATTGGGTTTTAGTTGGTTCCTTGATGGCTAAGGTCTGAGAAGGTCTGCTAAGGTTTGAGTGGCCTGTGGTACTCTTGCTTATGCTGTTGTGTGATTCTTATGGTGCTCATGCTCATTCTCACACTCCTGCTGATGTCTGAAACAGAGTTAGCACATTAATTTTTGCTGTTGGATTGTATGTCTGCTGCTGACTGCTGTGTTATTGTGGTGCTCATGCTGCTGATTGTGTTATGCTGTCGTGTGGTCCTTATGGTGCTCATGCTCATTCTCACATTTCTGCTGATGTCTGAATCAGAGTTAGCTCATCTGGGATGGTGCAGTTTGCTGTGGTCTACTCAGTTGGAGTGTGTGCTTCTGTTGGCTTGTCTGTTGTGCTTCTGTACTGTTAGCTTGGAGTGTGCTGTGGCTGTGCAGATTTATTTGGTTTCTTGTGTTTTCTTGGTTGCTCTGTATGTTTGGGGATCAGTTTTGCTTCAGTGCAGAGGCCTGCTGAGTGCAGGAGCTGGTGTTAAAATAGCAGCAGGATAGGATGTTTGCTAGTTGTTTTTGTGCTTTATCTGTTGGGTTTGCAGATTGTGGTTGGTTACTCACCAACTCCCCTTTTCTTGGCGGATTGCTAGCATATGATTGGGCGATCTTATCAGTGTCAACCTAGTTGGGATTGTTCTGTTTCGCTTTGATGCTCTTTGCACTCCTCTTCCGCTTCCCCCTCTTTTTCATTGTTGTAATCTTTTTTGTGTTTATCAATAAAATTTCCCTTTTCTTTGTTGATCAAAAAAAAAAAAAAAAAATAGCTTTTAAATGTAAACAATATTATTAAATCAGTTATAGATTATAAACGAAATGGAAAATGTCAATATTATATTATTAAGCATTTTTTTTTTAACTTTTTAGTTCCCATGCATAACTTTGGTGCTGAAATTTAATTTGCGTTATTTTTAAAATATTTATAAATATACATATATATATATTCGCTAACTTCATATTAATTATTAAAAAATAATGATTATTTTCTACCACCCTTTTCCAAAGCAAAATGTTTCCATAAGTATACCATCTTTTTTTACAAATAATAATTATCCCATAATTTTTATTTTTAAAAAAAAAAAAAAAAAACAATTTTCTTCTTATTCACTGTCCCACCCATTCTCTTTCTTACCCAAAATTTGAAAATACCTTGGACCCCCAGTGGGGGTGACCCCCACCACCCCCACACTGATTTTTGATTGGCTAAAAACTATTTTTTTTTTTTTTTTTTTTTTTTTTTGACCTTGCTCTTACAAACCCCCACGTAGAGGTGGGGGGTGTTGAGGGTCTCTAGCAGTGCTCAATTTGAAAATAAATATACAGCCACCATAAACATAGAACCTCAAAAAGAGGTTTTACAAAAGAACATATTTTGATACAATCATATTTTATTTTTTGATTTTTCAATACTATTTTATTTCTCTACATAGTTACAATTGAATGGATTAATGAAAAATAATATTTTATCTAAGGGATTATAAGTGCTTTAAAGTATTAATCTAAATCTTTTAATTTTTTTTTTATCCTTTAAATTTTTATTTATGTTTAAGTTACATCTCATTCTAAATTTTAAAATCTTTAAATGAAATATTCCAAAATAAAATTTTAGTTATCAAATTTAAAATTTTGAAAAATAAATTTTTTTTATTGAGATTCACAAAAAAATGTGGAAGGATAAAAAATAATTGATGATTTGATATAGATGGGATGAATTGACAAAGACAAGCTAAGGCTGTGTTTAAAGAAACTCTCTAAACACATTTGCACCAATTGATTTCAGTGTGATATTTGTCTTAAGTTTTTAAATTATAATTTCACATCTACTTTTGAAAACTCCATTCTAGGTGAAAAAATTTGGCTAAATCGGTCGTCTCCCCAGAGGTCCGGCCGATTGGCTGAAATAGTGTTTGGTTTTTTTTTTTTTTTTTTACACCTGTTATTTTTATATTTTAAATAAAAATATTTCCATAATTTTTTTAAAATTTTTTATGAGTTTTGAATAGAATTTTGGGTTATGTGTTTAGTTATGAGTTGTAAATTTTTGAATTAAATATCATATGTCACATCATTCATTTCAAACTCAATTCAAAACTTTTTTCAAAATTCATAATCAAACAAATTTTTCATACTCAAATCATAATTTCAAAACTCAAAAACTCAAAATGCAACTATATTCTCAAATTATATTTAAAAAATTCTACCAAACGCTATATAAGCTACTATTATAAAACTCAAAAGACAAAGTCATTTATATTTTATTGTAAGGTAATTTTTGTATATATCTTATACTTTGATTTTTATATTTATCAATTATGTTATAACACATGTTTTTATTATTTAATATTTAGGTTGCACCATTAATAATAAGACAACCAAAAAAAAAATTTAAGTTGATGTCATAAAAAAAGCTAAGTTTATTTGACAATATCTTTTATTTTAAAAATAATTTTTAGTTTATTCCGTAAAACCGTGCATATTATGCAAGTACATAAATAAATATAAATTATTAGTATTGTGGTGGTGTTTGATAACATAATTTAGCACATAAAATTGAATATGTTAAATGAAAATCAATTAAACCTATTTGATAATTATAATTGATATGACATAAAAAAATTTAAATACCTCTTATAAAATGTAGGATTAAAATTAAGAAAAATTTAAGTGATATGAAATTTATGTAATTCTAACTAAATTTATAAATATTAAACATAAGTATTGATACATTATTATAAACTTACCACCATCACCACTACTACTATCACTATTTTCATTACCATTGTCATTATTACCATAAACACTCCTATCATTTCTCTACCGCCACCACACCACCACCCAAGCATCACTAATAAATTTATTTTGTTTTATTTTTTAATTGAGATTTTTATGTTTTATTTTATTTTACTAAATATACAATACATAACGAATCAAATACTTGAAGGGTAAATATGTCATTTTATAACTTAATCCCATAGGAGTTCAATCTCACCATTTCTATCCCACCTCCCTTAGAACACAATAATTCAACATATATGAGATTCATAAAACAGTAATACTCTTAATCCACTTTACAAATTCTCAATCAAACAATAAACTCTATAATAAATTGGATATAGAGTCCATTCCCCTTACAATTCTTCTAAACAAACACCCCTTCCTATATAGTATAAAAACTTGGCCCAATCCTTAGCTGACCTGAGATTTGTAGGCTCCTAAAACATAAAATGGTTGTGGTCCTCAAATAAACTTTTCTTAATAATTTTTGTAGTATTGTTCGCGAATGACAGACAAGATTGCTTGGGACAAAACACAATTTTATAGAGAGAATCTAGTCCCTTGGTGCCTATATTAAACAAAACACAATTATACTTGCCCTTGGTGCCGATATAACAGAGGCCAAACAAACAAACAAACAAAACCATACCAAACATACCCTCTGTCTTGTCTCTCTCTCTCTCTCTCTCTCTCATCACTCCCTCTCTCTATCTTTGTTTCCTTCGCCACATCTTCTTCCACAACAGTCCAAACATGGTGATGGTTGAAACTGGTCTCTCAAAATCCATGAATGCTAGAACCATCGGCTCAGGCGATGAGACCGTGGTTCTGGCACATGGATACGGAGGAGACCAGTCTATGTCCCATACTTAGCCCGGCAATCCCGAGTTGTGGTCTTCGACTGGAGCTTCTCTGGGGCTGTGAATGATCCAAACCTCTTTGATCCTGTCAAATACTCTACTTTTGATGCTTTTGCTGATGACTTGATTTCTCTCTTGGAGGAGATGAACTTGAAATCATCAGTTTTTGTTGGCCACTCCATGTCTGGTATAATTGGATGTATTGCTTCCATTAAGAGGCCAGAGCTCTTCAAGAGGCTCATACTTGTTGCAGCTTCACCCAGGTATATACACACACACATGACACGTGCATATGCATATATTTGATAGGAAAAGTTCTTTGTTTTCATAATCCCATCATTTTCTTGTGAATGTGTCCGATTCAATAATTAATTTATATGATGTTAGTTATTTTATTTTATTTTTATTTATTTGGAGATATTGTTTATCTATATAAACTCAAAGGGGATAGTTGAGTGATAAAGTGAGCCGTGATAATAAAAAGTAAATTATGAGTTTAGGTGGTTGTTTGGTATAGGTTAAAATAACACATGTTATTTTAATATATTATTTTATTTAAGTTATAATCATCTTATTTAAGTTATACTATTTCTGTATTACATCACTTTAAATTTAACCTATATTTCATATTTCTCGTAAAAAGTAAAAAAGTAGTCTAATTTAAGCATGACTTTCTGGATCCATCTCAAAATCGGTATCGAGTAATTATTCAATATATATATAACGGTGAACTGTATGTTTCTGAGATTAATTAAGGCAAAATCTCAAATACTCTTAGGGGGGTGTTTGTTTGGGATTGTGGAATAAGACTCCATGTCTATTATATGTAATAGTCTGATATTTAATTCATAAAATATAAGTTTGACTAATAATTCAATCAAATTATCAATCTCTTATTTGTGGGATTATTGTATCTTTTGGGGGTGTGGGATGAAAAGGTTAGGACAACTCCTCCTTCAGATTGAACAGGTAAAATGACATTTTTGACCCTCATTTTTTATTCTCAATTTTTTATTTATATTATTTTTAATTATACTTCGTAAAGTAAAATAAAATTTTAAATTTTCAACTAAAAATTAATAAATTAACAGTCCAATAGATTATAATCTCCCTTTAAAAGTTCATTTTATTTAATTTAAAATAAAATTAAAAGCTCAATTTATGTAAAAGTTCAAATTAAAATAAAATTAAAAAATCTCAACTAAAAATTAAAATAAATTTGTATAATTTTTATTGATATTCTATTTATTTAATTTTTTTAAAAGTTTTAGTAAAAAAATTAAATAAAATAGGATACACATTGAATTCAATAGAATAGTCAAATCCAAACATCTAATTCAATGACTAAACAAACATAGGATTTAATAAAATAGTCCAATCTAGAGATCTAATCGCATGACTAAACAAATATAGAATACAAATCCAGTCCAATCAAATAGTCCGGAGACAATGGGCTTGTTCGGTTTGTTTTTGGGAGAGTTGTTTTTGAAAAAAAATTTGGGGAGAGAGTTTAGAAATTTTTTTGGTTTGTTTGGTTGTATATTTTGGGAGAGTTGTTTTTTTGGGAGTTTGGGATGATTTGATATGTTGGGAGAATTTGAGTAGATGTGTGTCAGAGAAAAAGTGATTGAGAAGAAGAGATGAGAGAGAAAAAGTGATTGATTGATGTGTAAGAGAGAGAAAGTGATTTTGAAAATTTTTTGAGAAAAACTCAAACCAAACAATTTTTTAGAATTTTTTTTCTAAAACTGATAAGAAACAGTATGCAAAGACAGATCATTACCATTGAAGAAAGAAGAAGAATGCAACCATTGAAGCCACATCAGCAGTCAGTAAAGCCACGGCTTAGTGTATTAGATTCAGTCTGTTAGTTTAGATTCAGTTAGGAGTTTGTTATCTCAGTTAGAGTTTGTTGTAACAAACTCCTAACCAACACTAACCAACTCTCCTGTATCAGCTATAAAGAGGTGTCTGCCTAAATGTAAATAGTGTGGTGAATGAAATATAATTTCTGATTTTTCTTGATATTCTCATTTCTTGTTATGGTATTAGAACTCAAGGTTCATTCATGGCGGTTTCTTCATCTTCTCTGCCACCAAATCTTAGTCTCCTACTTTCAAACTTTCAGTATCTAGTAATAGTGAAACTTGATTCTTCCAATTTTCTTGTTTGGAAACATCAACTGCAGAATGTGCTTAGAGCCACCGATTTGTTTGATTTTGTAACTGGAGTGATTTCTTGTCCAGATCCACAGATTCTTGATGCCTCTGGAAAAGTAATTGACAATCCAGAGTTTGCCAAATGGAATATCATTGATGCACACCTATTGAGTTGCATTACTGTAGCTCTCTCCTCATCTGTGTTCACCACAGTTCTTCATTATCAACACAGTGCTCAAGTCTGGAGTGCTCTTGAGAAGAGATTTACCTCACTCTCTCAATCTCACATACATCAATTGAAGAATAAACTTCAATCAGTCTCCAAGAAAGGTCTCTCAATGGAGAAATATTTGACTCAGATTCGCACTATTGCAGATCAACTCAGTCTTGTATCAGCTACAGTTGAAGATGAAGATTTAATTCTGTTAACACTCAACGGATTGCCAGATGAATATGAGGCTTTGAAAACTACTATTCGAGCCAGAGCAAAGGCTATTACTATGGAAGATTTGAGTTCACTGCTTTGTTCTGAAGCAATACATGTAGAAAATAAAACTAAACATGCTCTTATTAGTGATTTACCACTGGCATGTGCTGTCACTACTGGCTCTGCGTCTGGATCTGTTGCATATCCTCTGTCTAATAGAGGATATTCATCTAGAAATCGAGGTAGATATCCATTTCGTGGTCATAGAGGAGGAAGATACCGAGGAACTGGAAGATATCGCCGAAGTAGATTTGAAGGACAGTCAGGGAGATATGATAACAGACATGATAGTAGTTCAAGCAGTGCTTCTTATTCTGGCTGTCAAATCTGTGGAGGTCATACTCATAGTGCTTTTGATTGTTGGTTTCGTATGGATTCCAACTATCAACCTGTTCAAGCTTCTTTTCCATCTAATTCTCAGTCTTTTCCATCTCATGCTTACTCTGTCACTGCAAATCCATCTTCTTCTAATCAGTCTTTTGCTTCATTTGATTCATCCACACCATGGTACATAGACTCTGCTGCCACCAATCATATCACAAATGATTTGGCTAATCTCTAACTCTATCAACCTTACTAAGGCTCAGACCAAGTCACTGTTGGTAATGGTCAGGCTGTTCCCATTCAACACATTGGTAAGGGATTACTCCCTACTCCACAATATTCCTTTTCTCTCAATAACCTTCTTCATGTGCCTAACATTTCCTCTAACCTCTTATCTGTTCATCAACTTACTAAGGATAATAACTGTTCTGTAACATTTGATTCTAACTCCTTTGTGGTTCAGGATAAGCATACAAACAAGGTTCTACATAAAGGACCTAATATTCATGGACTTTACCATTTTGCTGATTCATCCTCTTCCATGATTCCTCAAGCTCATGTTGCTAAGGCAAACTCACAAGTCTCTGTGTCTACCTGGCATCAAAGACTTGGTCATCCTTCTGTACTAAAATTTCATCATCTTCTTCAACATTTACCTGTCCCTTTATCAAATAAAGATTGTAATTCATTAGTTTGCATTTCTTGTAGTGTTGCTAAGATACATAGGTTGCCTTTCAAACTGTCTACTTCCACAGTTAATAAGCCATTTTCTCTTGTGCATAGTGATGTTTGGGGCCCATTTCATGCTTCTCTCACTGTTTATAAATACTATCTTTTGTTTGTTGATGATTTCACAAGATTTACTTGGATCTATCCTCTTGATGTTAAGAGTGAAGTCTTTTCTACATTTCTTTTGTTTAAAGCTTATGTGGAAAAACAATTTGATACTTTCTTGAAAATTCTCGAGGCGATAATGGAACCGAATTTGTCAATCATAAAATGGATAGTTATCTTCTTTGAAAATGGTATTCTACATCATCTCACTTGTCCTTACACTCCCGAACAAAATGGTATTGCTGAAAGAAAACATCAACATATTGTTGAAACAGCTATTGCATTAATGTATCAATCTAGCATGCCTCTCACCTACTGGTTTGAAGCTCTAGCTACAACTGTGTTTCTTATCAATAGGATGCCTAGTTTGTCTCTTCATCATAAATCACCTTTCCAGTTACTCTTTCATGCTCTTCCAGATTATGAATTTTTCAAAGTATTTGGTTGCCAATGTTTCCCATGGCTTCGACCTTATATTGATCATAAGCTTCAACCAAGATCTTCACCTTGTGTCTTCTTAGGTTACCATCCCTCCATTAAAGGCTACAGGTGTTTGGATCCCTCTACTAGAAAAATTGTGTTGTCTAGACATGTCTTGTTCAATGAGTCTTGCTTCCCATTTGCTATTCAGACACCTACTCCTCCTACTCTACCTAATCTCACATCCTTTTTCTGGTCTTCTTCTCAGTTTACCACATCTTCCTCATCTCTTTCTCCTGTTCCTTCCTCATCATTTTCTACTCCATCTACCAGTTCTGTCCCTACAAACTCTGTTTCACCTACTGTTTCTATTATTCCTGATGCACCTGATGTTCTTCTGCAAAGACTGCTGCTCCTATTTTCTGCGGCATCTACTCTTGGTTTTCTCTCTTCTCTGTTCTGTTCTTCTTCTCTTCTCTTCCTCTTTAAAGACTCGATCCTATTATTATTAAAGCATCTGCTACTGGTTTTCCTGCAGTCTCTACTACTGTTCCTATTTCTTCTTCTATTCCTATTGACTCTATTTCTATTCACCTTCCACCTCTACCTTCTCACTCTACTTCTTGTAGTACTCATTCTATGACTACTAGATCTAAAGGTTCTCTTTCTCAGCATAATGCAGCTTCTTCTCTTTCTCAAAATACTGTCCCTCCTTCTTGTCTTCTTACTCACACTCCTCCAGTGGATCTTACTAGCACTGAGCCTCAAAATGCTGCTCAAGCTTTAACTTCTCCTCTCTGGCTTAATGCTATGAATGAGGAGTTTCAAGCTCTCCATAAACAAGGTACTTGGACCCTTGTTCCTCCTTCTTCTACCAAATCTGCTATAGGCTGCCAGTGGGTTTTTCGTATTAAAAAAAATTCATATGGTACCATTGCTCGTTACAAGGCTCGCTTAGTTGCTAAGGGATACTTGCAACAAGAGGGCATTGATTATGATGAAACTTTCAGTCCCGTTGCTAAGCAACCTACTATTTGGATTCTCTTGTGTCTTGCCCTTCAAAATCAGTGGTCTCTCAAGCAGTTGGACATCTCCAATGCTTTCCTACATGGTAAGTTAGATGAAGAGGTATATATGTTGCAACCTCAGGGTTTTGTTGATTCCTCCTTTCCTCATCATGTGTGCAAATTACACAAAGCTTTGTATGGCCTCAAGCAAGCTCCTCGAGCTTGGTACTCCACCTTCTCATCTTTCTTACTTACTCAAGGCTTCTGTCATAGTTATGCTGATCCTTCTCTCTTTGTCAGAAAGACCTCTACTAGTATCACTATTTTGCTTATCTATGTAGATGACATTTTGCTAACTGGAAGTGATCCTAATTTGATTCAAGCCTTACTTGCTCAGATGCATGTAGCCTTTTCCATGAAGGAACTAGGAGATGTCTCCTATTTTTTAGGCATTTCTGTTCAAACTCTTTCCACTGGTTACTTCTTGTCTCAGCACAAATATGCTTAAGAGCTGCTCCATAAAGCTGGTATGGCTCATTGTAAGCCCTGCTCCACTCCTATTGCTCCGAAATCTTTTGCTGTTCCTTCCTCCACTGATCTGCTTCCTTATGCTCAGCCTTCCTTTTATCGAAGCATTGTTGGTGGTTTACAATACTTAACCATTACTCGACCTGACATTGCCTTTGCTGTCAATCAAGCTTGTCAGCATATGCAAGCTCCCACTAATGCTCACTTTGCTCTAGTTAAAAGACTGCTCAGATATATTCAAGGCCTTTGCTTTCTCATGGTCTTACTTTCAAAGAAGGATCTTATGATCTTCATGCCTTTACTGATTCAAATTGGGCGGGATTGCACGAGAAGATCTACTTCCGGCTTTTGTATATATCTTGGATCCAATCTTATATCTTGGTCTTCTAAAAAGCAACCCACAGTCTCTAGGTCCTCTACAGAGGCTGAATATCGGTCAATGGCTCACACTACAGCGGAAATTTGTTGGCTTCAACAATTGCTCACAGAATTATATATTCCTTCTTCTGCTGTCCCTGTGTTATGGTGTGACAATGTTTCTGCTATGGCCTTAGCCTCCAATCCAGTGTTCCATTCTAAATCTAAACACATCGAGGTGGACTGTCATTTCATTCGGGAAAGAGTCGTCTCTAAACAAATCTCTTTGGCTTATATTGCTACTGATGATCAGATTGCTGATATCTTTACTATGCCCCTTTCTTCTTCCCAGTTTCTCTACCTTAAGTCCAAGCTTCTGGTGCTTCCTAGCCCCATCATCTTGCGGGGGACTGATAAGAAACAGAGTATGCAGCAGTAGCAGTCATTACCATTGAAGCAGCAGCTGCAACCATTGAAGCCACATCAGCAGTCAGTAAAGCCACGGCTTAGTGTATTAGATTCAGTCTGTTAGTTTAGATTCAGTTAGGAGTTTGTTATCTCAGTTAGAGTTTGTTGTAACAAACTCCTAACCAACACTAACCAACTCTCATGTATTAGCTATAAAGAGGTGTCTGCCTAAATGTAAATAGTGTGGTGAATGAAATATAATTTCTGATTTTTCTTGATATTCTCATTTCTTGTTAAAAACTCATCTCCCAAATGCAAACCAAATGTATGTTAGGATTAACAGTTCGATAGATTACAATCCTCTCTTATTCAGTCCGTCCAAACAAACACACGCTATAATATATATATATATATATATCTATATGCATGTACTAAAATATATATATATATATATATTTGGGGACTTTTAATAGGTGGATTGATTATCCAATAAGTCCTGTGAAAATTAATGATATTTTTTAGTAAACACTATTAAAAAAGTCACTAATTGTTAATTTTTAGCGACAGTTTGAAAAAAATTCATAAACAATGTCACTAATTATAAGTTTTAACAACAATTTAAAAAAATCATTACAAAAAAGTCACTAATTTTTAACTTTCAGTTACAGTTTGAAAAATTCATCATAAAAAAACATTACTAATTGTAAGTTTTAATGACAATTTATAAAAAACTGTAACAAAAAAAAGTTACTAATTGTCAATTTTTAACGACATATGTAAAAAATTGTCACAAAAAATTATTTTTAGCGACATTTTTATTGTGACTTATTTTCAATAAAACTTGATAAGAATTAAGTCAAACTATTAAGACTTATTGATAATTTATCTATATATATATATTTTATTTACGTGTGTTCGTAGCTGGATAATTGCATGTTTACTTGTGGTGTTATATGTTGGCTTTTTGGACCATCTTTCCCCATGTCCTCTTTCTTTTTCGTTGTTTAATTATTTTGCTGAGAAATATTCCCTGATTGTACTTCAAAATCTTTGTTATTTGTTTTCAGAATAATAATATAATCTAAGTGTATGGTTCACTAAAATGATTTTAGACAATATGTAATGGTGATTAGTTTTTAGTCTCATTGTTAGATTGATGGATAATAATTCTAATAAAATAATTATTTTATTTCATTCCCTTTTCAATAAATCAAATGTTTGATTCATATCACTGAAGGTATGTATTTGTTTGGGTATGTGCCTGTGGACCAAGTTTACAACATGTGATAAGATGTACCTCATTTATTATATAGTCTAAATTGAGCATATGAAAGATGAAAAAAGATGGGATGGCATATCAGTACTGGTTCCTTTTTATACCATTGTAATTTTATCACCCAAATGCATCACAATTTCATTTAGAGACATTTGACATTCGAAATACTTTAGACATTTGACCTAATTTCATTACAAAATAGATTTTCAACATAATAGGCAACACAGTAGGTATTATGTCTCATCTTATTTTAACTAATTATATTTTCAGATTCTTTGAGGCTAGGGAAATTAATTTAAGGAGAGAATGTTGTTGCAATATATATTTGGCAAAGTAATTCAGAAAATAAAAAATACATTTTTTATGTATTTTTACTAGACACCTTTAGTGTTGGAGTTGCCCTTAGGACTTAAATGTCCAACATGATGAAGTTACCCTTGAAAACCCCAATCTTTGGAAGAAGTTCTCAATTTCATTTAGTAAAATGTTCATAAACAGATTTTTTATTAGAATTTTTTTTATTATGGTTAAACACAAAATAATAGATCCTACTTGTATTTATTAATATAGATCTTATTATCTTGTACTAGTGATAAGAAATTTTTTTTAAAAAAATCTAAAGTAATTGTAACACATAAAGTAAATATTAGGTATAAAAATGATATAGATATCATGGAATTATGTCACTAACCAGTAATAAATTTTATTTTGGGATAAAGGAACTATATGATTGGATTAATGAAAAACAAATGTTGTCCATTAACTGATCCCATTTGCCTTTTTCAACTATAGATTTTTTCTATTGATTTTTTTCTGATTGTATTCATTGTACTTATGTTTTACATCAATAAATTTTCTAATAAAAAATTAAAATTTTTTTTAAAAAAACTCATCCCATTTGTAAATTTTCATTATTTGATAATGCCACATAAAATTATACCACTACTATACTTAAGCCTTGTTTCAAAAATAATTTAGCCAAAAAAAATTTAAAAAATTATTATGAATTATCAAATTATTCTTTTTATTTTTTTCACGTTTCTTTATACAAAGTTAAAAAATTAATAAAAAGTCTAATTTTCAAACTAGCTCTTAATATTTATCCCACAATTCATGATTACTTTTGATTAAAAAATTCGTTAGTTTGACTTCAAATCCCATGAGCGGTTAATTTTTTCCCTAGACGTTGCTAATTTGATATACTACAAGTTGGACGGAATCAGAATTTTATTATTAAAAGAATTAAAAAATAATATTTTATATATATATAATTAAATATCATAAAAATATTTTCTAATAGGATAAATATTTTTTTTTTTTGATGTAAAATAGAAAAAAATTTAAGATGAAAGAATAATAACATATATATTTTATATACTCAAGAGTCATTTTATATATAAAATAATGTATATATTTTTAAAAAATTTTGACAAATAATAATGTTCAAGAGTCATAATCCTGGTAGTCATTTTCTAGTTCCGCCTTGAATTGTCTTGTATTGTATTGTTAATTTAGCCGTCTTTTCACGTGTAAAGTTCTTTTTTTTTGGTTCTAGATTACCATGCTTTGAAGGTTTAACCCATTAAGGCTTTGTTTGGAGTACTTTAAAAAAGTTAAAAAGTTATTATTTTACTTAAGTCATTTTATTTTATTTAAGTTACATTACCTCTCTACTACATCACTTTAAATTCAACTTATATTTTATAAAAAAATCAAAAAATACACTTATTTAGATCATCCTAAACCACTCCTAAAAAAATTTACTTGAATGGATCAAAATCTGTAGTAGACAATAATTACAACTTTATGTACCAAGTTTTCTACATGTGTAGTGTTGCTAATTCTCGTACATACTGAACTTGAAAAATATTGGTAAGTGTGGCTCTAAAAAATTAAGATTTTAGAGATTAAAATTCAAGAATAAAATTATTTTTAAAAATAAAATAATTTAATTGCGAAAAGTGTCGTAATTATATTTTTAATAACAAAAATTAGACATTAATGATGAATTATTATCCTTTTAAGGTTAAATGTTGTCTCAAAAAATAAATCATTTTGAGACTAAATTATTTTGTCTCTAAAAGTCTATTTATTAGTGACATTTTTAAAATTTTGTAGCTAAAAGTCTTATTTTTGACTTTTCGGGACGACCTTTTAGTAACTATCCTCATGACGATAGAAATTAGTCTACAAATGTCTTTTGCAACAAAATGTTTACTTTTAGAGACCAAAATATTTAATCTCTAAAACTGTTATATATTATAGTACGTAAGTAGTCGGACAAATTTAGACATTTGTTTATCACAAAATGTTGATGTGTCATAATTATTTCTTTTAATAACATTTTGTTTATTATCTTCCTGTGATACGCTTTTATATTTATTAAATATTAATAACATTCATGTGATACCCTTATGTCTAACAAGTGTGTTAGTATGATTGCGTTGTAAACAAAATATGATAATAAGGTCATCTGATATCATTAATGCTCCACACATAGATTTGTTGGCAATAAATTAATTTTACAGGGTGAGCCTATTGTAATTGCACATAGACGATAAAAAATGGTATATTTGTAACTCCTTTTTTTTTTTTTTTTTTTTTTTTTTTTTTTTTTTTTCACATATAGGTACATAAATTTGGAAGATTATGAAGGGGGATTTGAGAGCTCAGATGTTGAGCAACTCTTGTCAAGCATTGGATCCAACTTCCACCAATGGGCTTCAAGTTTTGCTTCTCGTGTTGTTGATCCAAATGACCCTATCACTGTTGATAAGTTCAAAACTCATTGCAAAGAATGAGCCCTGAAGCTGCACTCTCCACAGCCAAACTCATCTTCCACAGTGACCAAAGAGACATGCTTGAAAAGGTTGTGATCCCATGCACCATCATCCAGACCATCAATGATCTTGCCGTCCCCACCTCCGTCGGATACTTCATGCAGAAGAAGATCAAGGCCAAATCAACAGTGGAGATCATCGACACAAATGGCCATTTTCCTCAGCTAACTGCACATCTTCAACTCCTGGAGGTGTTGGGTGGAGTTCTTGGTTTTGAGCTTTGATTTCGATTAAGTAGAGAAGAGGGTGTTTTTAGCTTTCTCCTAAATAAAAGCCAATTTGGTCAAAGTCTTTGTATTCATAATTCCTGAACTATTGGGATGGTAATGGGAAATGGGTGTTGTGTGGGGGATGGTTATGTGGTTGTTGTAGGTTTGAGTTGTAGTCTTCTAATTAATATGTAGATGTAAAAATACTGTCGCCACTACAAGTTTGAAGAGGGTTGAATGAACACATATATATATATTTCTGTACGTGAAAAGACTGTTTCCGTAATTTGAATATGTATCCCAAACTGCAATTGAGCAACTGTTCCATAGTTAATATTTAGATGTAACAAAGCTATTTTGGATTGTAAATATGGAACTTTGTGGATTGAAATTACTAGTTTTGGGATGAATGATTGGATGCTTAGTGTTCATTGGATTGGATTATAGAAGTTCATCTCCTATTCCTCTCGTTAGATAGCTGGGTGTTTGTTTGTTTGTTTTTTTCTTTTTTTGGGTATGTATATCAGTAATATCAGAGATTAATAACTAATACCAAAAAAAAAAATATTCAGAAAAGTTGTATGATTTAAATTTAACTCTTGTACAATAGAGTTCACACTAATTCGAATAAATTTATACTTTTTTTTGGCATTTTGTCAGTATCTAAATTCTTGTTCCTTAACTCTATGCCTAGTGAAAAGGCCCCAAATTACAACCAAGAGTTGATTTGTTGTTGGTGGGACTCTTTCAAAATTAACTCTTTTTTCTTTTTTTTTTTATTTCTCTTTTTTCTTTTCTTTCTCACTAGATTTAAAATTCAAACACAATCTAAATATGTAATTAGAAAAAATTATTCAAAAAAGAGCAAAAAAAAATTAATGTGTAATATAATTTAAACTTGGTATTATGGTATTGTGTGAAGCACGGATGAAATTGATCCATTAATTTCAATTTCTGAACACTTCTTTAAAATATATATATATATATATTTTTCGGATAAATAACATACATTTTTGTAGCCTTATGTTGTACTCTATTCTTATGTTGTACTCTATATTGGGCCAACATATATTTGTAGCCAAGCCCAGTCCACCGAGCCTTTGCCTGTTCCCAGCAATTACTAATTGTCGAGGAATTCTATTTCAATCCAAAATATATTTTAGCATGTTCCATTTAAATTTATAAATTTTAATTGCTAATATATCTTAATATGAATTTATTAATAAAAATAATACATATTAAATTTCAAAATAATTTTTTTTTCTTTTCATGGTACACCCTAATCAGTTATTCCTACTCAAATCTCTGTATTTTCTTCCCCAAGATATTAGAGTTATTTTCTTCTTCTTCTTCTTCTTCATCCTCCCTCCAAAACTACAATCCACTTTACCAAAACTCACCATCGTCATCAACATCATCGTTTTTTATTATTTTGAAACTCTAATCCTAGAAGAAAGTTTGAATAAAATTAAATAACAGATGAAAGTAATAATCAAAATAGTTTTTTGAAACAACCCATCAAAAAGGGGATAAATATTCAGATAAAGGGGTTTCACAATTTTTGTAGAGCACCATCAATTATTTTATATATCATTTTTTTGACAAAAATTAAAATGCCCACTAATTAAATTAACAATAACATATTATTGGAATTGTTCTTATTTTGTCATTTAAATGGTACATTATTTGAGAATTACTCTTCTTGTTAGTGTCTGATGGTTATGTACTTATAAGTTTGATTTTTACTTTTTCACGAGCATTCTTGTGGATAATTTATAATGTAAAAGTGTTTTTTTTTTTTTTTTGAAAAGTTTTATAATACTTATGTAAAAGTTTGGTTTTTTTTTATTAATTTATAATGTTTATGTGCTTATAAGGTTGTTTGTTTGTTTGTTTGTTTTTTTTTTTTTTTTTGGATGAGAATTATTTTCTATATTGAAAAGATTTGAAATAATTTAGTTTTTTTTGTTTGTTTATTATTTATTATTTGGGTTTACCTTGAGGTAGTTTGGAGAAAATAATAGTGCGTAGTGAGAGTAAAATAAAATTTCAAATAATTCAATAGGGTGTATTTAAAAATTTAGAGTACTTAATGATTTTTTTGGTATAAATAGAATCGCCCTAATTGTTAAGAGCTTT
Organism: Camellia lanceoleosa; assembly: GCA_025200525.1. Taxonomy (NCBI): domain Eukaryota; kingdom Viridiplantae; phylum Streptophyta; class Magnoliopsida; order Ericales; family Theaceae; genus Camellia; species Camellia lanceoleosa. Next base: position 34,759,055 of record CM045771.1, on the reverse strand, counting down.
AATTGGTGATAAATCCAATTTAAGAAGGGTATAAGACATTAAGTGATTTTTTTTTGTTGATGAGAGGTCCACACTTTATGCAATAGTTTGGTAAAAAGTCTAGAAGAACATTTTGTTTTCAATTTTATCTCTTGACTTATTTTTATCTGTTTGACTTTTCGTTGACTATCTATTGAAATTTTTTTTTTTTATCTTTTCAAATTCCTATCTGTTTAAATTTTTTATCTATTAATTTTTTTATCTGTTCAAATTTTTTATTTGTTGAAATTTCTATCTATTTAATTTTTTTTATCTGTTCAAATTTTTTATCTATTGAAATATTTTACCTGTTCATTTTTTATCTATTCAAACAACAGATCACCAGCACCATCATCCTCCTCATGAAGTCTACTAAACTTTATTTGTTCAAATGCATATATATTTTTTCTATATGTTCAGATCTCTAATCTCTCTCCCTATCTATTACAATGTGCTTCTTTTCACCATCATCAAAAAATAAAAATAAAACTAAAAATAAATTCAAACATATGTTCAAATCTCTTCTCTCTCTCTGTTATGATGTGCTTATTTATCATCATCATTATCATCAAAAACAACAAATCATATTTGTTCATCAATAACAACACAATCACCAAACCCTATCTATTCATAATCATCATCAAAAAAAAAAAAAAAAAAAAAACTAAATTTGTATGGGCCTCTTCCAAATACTTCGACTACTTCGCCACACACTTCGACCTCTTGATCATCAATTTGGACATATTTAGGTTCAAGCTTAAATGCATGTTTGACTCAAGGATGGTCTGAAGTGAGTGTCTCAAGGACATTCCTCCATAGCCCAAAAAAAAAAAGAAAAACCGAAATAGGAGCTGCAAAATGGTACACACCATCAAATGGCAACATTTATTGCCATCGTAATAAGAGCTCCTTCTTGGTGAAGCCGTTGGAATCCTTATCTGTTGAGCCAAATCCATTCAATGCAATTACAAATCTCATCAACAACATTCATTATCATCAATAACAACAACAACAATCAATCAATCAATAATAGTAAAAATAAATAAATAAATAAAATAAAAAGAGAAGGAAAGAGTATTCATTTGTTAAAAAAAAAAAAAAAAAAATCACTTTGCTTGGCTTAAATTTTCTAAAAACATTTTTTAAAAATTCTTCTTTCTTGTTTTTCCTATTTTTTTATTTTTACTGAATTTTTTTTTAATATTTCAAGTAATTTTTTTAATTTTTAGACACACCTAACATAAATACACTTAAAAAGTATAATTTTTATGAAAAAAAATCTTTAAAAAATTCACTAAGTCAAAAAATAAAAATAAAAAAACAAAAATTCAGTATATTTTTCGTATTTTGTGTATTTCTTAATTTTTTTAAATATTTTTTTACAAATATTTTACTTTTTAGACACATCTAAGTAAGATGCATCTAAAAAGTAAAAAAAAAAATTTAAAATTTTAAAAATATTCACTAAAAAAAAAAGCACGAAAAACAAAAAACTCAATTTTTAAAAAACTTAATTCAAAAAACCCAAACCAAACACAATATAGAACTCTAATCTAAGATGCAAAAGAGGGAGGGTTTGTGTTGCGATGATGGTTGGATAAAGAAGAGAAGAGAGCAGATTTAGATCAAATCTCAGATCTCAAAATATATATATATATATATAAGTATGTTCAAATTTGCAAGAGGTTTTTCGATTTTAGTGGTCAAAGATGAAATGAGAAAGATGGTTGTGGAAGGTCTAGTCGTAACAAGAACTAAGATCTCGATACCAATACTTTGATTCTTGATATGCTGGATATGGAAGCCATGGCGTCAGAGATAGGGCTCTCAGTACCAGCGCTTTGATTCTTGATGTGCTTCTCGGCAACCTTACTAGTCAACTTCGTCGGCGCGACATCCCTGACAATGCCGTCATCGAATACCTTTTCACTGCCTTGTCTTCTCAGAGAGAAAAGTTAAGAATTATATATGTGCAATCAAGAAGATAAAGAGAGAGAGAGGATTAGAAAGAGAGACCGAGAAGATGATGTGCTTCTAACGGCAGCGACGAACTCAGATCTCATAGAAATGGAACCGAAGGCATGTTTCAGTACTAACCCCCTCTACCAATTCTCCAACTCCGATCTTCACCCTGACGAGCCACGAGCGATAATGACCTCTTAACCACCGTGACACTATTCATGGATCTAAAGTGATGGAACCACTATAGGGCTAGAGATGGAAGTCATGGCATTGGCGTTTGTCAGAGAGAGAGAGAGATAGAAACCCTAAGATAGAGAAAGAAGAAGAGGATAAGGAAGAGAGAGAGATAGGGTTTTGAGAAACTAATGTTGAACAGATAATTGTTTGTATGTTTTATATATAAGGGTATTTTAGTCATTTCGTAGTGTCTTGTCCTTATAAACATACTGGGTGCCTCTATTTACATACCACATTTTGTCTCAAGCCACACCATTAATTGGTTATTTTTATTTCAATAATGACCTTACCTAAAATGACCAAAATAACGACAAAAGAATATCAATACACTGCATCCAAACCCTAACTCTAGCCACCATTGTTGCAGCCGCCACCATTTCATCGTCGCTGCCTCGTCGCCCCTTTCTAGTTCCGATGAATCCCTATCACCACAAACTCTCTCTCTCTCTATTGATCTGTATTCTTGCGATCTGCATTGTGGTAGGTTGCGGGGTTAGTGATGGAAGGGAATCTCAACTAGGCTAGGAAGGGGATAGTGGCGAAGTGCAAGTAAGAAAAGGGGTTGACTGCGATGAACGTAATCTACGAAAAGAGGCAATGATAGGGCTGAGAAGAAGGTAGCAGCAAACGTGAGGGAGAAGGGAGTGGTTGAAGATGGTAGCAGCGATCTGCGAGGTGTGGGTCTCTGGGAATGAAGGCGACTTGTGGAACTTGGGAAGTGGGTAGCGACAGTTGTGAAGATGGAAGAAATGGTTGATGATGATGGCCATAGCTGGCATTGATGATGGTTGCTGCCGTCAGTGGTAAGTGTCTAACAGTTAGGGTTTTTTTTTTTTGTTTTTTGAATTTGAATTTGAGTTGTGTAATAAGTGGTGTGGGACTAAGGGCAAAAATGGAATCTTGTGGTGTGTATTGAGAAAAATTATGTTTTTTTTTTTAAAATTATTAAAGGTGTGAATTGAGTAGTGGTGTATCTTGAGACTAAATGTGGTGTGTAAATAGAGGCACCCGGACATCGCTTGGACATTTGGTCAAGAAAATTGGATTTATCCCCAGAATGCCATTATTTAGAGTGTTTTAAGATATTTTATTAGGCTCAATATATTATTTTGCTACAACTTAGACCTAACTGTTCGGAATAGTTTGCAAAGCCCCAAATCACCCTTAGTGGTTAAAATATATTGGGTTAAATATGCCCACTCAAGTTAGGTTCTTGAGCAAAGGCGAATGGTTTTATGAAACAGTAATGATATATAGCTCTAATAGTAGAGTTCTAAATAGAACTCTAATGAGGTAGAAGAGAGGGAGAGTAAAGAGAGATAGAAAGAAGAGTGTGGGCTCTACCTTCATATAGACACTCTCCACATCATTAAAGTTGCGTTAGAACTTTCAATTTAGAGCTCTCAAACATTATTCTCTATAAAAACATTAAAATTTTTTGAAACAGCTAAATTTATGAGACTGGGGTCAAGCTTGTCACCTATTTCCTCCCCAACCTTGATCCAAAAAAGAAAAAAAAAAGAGAAAAAAAAGAAAAAAAAAAGAAGAGGCCAATGGTGAAAAATAATCCCAGGACTCGAACTCGAGTGCTGAATTTGCTAACAACTTCTAAAGACCTCATGTTTTTCACTAATGGCCGATCTTTACATTAGTTTCATTTCTCTTAAAATTAGATTTAGATCTAAAGAGTAGAAACCTTTTTTTTTTTTGCAATTTTTTTTCTTGGGATTGTATTCTGAATTTTTACTTGTAGACATATCAGTTGGTAACCCCAAACAAGCAAGACAATCCACTGGGCTAAGAAGTCCAATAAAAATATAAGGGGAAAAAAAATGTGTTATTTACAAAAACAATTGCCTTTACTAATATATATATATATATATTTTTTTCTGGTTTCATAACAAAACAATTTAGGATAAATTATTAATATATCTTAATAGTTGCATTTAATTCCCATCAAGTCTTATTGAAAATAAGTCCTAGTAAAATCGTTGCTAAAAGTAATTTTTTGTGACAATTTTTTGCATGTCACTAAAAATTGACAATTAGCGACTTTTTTTGTCACAATTTTTATAAATTGTATCTAAAACTTACAATTAGTGACGAATTTTTCAAACTATTGTTGAAAATTAAAAATTAGAATTTTTTTGTGACTATTTTTTTAAACTGCCGTTAAAACTTATAATTACTGACATTTTTTGTGACAATTTTTCAACTGTCACTGAAAATTAATAATTAATGACTTTTTTTTATTTTTTATTATTATTTGATGAAAAGTGTCATTAATTATTATGGAACCTATTGTACAATAAGTCCATCTATTAAGATCTACACGTAAGTTTTCTAAAAATTTAAAAAATTTATTTTTTAAGTACATCTAAATTAAATACATGCAAAAAGTAAAAGTAAATTTATTAAAATTTGAATAATAAAATCATTAAAAATATTTATAAAAAAACACACAAAAATAAAATAAAGCTCAAACTTCCCTTTTATTTTTATTTTTTTATTTATTACTTTTGTGAGTTATAAAACAAAACAAAATTTTCCAATTAAGCTAAAAAACCCATTGCACTATTATGGCCTATTTTGGGAAGTGAGTTAAAAGTCACTTCTTAATTTTTAACCCAACTTTTTCTTTCATAAAAAAGTTAAAAAAAAATTAAAAAATAATTTTTAACCATCTTTTCAAAATACCCCCACATATATATATATATACAGTATCCTGGCCTGGGCCAGTTTATGTGCACGACTTACAAGTTGGGCCAGTTTGTGTGCATGACTTTTACAAGCTAAGTCACAATTTGAATAAGCAATAATGTTTTGTGCCCCTAAAAATAGTGTCCCTAATCCCCTTAATTTTCTTTTTTAGCAACTGTTTTTTTTTCTGTTTTTCTGTTTTTTTTTTTTTTTTATTTACTTGAAATGGCAATTCGGGGAATTCGGTGCCCCCGAATTCGAGCTCCCAACTTGGACCCTTGAATAAGTATTTCGAAACAAATTTTTATTGTTTACAATTTAATCCGTAGCTCTAAAAATTTTGTTGATAAAAAGGGTTGAACCCGTAATCTTATCAATGTATTTAGTTGAGGAATTTGAAAAAGAATTTTTTTAAACTAAATAGATAAAATATAAATAAATTATTCTTATATTTCAAATAAAGGTAAATTACAAATAAACCCTTTGATATTTGACTAATATATGAATGCATTTTTTTATTACTAAATTATCAAGTCAATTAGTAGTTTTTAATGATATTAAGGGGGGGGGTTTGAGGTGTCCTAAATAAGTACATTTTTTGTCTTTTTGGACTAAAAAATTAAAGAAAAAAATATGATTATTTTGGTTAACTTTTTGACTTTTTATGAAAAATATGTACTAAAAAATTATATAAATTAGTGTGTAGGGAAAAATTAGGATTGAGAATTGTGCAGCCGTAATTTTTGACTTTTGGTGAATAGTGATAACTTTTTAACTTTTTGAATAACTTTTTGACAGTTTTTTAACTTGCCAAACTTGGCCTAAAAATATGTTTTAATTAATAATTTAGGTATTATTGTATAAGAGAGTAATTATGAATTTAATTGTTTTAGTTAATTTTGTTAAATAAAAAATTCTAATAAAGGAAGTATTTATAATTTTTTAAACCACAGAAACAGTGTATATTTTAAACAAACTTTAAGATATATAATTTTACACATTTTTTATTTTTTTCATTCCAAATTTACAGCGTACATGAAGAAACCCCAAGTCTCTAAGCCTCAACCACTAGGCTATACCGTTGTGTTAACCCAGCACTGCACAACTAAACCCAAAAAAAATTGGCTGCCTGAATTTTTAAACTCGAATGACTCTCAAAATATTGTCGTTTTAGGAGTAAAATAAGATTATTTTGATACATTCGAAACAAATCGGACCTACAAGCAATGCGAAGTCTGATTTGTGCTTCTCAGCTCCTGACCCAAACATCCTCACCAGCTCTCTCTCTCTCACTCACTCACTCACTCACTCTTTCTCTCTCTCTCTCTCTGAACATCTCCATTTCTGCAACTTCTCTCTCATCGAACCTTGGTGATCATGGCCGACGAGTTCGTCAAGGGAAGTGTCCTCCCAAACGGCGTCGCTGTCATCACTCTCGATCTCCCCAAAGCCATCAACGCCATGAACATAGGTATCTCTCTGCCTATGTTTTATCTGCTCATCAACACTTCAACTGAATAGTTCAATTTAGATTTAGTTCATTGGATTGCATTTTGATTGGAATTACAGTTTTTATTATCTATGTGTTGATGGTTGTAGCTATAAGTTTTATGAATGGTTGTAATTAGTAATCAGAAAATGAATTTTTAAGTTCAACCTTGGTTTTTACAAGACTTGCTTGATTTAATTTTCCAAGTTTAGTTCATTCATGCATGTGTGAACTCTTAAATTCAATAGTTTGATTTTTATCAGAAGATGTGATAATTTTAATGGGAATCTGGGTTAGAATTGTAGTTTTATTGATCCCGGTATGATTGGTGGTTCTCAATAATGTTTGCTCCCAGAATAAATTGAAATTCAGAATTTCTTTTACTAACCTTTGATTGATTAAATTTTGGAAGTTACTATTGGAATTGAGGGCTGTTTGATTTGCATTTCCAAACTTGCCTTAATATATTGACAGACTTTTGGTGGAATTTGTATGAAAATAAATGTGAATTTGGCATGAAACTAAAGACGAGCTTAGAATTTTAGTAGAGATTTTATTTGATTGGATTTAGCATTTGTTGCTACTAGTAGACAGCAGACTAAAAGCTTTCTTGATCAGTGGGAAGTGGATCCTAAAGTGAAATGTGTTCTGATTGAGAGCAGCTCACCACGCGCCTTCTCAGCAGGTGACAAGAAGGATATATGGAATATCTTGTTCAACTGTAGATAATTACTTTCAGGGCCTTTGTTGCACACTTAAAAGTGATGCTGGATGGTAGAGGAAATCGGAACAAGCAATGGACACTACAAGAAAATGCACAATTGGCGACTAAAAAAAGCATTTTCGTCGCTGAAAGTCGACGAAATGGCGACTAAAACCAGTTTTGTCGCCAAACCTAAACACTTTTGCCGACTAAAGGACTTTAGTCGCCGAATGTAGGCCTTTTGGCGACTAAAAGTCGGTTTAGTCGCCGAATATAGTAGTTGTAGCGACTGAAAAAATTTTAGTAGCTAAAGGAACGGTTTTTGGCGACTAAAAACCATTTAGTCGCGAAATCTATAGGTTTTGGCGACTAAAAAAAACTTTAGTCGCCGAATATGGGTCTTTTACCGACAAAAAAATTTTTAGTAGCTAAAACCTGGACAAATGGCGACTAAAATTTATTTTAGTCGGCAAAATTCTAGCTTTTGGCGACAAAAAATGAGTTTAGTCGCCGATTGTAGTTTTTTAGGAAATTCAAGTTTTAGCGACAAAAGCGAAATTTAGTAGCCAAATGGCGCGAAATTGGCGACTAAAATTCACATTTAGTCGCCAAAAGTCCTCTCATATTTTTTTTTTAATAAATACTTTATTTTTTACATAAAATACATTAAATAAAAATAATTATTTATATATATGGTTTGTATTAATACCGGTATAAATAGTATATAAATAATATATGTTGCATTATTATTAGCGTGAGGTTGTAGTGGCATAGTGGGTGAGAGAGTGTTGCTAAAGGTTGACAAAGTTGGGACTTGGTGGTCACGGGTTGGCTGGCGTGACAAAGAAATTTTTTTTGTGAAAATACTTTCGTGACTAAATCCTTTAGTCGCCAAAAGGTGTTTGTAATTAAATTAATAATATAAAAATTAACTATTGCCGACAAAAGGTTTAGTCGGCAAGGTTAAATTCTCAAAAGCGAAATTGACAATTGGCGTGAAACCTTTAGTCGTGAAGACCAAGAAATGGCGACTAACAGATTTTTAGTCGCCAAACACAATTGGCGACCAGGTTTTGGCGACAAGCTGGGCGACTAAACCTTTTAGTCGGGGAAAGTCGATTTTTGACATTTGGCGACTAAAATGGGACCTTTGGCGACTAAAAATTTAGTCGCCAAAGGTGTGTTTTTTTGTAGTGGGAGAAAAAGAAAATAAACAATAGCAATTCTCCAAGCCCAATGTTATTCTTCAACATCAAAGATCAAGTCTAATAAAATCAATACACTCGAGCCATAAGCACTATCTAGTTGGGAAACAAAAAGGAATAGGAAACTAGCTAATAAATAAAATCCTATTAAAATCATAATTCTTAATTATATTAAAAGGATTTTTATTAACGTGTTGATGGAGGCAAGTGGCAGCAGCCTCTTAAGGCGTACAAGAAATGCGGAAGAGATGCCTATAAAGCCTGAGCTTTGATTTTGCATGCATTGGATGATGAGCAACTCACTTGGGACCTTGGATAGTTATGTTTTAGCCTTATGGGTCTTGTTCTATATAAAGTCATGTAATACTTCTTATTTCATAGATTTTATATTTTAGAGAATTTTAAGCGCTTTAAAGCTTTCTTATGGATTGTGTGATGTGATTAAACCATAGGTGTGATGCCTAAGGTGTCTAGGAGTGATTCCTAGAATTATCTTTTTCTTCTTCTTTCTTTCTTTCTTTCTTGAATTTCGGCACTTTCACAGCCCCTAAAACAGTCCCTAAACAGTGCCAAATCTCATATTTTTTCTCTTAAACTCTTACCCCTTTATTGCCCTAAACAAACACTTAAAACCCCTATATCCTCTTATTGCAATTTCAGCCACAAAACCCAACCAAATTAGCCCTAAAAGTCCACTGTTGCTGCTGGCCCTATTTGTCCTACATCACATGTGCCCTTAGGGCACATATTAAGAAATTTAAAAGAATTGTACATTCTACATGAAGGTGAGTGTAATTATGAATATACAATCTTTTTAAGCTTACTTAACATGTGCACTAAGGGCACACATTAAAAAGGCCAATATTAAAATTATTATATTCTTCAATCATTTCTCCTCGGTTGAGAAAAACACTAATATGGAAGGGTTGTGATAGTAGTAGTGCAGAAAGTGTATCTCATGTTGGCGAAGCACTTCCTCAATCCAAATAACAGCAGAAGAAGCTGGCACTGCCATCAATGGTCCAACATCAAAAAGTCTTCAAGAATGAATTAAATAATGTGATTTAATCTTATATTTTTATGACTAATTTTTTCTTAAAATTTTTGGGGCTATTTCAGCCTTATAAAGTATTGAGTAAGGTTCTGAGGGTAAACTACTTGATGCAGTATAATTAGGGACGATAGCAAATCTAGGCTTTTGGGATGGATTTTAATTGGATTTTATGGCTGCAATTGCAATAAGAATTTAGTGAACAAGTAGGGTTTGTATAGGGTAATAAATATGTAAGAGTTTAAACATGAAAAGATGGGATTTTGGTACTGTTTTGGCCGTAAACAGACCATGAGCAGTATTTTGGGTCATTAAAAGTGCAGACAATAAAAGAGGGAAAGAAGGAGAAGGAGAAGATAGGTCTAGGTATCGCACCTAGATTCCATAGGCATCGCACCTAGGATTTGGTTGCATCTCACAATCCATAAAGAAGCTTAAAAGCTTTCAATATTTTTTTTATAAAATATCAACTCTATTGAATTAGAAGCATTACATGACTTTATATAGACTTTAGAAACTTCCTAAACCAACTAGAACAAAAAAAAGAAAACTATCACAACATCTTTGACATCTAAAACCAATTTAAAACCAAATAAGAAATATAAATGAAACCTAATTGAATAACTTGACCCATGAGATAACCCATGGGTGACCGACCTGAACAACTCATATACAAAAATTCTACAAATTACAAAAATATCCCTAACCTTAAAAATCCTAAAAACATAAAATAATTATAAAATAAGACACTGATAATACTATAAACATGATTTTCTATAGTTCTTATCGGTTTCTCTTTGAAACCTTGCCAATTTCCTAATATCGCCGCTTCTTTGAATTTACTTTTTCTTGAGCTTCTTGTACTCTGCATCATTCTCCCTTGGTTGGAAAAAACTCAACCTTGAGTTTTAAAGTGTTGAAGTATAAGAATCTACAAGTTTTGAAATTGTATCCATGGCTTCACATTAAAATCTTCAAGTTGGCAGCATCTATTCTTCTTCATTGAAGCTAACAATGAAAGTAATAAGATATTTTCAGCTCTAAAGCTAAATTTTTCTAGAATGACGAAATCAATTGAAGTAGAAGATGAACTTTTAAATTGATTCAAGTGTAGAGTTGCAAAATTCTACCCATCCATTCCATTCTCTTTTGGCTTTGCAATGTATTGCTTGCAATCAATTTGAATGTTGTTTCTTGTATCAACAATCATGGATTTCACATTCTTAGCCTTTTCCTCAATCAAAATGTTGTCATGCAATTCAACCTTGACATCCTGTTTTCAGCACCTATCATTGTTTCTAGCATGTTATCTCACACAAATTTGCATTATGTGGTGGTGGGTTAGGCAGTTGTGACTCTAATATAGGATCAATAATTTGCATTATGTGGTGGTGGGTTAGGCAATTGTGACTCTAATATAGGATCAATATCATGTTGGACATTATGAACGGGTAGAGGTTCATTAGATGACTTTGTTGGCGCCAAATTAGAAAATTTTGGCAACATATTGGTGACCTTTAAAGGCATATTTTGCACAGCACAAGCAGCTAGTTGCTTTGATTCTTTAGTCCTTGCGGCTTCCCTAGCATCCGATTCCTCGTTTTCAACTCTAGCCTTTACTTGAGTAAAAACTAAATCTTCTTGAGGTGCTTTTGGATCATCAATAAGTGCCTCGTTATCTTTCAAAATCTATTCATCTTTCATCTTAGGAAAATTCTGAACGTATTCATTGGCTTGCAAGTTCAATTGTGTACGATTTCCATCCCTAAGAACAATCTTTGGTTTTCTTGCAGCTTCTTGTGGCTTTTCATCATCTTCTTGTGGCACTTTAGCCTTTGGTTTAGGAGTTTTTGTTGGTTTCTCTTATTGGACAGTCTTTCCATTATGCGCAGGCTTCAAAACTGTAGATTTTCCATCAATTTTACAAAAAATTCAAATTTTATAGCCATTTCAATAGCATCTTCGAGATCTTCTAAATATGCATGAGACATCTCTGTTTTAATTCCAAATCTCAATCCACTTTTGAAACAAGCAATAGTCATTCATTCACTTTCAACCTGTCTAGACTTGATAAATAACTCTTTATATTGTCTTGCATAATTGATCACACACATATCACCTTGCTCAAGAGTATACAATTGATCAAGAAAATCATCTTGAAGATCCTTGAGACGAATTTTTTTTCTCTAAGAAGTGCTTTACCTTCTTCCCAAGTCAATCCACTTGTATAGGATCTCCCACAATGTGAAAATATCATGGCGGAACTTGAGGATCTGATACCAAGCTAATGCAAGACAATTAGGGACAGCAGCAAATCTAGGCTTTTGGGGCTGATTTTAATTGGATTTTATGGCTGCAATTGCAATAAGAATATAGTGAACAAGTAGCGTTTGTTTACAGTAATAACTAGGTAAGAGATTAAGCATGAAAAGATGGGATTTTGGCACTGTTTAGAAAGTGTTTTAGGGGCTATCAATATTGTTTTTGGGCTGTTTAAAGTGCAGACAATAAAGAGGGAAAGAAGGAGAAGAAGAAGATAGGTCTAGGCATCGCACCTAGATTCCAAACGCATCACACCTAGTGTTTGGTTGCATCGTACAATCCATAAAGAAGCTTCAAAGCTCTCAATTTTTTTATAAAATATCAACTCTATTAAATTAGAAGTATTACATGACTTTATATATACTTTAGAAACTTTTTAAACCAACTAGAACAAAAAAAATGAAACTATCACAATATCTTTGACTTCTAAAACTAATTTAAAACTAAATAAGAAACATAAATAAAACCTAATTAAATAACTTGACCTACAAGACAACCCATGAGCGACCCCCGTACAACTCAAATCCAAAAATTCCTAAATTACCAAAGTATCCCTAACCTTAAAAATCCTAGAAACATAAAATAATTATAAAATAAGACTCTAATAATACTATAAACATGATTTTGTATAGTTCATATCGGTTTCTCTTTGAAACCTTGCCAATTTCCCAACATCGCCACTTCTTTGAATATATTCTTTCTTGAGCTTCTTATACTTTGCATCACCACTTATGGCCAATGCAGGAATGGATATTAAAGGGGTTGTTGTTAAAATTCGAAAGGACAAAACTACACCTCCCGTGCAGGTGTTATTTTACTTTTTTGTTTTTTTTTTTTTTTTTTCCCAATAGTTTGTGTTTTGCTACTTCTTTGTCTATTGGGTGTCTATGTTGTGATGAATGCACCATACAAAACCTTATGTGGTTTTTAACCCAAGCAGTACTGCTTCATTTTGTTTATAAACCCTCTGTTAGTTTGTGAGGATGAAAATAGGTGATGTTGCTGCCTTCACAAGGATGATAGGCATTTCTGTCATAGGTATTATATTGTTATTTTTGCATGTGATTTGTGTTGTCCCAACGTAATAGTCTTACCTTGCTGAAATAGCTAAAAATAATTGAGATTGTCTAACCTTCTGTGGAATTTGAATTCTCCAAGATAAAAGTTGTATCATGTATTTCTATTAACAAAACAATTTTTGCTTTTTTTGTTCTAATTGGTTTAGTTACTTGCAAGAATCTATTGAAATTGCACATATTTAAGTGAACAATTCTTGCATTGTTCATGCTCTATGTTTGTCACTTATAAAAGAATGAAAAGAATTATTTGGCTTCTCCATGAATGAGGTAGATGCCATATATATATAATAGATTCATGATACAATTTAGGAAACGATATAAATAAGAAAATGATATAAATAAGGAAACAATATTAAATCAGTGATTGACACAATCACAGATTATATAAATAATACTAAAAATAAAAAGATTTTATGTACTGTAATTTCTATATTCAACACTTCCCCTCAAGCTGGTGTGAAGATATTCAACAATCGCAACTTTTTAATGGATGACTGGAAGAAGTCGGAAAAAATTCAACGACTAGTCCAAATAAATGTCACCAACAAATCTAGTAATCCACTGAATAAAAAAGGCCAAAAGATGCTTAATACATCAGAACTAGAAAAAGCCGGAAAAAAAACTCAACGACTAGTCCAAATAAATAGTTTTGTCATAATACAGTAATGTTTGTGGCAAGATTGCCTCTAATCTCAGGCCGAAATGACTGGGTAAGAGTTGAACCTAGACTCTGATACCAAGTTATGACGCCTTAAAAATCGAAAACATCAAGGAATATAATGACATACAAATATAGGGTACTACACAGGTTACAAGTTCAAGAATAAATAATGATACATCACTAATGAATCATTTGATCAATAACCAAGTAAGATCCTAGGAAAGATTGGAGGAGTCAAAGTAGCCTCATTTCTAAGTCCAATCTTCTTAGATAGCAAAACTACCCTTTTGACAGATCTTAACAAGGTATTAATGCAAGGTCTACATAAGTTGACGAAAAATAAAGGATAGGTTCCACAAAAGATAATATAGATATATAAGCAAGATAATAATTACAAAGTTGTGCCTTAAGTAACAACAAGAGTTTCTATATTACAACCCCAAAACAAGATTACAAAGGGAGACTAGTTCTAGTTTCTTCTAGGATAGCCATACATCTTCGAACATTTTCATGGCATCATCTTTCGGATAAAGTTCTTTAGCACTTGACATGAAATGCCATGAGCTTGGAATGCCCAATAGACTCACACACACTCCGTCCATTTTTTCCAATCTAATACACAATTACAATAATGGCACGATGATATCATACAACGAAAGCAATAACCAAGCAAAGCTTATAAGAAATTTCAGTTATCAAGAATGTCAATCAAGTTAGTTCTAGGCAACTCTCCACAGAATGTCATTTCTACCTAACACTCCCAGCTTGCCTTTAGGCAAACCGGTACCCCTTCCTGCTCACCATTCCAGATGCCCCACTCCCGGGGTTATGTACACAGGTCATGTCATTTTGGAATACAGGAAAGTCACAACCCGTCGGCTACAAGAATTCTCATTTGTATTCTGGATTGCCACATGAATTCTCATTTATGCCACAAGCATTCTTATTTTTGTTCTACCAGACCACCACACGGTTGGCATAAAGGACTGCGTTCTAAACCTAAGCCAACTTGAGTACTGCGACACAACTTGCGCAAGACTTAACCCCACAATCCATCATTTTCCTTCTATTTGCAAATAACTAGTCCATTTGTCTCATCAATCCGATCATCTCATAAAAATTTCTTTAGCGATCGAAAACCCAACACCACCCTTATTAAGTTTCCCGTTGAGTTAATTGTATTATGTTAAGGTTAGAACAAGTTATTGAAATAACATTTACTACACAAGTATAAGCATTTGAAAGCACAAATTTAAAGTAATACAACCACAAACATATGTAGATGTCAGACTAAAGCTTGAACAAACAATAAGAAGCATATTTAATCAACTAAGAACATGAAACTATTAACAATAACAAATTTTCAAATTTGGTTTACTTTAAAGATAACTATCCAAGTGATATTTTTAGAATGTTTCAGAAGTTGGCTTCTTTAGGGTTTGTAAAGAATTTTGTCTAGTTTCAAAATCAATTTATGAAAGTGGGATAGCTTTTCTAGAATTTTAGTTATTAATGAAATATTCCTGCTCTGTCTAGATTCGTTGTTTAGTACGAAAATTGATTTTTCTCTCAAACCACTCATTCATTTTCAATAAAAAGAATTTCTTGAAAGTTAACACTTTAAGGAAGGTTTTTGAAGTAAAATTGACCTCAAGAAGATTTTTGTGCATTTTTTTAGATGTTTTGGAAGTTAGTTGAAAATATCGGTTATTGGTGCACAAAACTTGAAATAAAAAGAGTTGTAAGAAAAGGAGGAAACCATGAGTAATTTTCCACTTCTCTTATGATGAAAATATGATAAATAATATACTAACAACTTAGATTTTTAGTTTGAAGATATGCTTTTAAAAATGATCATGAAATGGATAAAAATTTGTGACTTTGCTCAAAGAAGAAAAAATACAAGCAAAGTAACCAACACAACTCAACTTCTCGTATCCAAACAGAAGAACCCTATACATAAACACGATTCTAAACATATAATGTCATTTATTTAGTAGAGAAAAGAAAGAATAGGTTGTGTTGTGACTTACTTTCTTGCTTAGGATTAGTGCTGTGCTAGCTTGCTATCTTTTTTCTTTCTTCTTCCTCCGAGGCTCACTCTTGCTCTCCATTCTTTCTGTCTAGCTAAATTTTGTGTGTGTGTGTGTGTGTGTGTGTGTGTGTAAAAGTGTTAAGGGATGTGGTCTATTTATAAGAATATTGTAGTGAAAAGTCTAAAGTGCCATATGTTAGAATAGAATGGAATAGATTTAGATTTAGTTTAAAAGTAATGGAATGGAGGTTGGTTAGAAGGTTTAATTATGGTTTAAAACAAGATTTAGTTTTGATGAGTTTGATTGGAACTAGAGGTACAAACACAATTCCAAATTTTGGGGGTATTAGGCTACTTTCTTCTTTAAATTCATGGAAGATGTTTACAAAAGTACCTATCAGTATATATATACACGGGGTGGCTGGCGATGTGCATGGATTTTGAGGGATTTTTCATTTTCTTTTTGTGTACAAATTCATATATATGTGGTAGATATTTTGTGAAAAAAAGATTGTTATAATAGAGTGTACTTTATATACATATATAATATAATAATTTCAGGTTAAAGTGCAATTTTAGTAAAGTGTGAGGCAATGGACCAATTTTACAAATTAAAATACCTATTTCAAGTATAAAATTAATTAAAATAGTGGTAGAAAAAATAATTCGATTTATATTATTTTGCTTTGAATTAAATGGTGAATAACCGAACAAAAACGATGAAAACTGGAAATTAGAGTTTGGAGTGATTAATCTACAATTAGAGAGTTAAATAATTAATATTAGAGTTTTAGAAATGATTACTAAGCTACTGGGATTGATTAGGTTTTATACGAATTCATCTGTGATGTGTTTCAGTTCCAGAGTTTAATTTGCAATAAGGTGAAAATTTAGGGTCTTAGTTGAAATTATCTCAAGGTTACAATTTTAAAAGTATTTACGAAAGTTGGGGTCTCTACATAAAAACACTACAACAATGTTAGATTATTATTATTTTTGTACATCTCTCTCTCTCTCTCTCTCTCTCTCTCTCTCTTACATTTTTCGCACCTCTCTCTCTCTCTCTTTCTCTCTCTTATTCTCTACACCGCTTCAATCATATTCTTGTTGTTGTAACTTAGACAAATCGTCGTCGCTTCTCTCTCTCTCTCTCTCTCTCATTCTCTGCACCGTTTCAATCATATTTTTGTTGTCGTTACTTAGACAAATCGTCGTCACTTCTAGATCTGCCCCTACCATTGCTGCCACTCACAACCATTGTTTGCAACCAAAATCCATATATGAACTGAGTGTCATACATAACTACAAACTTCTTGTTTACCTCTCCCAAATTTGCTACCACCGCTTTTAGATCCGTTATTGTCGCTCCCAGATCCATGACGATCCCCATCTAGATCTAAAATGCATCACACCATTCCTAACCACACTCCATATTGTAGACACCCTATATTGACCGGTCTCAAGAATTAGGCGCTTCCTTCCAAACACTCGATAATGAAAGTTGGAATGTATTATCTTATGAATTCCTCAACAGAAGAGTCGAGTTCAAGCTGTAATTCCAACCTCACACCCGTTTTGGCCAAACTACTTTAGACCTATTTAAAACCCTTTTTCCAATGTTTTGGTTGTGCAGTTCCAAACATCTCTGCATTGTTCTAATGCTCGCATTTCAAACTTCAAGTGTTTTACCTTTTTCAGTAAATTGAGAAAAGAACAAAGTGGAAAGGTGGGTAATTCTCTGGAAAAAAAAAAAAAAACCCTGTTTTCCTTTCAAAGCAATATAATCGTACAAAATTTGGTTTAGCCATACACCTTTTCATTTGGCTGTACATAAAACCTGCAGTCAGATGAAAAATGGTTGGCCGGATGAAATATGTGTTGGCCAACTATTTTGCTTAGGAAATAGAGCATTTTCGAGAAAGTCGGCTCCTATGCATGTGGAAAAGCCACCTGTCCACCTTTTTAGATATTTTTGGCCAAAACTCCATAAATACCACCTCTTCGTTTCATTTGCAAGGGACGAGAGTTATTTTTGACAAGCTAAACCTCTAGCCTACTTATCTTGGCCAACACACCACCCTAACTCTAAGCCTTTCATCTTTTCCATCTGTCTCTTGATTGATATACAGCTGTAACATCACCTAGGGGGTGCTCGTGCATGTTAACAGTTTGGACCCTTGATTTCTTCGATCTAGTCTCACGCGTGTAATGCGAAACATAGATAAGACTTTAGATTTGGCAACTTTTATAGAAAATCCATTTTATTTTTTCCAAAAATAGACTACGTCATTAGATCTCAGAGTCGCCAACTAATGTTTTAGGAAAATTAGGAAATCCGTAATTCATGCCAAGGCCATTGTTTGTTGTTACTAAGGATGTTTGGCTCAGAAGCTTAGGTATGAGAGAGGAAGGGCATTAATTGAGCACTCTAGCTCACCCGATCAAAAGATCGGCCTCTACTAAGCCATGATATGAATTTTATTAACTTCATATGTTTATATTCCAATTATTTATAAAATCCTAAAATTTGCTATGTGAAACAAACAAATATAGACTGTGTCGTCCATTTTGGAACAATATGATTTTATTATTTTGTAAATGTTTTGAATAGTGCAATCATGAAAATCAATTTTATTCCAAATTAATAACACAACCTTCACCCACTGGCACGCATAGAGTTATATCAAATAAGCAACTAGCCACATGGTAAGATGCTAAACATAATCGAAAAACATGCACAAGCGAGATGTTAATATGAAAACTTACATATTTACTGACATCTTGTAAATAGGTACAAAAACAAAGTTAATAAACAAATGCATGATCCTATATACAAGATTCTAATGCAATTCACTCATTAAATGCAACTAAAAATTCGACTTCTAATATATGTGAATCATCTCAAGACATGAGATAATGCACAAAATCACATAATAATCAATTAAACTCACAGATACAAATTTAGCTGAATTTTAAGGCATGAAACATGGATGCAAAGCATGGATATGATGACAAGCAAAATACACTACATATGTACAGAATATGGAAAGCAAATGAAAAAGCGAGATAGAAAGAAGTAGGGATGAGAAATTATTACATTGCTTTGAATATTACAAATCTAAATGAGGGGAGAGGAAAAATATTATAACAAAATTAAATCCTCCAAAACACTCTCTAATTAAAAGAAAAACAATAAAAATAGAAGCTGTAGAGGGCCTTAGAGACCGTCAGAGACTGTTTTGCTCGACACCAGGAGGTTGCTGGGTTTTGTCCAGGTAAAAGTGGCTGGCCAATCAAAAAGTTAGCCGGCCGGGCAATTAATTGATTAGCCAGCCAATCAGACTAGGCCGAAAACTCTATTTTGTTTCAAACACCAGAAAAACAAATGGAAAATATGCAAGTGGCTCAACTAATTAGAATGGTGTTTTTAGGTGGTTTAACAGTATGTGTGGGGGGAGAGTTACAAGTCTATGTTTTTCTCTCTTTTGATAACACACTTTCTTTTGATCAAGGCTCTTAAATTTGGCTCTCACAGAATTTTTGGGATAGTTTTAGTATATGGAAATATGGAATATCAGTGTATGAAAAAATGGAATTGTTTTGGCTCTAACTTGAACTTTTCTCTCTCTCTCTCTCTCTTTCTATATATATATATTTCTGCTCTTAATTCATTTCTTTCTTTCTAATTCCTTTCTCAATTCAATTCCCTTCTATCCCCCTTACATTTTGATCCTCTCTATCTCTATAAGCAATCAGGGAATACTGTTAAGTCAAGGAGCAAGTGAGAGACAAGGATGATGGGATGGCAAGGGTGGTTGAAATGTATGCCCTCTTTTGGAAAGAAGATAATCCCCCTTTTGACAATAAAGGCCAAGGGAGGATAATGAAGGGGGGTGGGTGTGTATCTCGTGCATGAATCATCAAGAAACAGTTGTAATGGCATGACCCACACGCATTCAATGAGAATTCTGCCGAAACTGTCTTGCTCCTAGACAAATTAGCCAATCGGCCAATTTATTGGCTGGTCGATCAAAAAAAACCTTGGCCGACCAATTTCTTGGTTGGCCGATCAATTATTTGGTCGTGGCTGACTATTTTGCATGAAACAAGATTTTTTAACATAATTATCATCATTCCTCTTATTTCTACATTGTTCTTTGCTCGATTTTCTCAGAAAAAACTTCATTTTGAAGTTTAAAAGTGAGCCTCGCACGAAAATATTCAGAACAAAGTGCGAAATTTCGAAAGAGAGTCTTGAACGAGACTTAAATAGTTAGACCAAAATATTAGGGTTGGGAATGAAGTACAAATTCCATATTTCTTATTGAGAATTATGAGAGAAACAAACTCTTGTTTTCATCATTAGGGTAATCAAAAGAAAGCACCCAAGTCTTAGGGCCAGTCAAAATGGGGTATCTACAACAGTCCAAACACCATTAAAGCTTGATCTTGGAGCTTGTTGCTGAGGATTCAAGCCATCTCTAAGAGCCTTGAGGGTGTTACAAGGAGGTCTAACAACTAAAAGCTCTTCCTTTCCCTTGAAAGGCAAACTTTGAAGAGTTTCTCATCTCTTTCTCTCTTCTTTCTCCTCTTTTCCATACTTTTTGTCACTTTAACATGTGATTTTCCTTGGGTTGTGGAGGGCTTGGCCACCCAATTTGTCTTTATTTTCATGTAATTCTTCTAGCGTGCAATTATCTTAGCTTTTGGATATAGATGGCTTTGCTACCATCCATAGAATTGTAGTGTCATCTCTTTACTTTCATGTAATTGTCTTAGCTTTGGAATGTGGAGGGCTTTGCCACCCGTACATAGAATTCTAATGTAACTTCTCTTTATTATTGTGCAATCTTCACAAACCCTTTTTCATCATCCAAGTGTTTTGGTTCATATGATCTAACCCATTCTCAATCCTAATGGGTATTTGTGGTTGTTTCAAAAATCCCTTGGGTGATCCTTTGCTATCTCTCTCTTTCTCTTTGTTTTCTTTGAAGTCTAAGTGAAAGATTCCTTATCAAAAGTGTTGGAAACTCTATTCTCAATCAACTTTGAGAATGGAAATGGATGTTGAATTTATATTCCATGGGTAAGAGGATGAGTTTCCACTTACTCTTGATGATGTAATCCTTACCTAAGCTTCTCCCTTAGAAATGGTGGCAATATGATCTCTCTAATTAATAGCATGAACTTGGGTATTAATTTACCCTTGTACGTAAAGAGATGAATGCAGGTTTCCATCTATTTCTTTGGGCTTGACTTTCTTTTAGTTTCAATTCATGCACATATTAGTTCTTGTCCATCTGGTAGCTTTTGTACATATCTTATAGGGGTGAGCAGCGGATATACCGATCCGCCAAAACCAACCGAACCAAACCGATCCGCCGCATTTTGGACAGATGCGTGATGACGAGCAGATGGTTGCGGATTGATTTTCTCCAATCCGCCAATCTGGCGGATGGATAGCGGATTTGAGATTCCTTTGGCCGCAACCGAACTACCGAACTGCGACCACCCCTAGTAATTTATAAGACTTTGTGTTTTTAGTTTGTTTAAATATCATGTTTGTGTTTTCAATTAAAAAAGAGTTTAAATATTCTATTGAAAAAAAGTTTTCAACTTGAATATCTTTTTTGAATTGAAAAAAATAAACATATTATTTATCTATATTTTTTTGTTTTTAAATCTATCTCTAAAAATAATAAATAGAAAATATGATATATGGTGGTTGATTTTTGTTTTCAAAAACAAATATAGATGTAACAATACAGAGATACACAATCTCTACTACTGCTCTGTTTATAGTTTTGGTGGTTTGAATTGTTTTTATATTTTAAGAACCACATATTGTAATATTTTATGTGGATGAGACATGCTGTGATTGTAGTATGTGGATGAGGCATGTAGTGATTGTGATATTCTAAAGTTTCAAATTTTCTTACTTTGGATGAGGCATGCAGTGATGGTAATATTTTTTTAAGTCATTGACTGTAATACTTTTTTTTTTTTTTTTTTTGAGGAAGTGCACAAGTTCAATTATGTTGAAAATGTATAAAATTTGAAACCGTCAAACCGATTCGCATCCATCCGCCAAACCGCCAATCCGCTCAATCCACATTCGCCGGACTGGCGGACGGATGCGGATTAATTTTCTCCAATCCGCCAATCTGGAGGACGGATGGCGGATTGGAGGTTCCGTGGCCACAATCGACCCGCGCCCACCCCTAATATCTTATAGTATCTTTTGTTGTGATATGATGGATGAAGCATATCTACATCTTCCTTGATCATCCCTATGATAGCAAGGAGTAGAAAGGATGAGTATTCTTTAAAAATGTTTTGTTTGCTTTGTTTTGGTTTTGTTGCACAACATAGGATTTTCCAGATCTTTTGTTTGGCTGTCCAGATAAAAGGCATGGCCAGCAGTTCTTTCATCTAGCCAAACCAGTTATTTGTCCAACCAGATGACTCTTCTAGGCAAAACAAAACAGAATAGAACAATTTCTGATGAATGATCTCCTAGACACTTGCAACATTTTGTTATACTTCTCTCTCTACCTTCTCATGATTTGTTAGATTCAACTTCGATATAATTAAATAATTTCATTATTATAATAATTTTCAACCCCACTTCTTTCTATTCATTTTAGTTTTTGTAATAATTTCCAATCCCATGTCTTTTTTTTCTACCCCTTTTATTTTCATGCTTTCCCTATCTGTTGATAGTATCACGTTTTCTTTTTTATTATATCCATGCCTTCCATCCATATTTCATGCATCTGGATTCGACCCATTCGCATTTGTGGGCTTATCATTTCCTATGTGATTTTGTACGCTATCTCATACTTTGAGATGATCCACATATCATGTGTTGGTTACTGAGTCCTTAGTAGCATTCTTGTATATGTATTGCATTAGTATTTTGCATATAAGATCATGCATATTTTGCTAACATTTTTCTTTATCTTTTTTGTCAGATGCGAGTAAATACTAGGTGAGCACTTATAGTTTTAGCATCTCGCATGTGCATTATTTTCTTATTATATCTAGCATCTTACCATGTGACTACTTGCTTAATTAATCTATCTCTATGATTACCGATGGATCGAGGTTGGGTTACTCGAGTTGGGATGACGTTGATTCTTATGCTTCTGAACTCATTTTCTCTTGAATTGTACATATTTCAATTTTTTTTAAAATGCATGAGATCAAATGATTCCAAAAATGACTGGCATGGTGTAGACACCCCATTTTTGACCGTCCATAAGACTGGGGCATTACTGATGGTTTGCTCGGTGTTGAGACATGTGCAGGCCAAAGATACAATTCCTTCGGCAAGGAGAGAGGCAAAACCTTCAAAACACTTTGTTTAGGGGTTTGGAGTTGAAGGAAAGAGGAGAGGAGGGGAGAAAATAGGTTGGAGAAGCAGTTCGCCATGAATCCGGGTAAAAGAAAGTCGAGCGGCCCTCGCTGAATCAGGCTTATTCAATTGCATACTTGGAGTTAAGCTATGAGACCACCATCGTTGGAAAGAAGACTTCCGGAGCTTCACTTTGTACTCAAGAATCTCCTAGAGCCAAGTCAGGATGGAGGAGATATGATTGATTGAAGTTGGGTATCATCCCGGTTGGATCGAGTCTGCGCGGCTTCACGGAAAAGGGCATAACTTTTTGTACAGGAGGAATTTTGATGCAAGGTTTACGCCATTGGAAAGCTAACTTCCGGGGCTTCAATTTGGATACCCACCGGCCATTTTTTGACCTAGGAATCACCTATCGGCACTCTATTTAGCCGACCGGCAGAAAATAGTGCCGACCGGCACTTTATTTTGGCCGATGATCAAATTTTCTGGCCGACCTGACCCTTTTGACCCTCCCAAGCCTGGTGCATACCAGCTGTGCCAGCTGGGATGCACAGAACCAGCTCCACGTGCATATATATTGCTATTTTGCACCCTTTGCACCACTTGGACCCCTCTTTTGTGCCCCCTTTGCTCATGGCTTCTTGAGGAAGCCTTGACCCCTTTGTCTTGGCTTCCTCAAGAAGCCTACCAGCTGTCTTGGCTTCTTGGATAAGCCCCTTGCTTTAGCTTCTCTTGTAAGCCTTAAGCCATTTGCTTGCTCTATATAAGAGCTCTTCTTCTCCATTGCTTAGGGTTAGAGATTCTTAAGCAAAAAACCAGAGATATAGATACATATCTGGTATAGATACATATATCCCTCCATCTCTCACTATATCTCTCTCATTCAACCTCCAAACACCCTTGTTCTTAGGCCATTCCTTCACCAACCCATAGCACAACACCACCACTTCCATTTCCAGAATTTGGGAGGTCATTTGCAGAGCTTAGGAGCACCAAAACTTGGTCCAAGAGGTCTTTGGTTTGTTGGTCTACAAGGTAAGCACACTTTTCCCCAAAACTAGCATTTTCTTGGTTCATATCTAAGCCATAGTTGCATGTATTTTTGAGCTTCGATGTAAACTACAAAGAGGCTTGTTTTGAGCCCTTCTTCAACATTGAAGAAGGGCTCAACCTTGTTTGGAACCCCCATGTATGACTTGCTTCATTACCCCTCTTTGGTCCCCTTCTTTTGCATGTTTCTTTAGCCTGCCATGCTTCTGTTTTTGGGCCTTCGACAGGCCAGAAAAGTGTCTTATTTTACCCCCCTCTACATGTCCCATGAAGGGTCTTTTGCTGTTTGATGCATGCTTTGTATACTTCATGTTGTAGCCCTCTTTTGGCCTTAATCTTGCATAGCATTTTAAGCATGTTTGTATATTTATTTGGGGGTTTTTATCTACTGTGAGTAGTCATATTTTTCATCCCTCTTCAGTGTTGTCGAAGGGTCTTTTTCAGTTTGGGCTTTGCATCTTACACTTGCTTTGTAATCCCCCATTTTGCCTTAACATGTATCTAGCATTTAGACCACTATGCTTGCTTGTTTTGGCTTAGCTTTGTGAAGCTTTTATGCTTGTTTTGACATGCTTAAAGACTATTTTGGGTCATTTGAGTCATCCATGCTTTGCTTTGTATAGCTACCATGCAACCCCTCTTGTATACCTTATGAGCCTTGAGTGTTGACCCCTCTGGCATGCTTTATTTGCACTATTTCGGTGATTTGGAGTCACTTATAATGTCATTTCAGTCCTCATGGTATGCTTGAATGCTCATATTTGATGCTCCTTTAATGCTTTATAAGGTTGTTGTCATATGCTCCATATTTGGCCATTTGTGCATGCTTCCATGCTTAGACCCTTTAGATGCCATCTAAGTGGTTTTGGGGGTTTGTTTTAACATGCTTTAGGACTGATTTGGTTGTTCTTGGCCTGTTGAGGCTTAATTTGTATAGCCATGGTTTAAGCCCCTTGGCTTGTTTTGAGTTTTGGAAATCGTTGCATGCTTGGCCTGTCTTGTTTACTTGGTTTTGCACCTTCTATAACATGATTTCAGAGCTTTCTAAGCATGCCATGTATCCATGACTATCCTCTTTTAAGTGTGCTTAAAAGTTGCTCTTTGGTGCCTAAGTGTTGGACCTTGTGTGCATGCATGTTTGTATGTGTTTTGGCCCTCATTTCCATGACATTTGGCCACTGTTTTGGGCCTAGTATAGAGCCGCCCAAATTAGTTTGAATCCATGTTTAACATGTTGCTCAAAGGTTGTTGCCTTGTTCCATGCCTTGCATGTTTGTTAGCTTAGGTAGTGCGCCTAGTACGTATTGCATGTTTGCATACTTGCTTCCATGCGGAGTTGGGCTGCTTCAATTCCTGTATGGCCTTGATTTGAAAGGGATCTGTCTCAATCCCACGGTTAGTGACCAAAAAACCCAAGAACTTCCCTGGCCCCACGCCGAAGGCGCACTTTGATGCATTCAGACACAACTTGTGTTGCTTGAGAATGGCGAATATCTTTGCCAAGTTGGCTAAGTGGTTGGTCTCACATTTGCTCTTCACGACTATGTCGTTGATATAGGTTTCCATCATCTGGCCAAGCAAATGAGCGAACATCTTCATGACCATCCTCTGAAAGATTGGTTCGACATTTTTTAACCCGAAGGGCATAACTCTATAATAGAACAATTCTCTTGGGGTCATGAAAGAAGTGATTTCTTGGTCGGGCTCATGCATGGCAATCGATGGTAGCCACGGTAGGCGTCTAGGAAACTTAGCCGATTGTGCCCGGTTGTTAGGTCCACTAGTTGGTCAATTCTGGACAATGGGAAACTGTCTTTGGGGCAAGCTCGGTTGATCGTCTTGTAGTTGACACAAACTCGTCATTTCCCATTCTTCTTTTGTGTGCATTGCATTTGACATTGAAATGCAAATTTGGCCTCTTAGGCCATCATGCGTCGAAATGCGCCATTGATGGCCTGGGGGTCAAGGGCCATGCTCCCTTGAGTCCATTACATGATAGGGAGTGTGTCCATGCATACATTTGCCTAGAAATTCTATGCTTTGCATTCTTTGCCGGGTCTCTTTATTCTTTATCCGCTTCTTCTGCAGAATTTTGTGCCGGCCGTGATATAGAGTGCCGACCGGCAATGTATTTACTGCCGATAGCTTCATTTCCAGCCGGTGGACTTTATACACGACCGGTGGACATTCTATCCAGCCGGTGATGATCCTTAGGGTTCAGGGAGCCTGTTCCAGGACTTTTGCAATTTTCCAGAGAAGCAGGACAGTGAAACAGAGGCAACAGCGGCATGGTGCAGATTTCTGGGCAAGTCGGACTGAAGCATACATCATTCGCGCATCCCGAGGCGGAGGCTGTGGCCATCTCTTCTTTGCATTTAATTTAATTAGATTAGAGGTCTTGTAATAATTTATTCGTTTATTTTTCTTGGACTGTATTATTATTTTGGTCCCTCCGAGCGAGGGCAAATCTGTAATAAGTGTGTGTGAGTGGTGTGCATGTCTTCCAACCTCCACTTCTTTCTTTCCTTTTATTTACCTGCTTATGATGGTAGATTAGGGCATATTTAATTTAGCATACCTTATGCAATGCATGCGTGCATCCATGCATTTGTTTACATGCATTGGGCTCGGTACATCATGCTAACTACATTGTATTCCAATTTTCAAATTGAATACGTGCTATTTGTAGCATTCCATATGCCATGCTTAGGACAGCCGAGCCCTTTTAGATTACACCATTGCTTGTGTTGCATTAGCCACTTAACATGAACTAGGATCATGCATATGATTACTAACTGGTTTCTGTTTTGGCTTGGAGTACAATGTAAGTATTTATGCTTTAGCATACCGCATGCGTGTGAATGTTGCCATGACAGTATGCTTACCATGTGGCTAGATGCTTATGTGAGATAAACTGCTTGAATGCCTGTGGGTGGAGGTTGGGTTGCTTGAGTTGGAAATACTCATTGAAATCCGTGTTTTAGCCTACTTACGAGTAGCAAATTCCAAAGCATTTTCAAAACAAACGGATATGCAATGTCGATTTCCAAATTAGGCAATCCAGTCTATACTTGTTTGCTGTGCGCATAACATAGTAATTCTAGGTTAATAATTGGAATAAGAACACGTAATGTTTTCAAAATCAGATATCACGGTTAGTAGAGGCCAGTCTTCGGACCGGCGAAAGTGCTCGTGGTGACCTTCCCGATCGTACCCAAGCTCGAGCCAAGACCACTTTGGTGATGACGGACCGTGGCCTTAAGACCGAGTCAGGGTTTCCTAAATTTCCCATTTTAAAATATTTAGGTGGCGACTCTGTATCTGGCAAAGCAGTCCATGTTTGACACTTCTTTTCAAAATCTATTTTCTCAAACGATTTGCCGGATTTGGACTCTTTGGTTCAGATTAAGAACCGTAACACAAAAGGGAGTCCGAACTGTAGCATAGAGGTCCCCCGCGGACGTGTTACACATGGTATATACATTATTTCTTTACATAGTAATTTTAGCATTAGTAATAATCAAAACATGAGCACATATTATTTTTAAAACTCATATCATGGTTTAGTAAATGTCAATCTTTTGATCGAGTGAACGATGGTGCTCAATTCATGACATTCCCCTTTCATACCGAAGGTTTCGAACCAAAGCATCTTTGGTTATGACGAACATTGGCGTTTGGCACAAATCATGGGTTTCCTAATCTACCCAAAAGATTAAGTAGCAACTCTGAGATCTAGTGATGTAGTCCATTTTTGACAAATTTTTCAGTAAATGGATTTTCTATAAAGTTGTCAAATTTGGACTCTCATTTATGTTTCACATAGCACTCATGAAACTAGATCAAAGATCGAAAGTCTGAACTATTGGGCGCACTAGGGTACTCTCGGACATCCCACACGTCTTTGATTTCTATTATTTTTCTATTTATTTTTTTGTTCAAAATAATTCGATTTTCACTACTGCACAATGAAATTTCATCGTGACAATAAAATTTTACTTAAAGAAATTTCTCTTTGTTAAAGAATCATTAGAGAATACGCTAAGTCAATGGAATTTAACTTTGCCAGAGTGTTGTCAAAAATGGATTGACGATGGTCACCAGAAAATTGTCGTCAATAGTTAGAGGTACTCATCGGTAGTCAGAGGTAGTTGTCAATAACTGGAGGTGGTGGCCGAAAATGGTAGTGGCAACGACAATGTAGTTTTGTTCAAAACTTGACTAAAAGTAGTTTTGTTCAAAAAGGAGTTAGTGTCCTTAAACTAATGCACATATTTAAATTGTCCTTAAACTATTACAAAATATTTTCTACGGAGCTAAATTAAAAAATCCTATTAAAAAAGTAATAGGTATTATTTGAAGTGGTGTGGTGGGGGGCATTTTTGTCATTGTCTATTTTGAAGGACCTATACTAATATAAAAAATTGTGCTGTCTTTATCCTTCTAAAAAAATATTATTAGGGATCGGAATATAAAATTCCCCTAAAAAAAAAAAGAGTAAATTGGTGATAAATCCAATTCAAAGAGTGTTTAAGGCATTAGGTCCAATGGATTTTTTTATTGATGAAAAGTCCACCATTTGTGAAATAGTTTAGTGATAAATCCTTTTGTTAGTTTTGAGGGGCATTTTGTTTCCAAATTTAATCCAGTAATTTATCTGTTGACTTTCGTTGACTCTGTTTAAAATTTTTCCTATGTGCTCAAAAATTTTCCCTATTTATTGAAAATTTTTCTTATCTGTTGAAAGAAAAATTTATATCTATCTGTTGAATTTTTATTGACTATTTGTTCAAATTTATATCTATCTATGCAAATTATTTTTTATCTGTTCAGATTTACATCTATCTGTTCATTTTTTGACTATTTATTTAATTTTTTTCCCTATCTATTCAAAATTTTTCCCTAAATTCTATTTATCTATTCAATTTTTTTTTCTATCTGTTCAATTTTTTCCCCTAATTTCTATTTATCTATTCAATTTTTATCTACTCAAATATATGTCCAAATTTTATTATTTGTTCATTTTTTTCCCCTTATCTGTTCAAATATCTATCCAAATTTTATTATATGTTCAATTATTTTTGCTTGTTTGTTTAAATCTATCTATCTCTGTCTCTCTATCTATCAAAAATTGAATCTGTCGAAACATTATCTGCTAGAAATTTGTGTCAAAACTTTTTTGCTTATCTGTTGCAATTATCAACAATAAAAACAATAAAGAAAGAAAAAACAAATAATCAGATCATCAATAACAAGAAGCTCCTATTGATTTGTTAAAAATCAATATCTATTAAAAATCCTACTATATGTTAAAAATCCAAAAAATATTCAACAGATCCAAAAAAAAACTACTATCTGCTTAAAATGCAAAACAATTCCCATTATTTGTTAAAAATCCAACAGATTTGTGTTGTGTTTGTGAATAGATCTTATGAGTGAATGAAGAAGATGAAGAGATGAGAGTGAAAGAAAAGGATCTAATCAGTGAATGTGTCTACTCTGACCTTGAACTTCTGTTGAAGCTCAAGTCTTGTTGCAATTTGTTTCAGCATCATTATCATCATCATCATCATCAACAGCTAAAAAGAAAAAAATGTAGTGAAAATGAAATCTCATCATCATTAATAGCAACAACAAGAAGGAGGCCACCATTGCCGAACTTGGTTTATAGTTTTTGGTACCGGTGCCCTAATCTATATCACCGTCATGGTTAAGTATCTCACTGTTCAAGCAGAAGAAATTTGAGGAGGAAGAGAGAGAGAGAGAGAGAAACAACCATAGGAAAATTATAAAGATTTGGAGAACAAGCTCGACAATGATAACGATGATGATGTATCTGAGGAAAATTTAGAAGGTCGAAGCTTTTTAGAAGTACAAGTGGGGTTTACAAGGTTGATTTGCCGAAAGGCTTCGAGACCTTGAGAACGAGCCAATGTTCGACTGCATTGAAGGAATTTGTGAATTAATTCAAAATTCAGAGGGAAAATTCTAATGAAAAAAAAGAGTTCAGAATAAAGATTAGGGATCTAAATACCAGAGTTGTCAATGGAACTGCCATTAATGGAGAGGCATGAACACAAAGCCTATTGAGCTTTTCAAGTTTCTCTCTATCTCTCTATAGTAACAAGCATGAAGTAAGGAAAAGAGAAGCTACCGATTCTGTCGAGGTCGGCGGCGATCGAGCAGATCGGATGGAGGCGTGTAGCACCCGCCTCCTTAATTGCTTATGTGCTTCTGTGTATGATGATTATGTGCTATGTGATTTGAATGGTGTTATAGTCAATAGATATGATAGAATGTGAAATGAACTTGTCTGAATCATTAAACCTTAAGGTTAAAATTAAATGTTTGGACTAGGTGAATAGAGCCTAATTCACCTTAGCATGATTAAGTTTGGGTCAAGTTAAATTAGGTTATAATGAGGATTGACTTGATTTAAGTGAATTTGATTTAAATTAATTAATGCTTAAAATTGATTAAGGAAAATTAGAGATAGATATTTTGTTATGTTTGGAACTCAACAATAAGTAGGGCAAAACTAGTAGACTTGAGAGAGAGAGAGAGAGAGAGAGAGAGAGAGAGAGAGATCAAAAGACTTAGGAGAACAAGAGGAGGAAGAAGAAGAAAAAGAGAAAGAAGGGAAATTGAGCAAATCTTCACCAAATTAACCATCTAAGGTAAGAATTCTCCTCTAATTTCATGAATCTAAGTTGTATTACTCATGAAATCATAGAATCTTGGTTGAATTAAGAAGTTGAGTGGTGAAAGTTGAGGTTGAGAACCCTAAAGAGAAGAATTGTAGAAACTAGCTCAAGATGTTGATTTACATGGCATTCTTCATGTTCACACACTTGTTTCTTATATGAGTTTTGAGATTTAAGGGGGAAGCTTCCATGGATTTTGAGATTGGAACTCATTACATGCATTGTAGCGACCCTAATTTTTTCGTAAGCTTTTATTTATTAATTAATTAATTATTATTATCTTGTTTTATTTTTGGCTTTATTAATTGTGTGGTTACATGAGAATTTAATATAGTATTTAATTAATTTAAGGTGATATTTAATTATATATAATTAATCTAAATATTTATATATATATATATGTTGATCATATATAGTATATTTATATATATTGTATTTGTATAGTATAATATTATATAATATATCAATGAGGTTAGAATAGTATTAGGTAATCAGCGAAAAAAAGAAAAGAAAAGAAAAGAAAAGAAAAGAAAAGAATGAGAGCAGCAGCAAGCCAAGAGAGAGAGAGAGAGAGAGAGAGAGGGACGGCGGGGAGAGAAAGAGTAGAGGAAAAAGGAAAAAAAGGGTTAGGGTTTTGTTTTGGTGGCTTCATTAATCCTCCAAATATTTCTTTGATCTTTAAAAAATTATTGTGAGTACAAAACCCACTTCCTTTTATTTATGTTTAATTCGTTGTTTTTATTTATTTGATATTAGTTTGATTTTGCATTTACATGAAGATGACAGATTGATTTTAATTATTTTGATTAGTTGTGTATGTCAGGTTTAGGATTTTTATATCTATTTATTTTTATGGTTGTACTCACACTCATGGTTATATGAAATTAAAATAAATTTAGAACCCATAGATATATTCCTTATACTCCACCATGACTCCATGGATTGTTATTTTATTTGAGTGTTGGTGAGAAAGAGTGTATAAAAAAAATGTAAGGATTATGAGATTTATTTGAATGCCTTAGGCTTGACATTGTTATGTTTATTCTCATGAGTGAGATATTTTGTATATATATTATTGTCTCATTCTCATGAGTAGACGAGTGCTTTGACTTACGCGCGTACGTATATGCTAACCATCTGGGGAGTGTGGGTCAAACTCGGGACGATATCCCCGTGCAAGTTTGGCTTTGGAGTGGTGTTAGGTATACGGGAGGCATATGGGATATATGTGTAGGCTGGAAGTGAAGGGCCGAAGTTGTGGAATTAAGGTACAAGGAATTAAATATGAACTTATATGTATAGTTTGAATTTTGTTGATTTGTACATCTTGAAACAAATAATAATCGACCTCAATAAATTATGAAATTTGGGCAGAGGCATGTATATGTAATTCCAGACAACTTTTGTATTTTAACTTTGTATTAAAATGATCGATTAAAATTTATAATCGGATGATCTTGATTATAGTAGTTTTTATTCACTTTAGCAATGCAGATTTAGATGTTGTTTTAACCCACGAAACAAGCTCATTTCTATTGGTTTCGCGCAAACTGAAGTAAAACATTATTCTAAACACTTTTCGTGTTTTGGACTTTTCTAAAAAAAATCATCTTACAGCAGTTTCTCGTCATTTTCAGTTCTAGATTTTTCGATCGAATTTTGTTTAGGAATTCTATTAAGTTTTTCTCTCAAACTGTTCAGTTTTTACTAAATTTGTTAATCTTTTCTAAAATTTGATTCTGTACAACTTTTGTTTTTTGAGCTTTGGTTGATTCGAATTATTTAAGCATGAAACGGTACATTTTTATACTTCTTCAGCAAGTTACTTATGATTGAATTATACTAACTTTATTTTATTTTTCTTTGCAGAATGGTGCGTCCTACTAACTTTTTATATAGGGCTGGCCACCATATTTATATTTATATTTATATTTTGTTTATTTTATTCTCAATTTATATTTAGTTATGTACGTACAAGAAACTAAATACCACCGTATCGCGGGAAACTATCTATTTGTCTCAGTGTGGATGGAACTACTTGTTTTATCCCGTAACAGGAATTAAATTTATTTTTATTTGTGTTTGGTGGACACATGGGTGTCAAATAATTGTACTCATACCAGTATACTTGTATACTAACCCATTTTGTCTCTTGACATTTCGAGTGCGTTTTATTTGAGTGTAGCCGAGCTTCCTTTACAGGATTAGTTGGGGCTACGGTGGTGACGTGGAATAACTATAGTTGTTGGACATGTCTCTTGGATTTCTTTTATTTTCTTAAGCTTAGGATTGATATTAGTTTATTGTATTTTTATTTTTTTTATGACCTTAGTATTTTGACAATTTGACATTGTAGGTTATTTTTTACCTTTGCATTATGTAAGTTGTTTTGATTAGTTATTGTTACTTTAATATTGGTGTAGACAACCCATTTTTGACCGTCCTTAAGACTCGGATGTCATCGCTTGTGCACTCGATGATTGTGCTTGTTTGTGTTCGTTTTGAGTGTTCGAAGTCCTCGATGGAGCACCTTGCCTTTGAGCCTTGAAACCTTATCTGTTTTGTGCACTATTTTGGACCAAGAGCTTGTTTCAAGTCTGGGAGAGTGGGTGACCTGTCGGCCAGCCCCTTGGGCTGTCAGCCTGGGCTTGTTCTTGTCGACTACCAATGGTGGCCAACGGCCATTGGTCTCTTTTTCCAGATATTTATTGACAGTTGTGCCAGCTGTTGCACATTGAGTTGCATCTCCATACACGTGTATGGTAGGATGTTCCTAAGCTCAAGACTTGTTTTTCTATATATATGAGGGTTCCTCTCCCATTTTGAAGGGTTAGCAATTTTAGACCAAAAAATCTCTCTCTCTCTCTCTCTCTCTCTCTCTCTCTCTAGCTTTTTTTCTCTCTTGATATTTTGTGCCTGGTTGCCTAGTTTCTCTATTTTTGCATACCAACCCTTAATCAAACTTGACCATCTTTGAGCTGAGGTTCCTTAGAGTCTTGTTTGAGGTCTAGAAGGAGGTTTGAGCTTGAATTTGTGCCTAATTTGTGCTTTGCTTCAAGGGTATAGCACTTACCTTGTTCAAGCTTATTTTGTATCTTTGTTTTGCCATCTATTTCAACTGTTTTTGGGGTGGTTTTGAACTGTCAAAAACTCTATTTTTTATGGTTTAAAAGTGTTGGTTTGAGGTTATTTTGAGTTAAGGGGTGGTCCATCCTCCTTGCTTCTTTGCTTTTTAAGCTTTTGTACCATTTTTCATCACTTTCAAACAAACTTTTTTAGGCCTTTTAACCATTGAATTTTAGAGGTTTTTCAGTGGCAAAAACCTCATTTTGAAGTCCAAAATTGAAAAGGTTAGCGTTCCCTCCTTGTGTCTTGTTTGCATGCCTAGTTAGCCTCATGTATTAGCTTATTATTTTAGCTTTTTGTGGCTTAACTCCAGCATGTTTTAGACTATATTTAGGGCTGTTTGCCTCTGTTTTTGGTTGGTTAAATTATTTAAGCCTTGTATGGCATAGTTGTAGTGCAATTTCCTTTACTAGTTTGGTGTTTTAGAGCTTTAATCACCATTGTTTTGAGTTAATAGCATGTTTTAGTGTTATTTTGCTCTTAATTTTAATACTTCAATTTTTACAATCTCCCTCAATTCTTCACTCTTTTGTTTGCTTTGAAAGTGATTTTAAACCCCTTGTTTGCTTAAGTGTGAAATTGAGGTGCTACACCTAATGGTTTAATCCCTTAGGGGGTTTATTACCAACAGTGTAACACCTCTTTCATGCCCAAAGCTGCTTGTGGTTTGAACCATCTTTCCATTAGAGGATGTTCACCAATGGACAATTGGATTAATGAATGGTTTGGTAATTAAAATGAGTAAATAAAATTGGACAAGTAAAAGAGGCAAAATAAGCATCTTTCGTGTTGCATTGCACATGTTCGAATCAGATGTTAATTCGAACATAAGGAAAATGAGACATTTCATATTCAAAAGTGATGAAATGTGCCACTTTCCTTGGTGTGACCATTACCCTTGATCATGTATGATAAGGTAGTGGTCTTTTGAGTCTTGTTTTGCATTTATTAAACTTGTACAAACTTGGTTCCTTAACCATCATGCATGGAAATTGCTTGATTGATGGTTTAAGGGTCAAGAGTTACACTCCTTTAAGCTTGTTTGATGATAAGGAGGGTAACAGTACAAACAATCCTTGAGAATACACTACTCTGTCTCTGTTTGCTCTGTTACAGTAAGAGGAAGTTCAAGACAGAAGTGGTCGGCCGGCCACCAATGGTAGCCGACCGGCCATCAATGAAATTTGCACAGTGTGTTGATAAGGTAGAGTAGTGGTGCTCTAGAAATTGGTGGCATCGTCAGTGTTCAAATATACAAACAGAGGCATTCAGTGGCAAGGCGGTGGCTTTTTCGGATGGAAATCAAGCATGCATGGGCCTCCCTCGTTTCCCGCCATTAGCTAATTAGATTAATTAGCACTAGATGAAATACATGTTGTAACTATTTAAGTAGAGTAGTTAGTTAATTACTTCATGTTGTAATTAATTAGCTTAATTGCTTTGTAATTAGTTAGTTAAGTGTTTAGCTAATTAATTTGATTTATAATATTTAATTAGCTTAGAATAGCTTAGTTAATTCATTTCTAGTGTTGTAATAGTTAGCTTAATTAGCGTAACTAGTTGGTTAGTTTATTCATTCGGACCCTCTTTTGCGAGGGCGTAATGTTGTAATAAGTGTGCGTGGGTATGTGTATATTTTCTAATCCCATGTCTTTCTCCTTTTTATTTAATCGCTTTTGATGGTTAGATTAGGATCATATTTCAATTAGCATATCACATGCTTGCATCCATTCATTTGTCTTGCATGCACCGAGGCTCGGCGCATCATTCAAACTGCATCGTTATTTCAATATCTTATTTGAATACGTGTTTAATCGCATGTTGTTCAAATCGATCCATATGCCATATTAGTAGCCGAGCCTATTAATTGCATTCTTCGCATGCGTTGCATTAGACATCTTGCATAGTTAGGATCATATATTTTTCTAACTAGTTTTTGTTTTGGCTTGGAGTACTCGGTGAGTTTTTATGCTTTAGTATACTTGCATGAGTGTGATTTCCATATTGCCATGATTAGCATGCTTGCCATGAGGCTATGTGCTTACTTGCTAAACTGCATGAAAGCATGTGGATGAAGGCTTGTTGTTTGAATTGAAACAATTCAATTAATGTGTGTTTTAAGCCCACTTTGTTGAGTGGCAAGTTATGTTTTAAGCCCACCTGTAGACACCCCATTTTTGACCGTCCTCAAGACTCAGACGTCACCGATTGAGCGCTTGGTGATGTTGCATACTGTGCTCGTTCAGAAGTCTCAGAGTTGCGGCGGCGCCTGCCTCCGGACTTGAACCCTCTTCATGCCTTGTCTCGGTTTGCGAACAGACTCGTTTTTCTCTGTTTTCTTTCGAGGAAGGAGTGGTCCGTAGACTATCTCCCAAAGGTGGAGCTATATTTTGTGGCCGTGAGGCCATTTTGCCCATTTCGCCGGTGCGGTTTTGGGCCGTCAGCCGTGTGCCTCGGTTGGGACCACCCAACTATCTCCGATTTCTCGGTTTTTGGCATGCACCTGTTTTATAGTTCCGAGGAACACTGGGGCCCTGATGCCACTTCGCGACCGAACACCACTTAGGTGCCGGCGACCCATTTCGGGACCGGCTGCGTGATTTGGGCCCCGAGTATTCATTCGCATCCGCTTCTCCGGTTCTGGCAGAACCTCTGTTTTATTATTCGAGGAACCACAGGGCCCGATGCCACTTCGTGGCGTCACCACTTCGGTGCGGCGACCCATTTGGGACCCGGCTGCGGTTTTGGTCGAGCATTCATTTTGCATCGATTTTCTCGATTTTTGGCGAGAATCTCTGTTTTGTCATTCCGAGGGACACTGGGGTCATGAATACCCGCCGTTGCGTACACCATTTGGCACCCATGACCCATTTTGGGATCGGTGCTCGGTTTTGGCCCCGAACGTTCATTTCTCATTAGTTTTTGTTCAAATTTGGCAGGTACCTCTGTTTCAACACCAGGAAGATCACTGGGGGGTGGGAGGCCAGCAATTATCCCAGATAGCCAGTTTCGCTCCTCCGGAGCCCGTTTTTCTCACTTCCGGGCCAATGTTGAACACCCTGGGGGTATTTTCTTCCAACCAAAGCTACATATTTGTGATCAGGGGACATGGGAGGACCCTAAAAATGTATGGTCGGCCAGCAATTCCTATTTTCATTTTTGAGCCTCTTCTTCAAATGCAATGTCGTGAATCCTGCTTCAATGTTGCCAATTTCCGACCTTGGAACCTTGTTCTACACACATGGGAGGACACAAAAAAGTGGTGGTCGGCCAGAAAATTTGAGTTTCATTTTTGAGCCTCTCCTTCAAGCTCTATGTTGTGGCTCCTGCTTCAGTGTTGCCAAATTCCAACCTTGGATCCTTGTTATACACACCTTGGAGGACCCTAAAAGTTGGTGGTCGGCCACTAATTCAAAACTTCATTTTTTTCACCTGGCTGGCCGGCCATGTAGGGTGGCTGGCCATGGGGGTGTGGCTGCCACCTTGCAAAACTTCTGGCCAGCCGGCCACTTCAGCTGTCCGGATATTTTCCAACATATCCCGGGGCATCCGGGGGATATTTCGGGAGGGAAAGATTGGGTGCTTTCCCTCCCCTTTTACACCCTATTTCTTGTCTATTTGAAGGGCCCTCCCTCTCCTTCTTCAAGGTTGGAAAATTTGGTCTCAAGAACACTTCTCCAAATTCCTCCATTTTCATAGCTCAAAACCTCAAAAAGCTTCTAAGTCTCTAGGTCTTCTCTTCATCAACACCTAGCTTTACCATCCCTACTACCATTCCAGCAGCTAGGAAGTGAATTTCAGAGGTTGAGAAGCTACAAATCAAAGCCAAGAATCAAAGAAAGACAAGTCTTCAAGGGTAAGTCTTCAAAACCAACTTTTAGGGCTTTTTCTTGATTCGTTTCTATACTCCAATTGGTTGAGAATTGGGGCTCCGACCCCTACTGCTTTTGTGCTTGTTTTGAGCCCCTCTACAACTTTGTAGAAGGGCTCAACTTCATTTGACGCTCCTATGATATACTTGTTTCAATACCTAGCTTTTATGCCATTATCTTGCATGCTAGCTTAGGCCTATTTCCTTTTGTTTTCAGGGGTCCGACCCCTACTGGTTTTGTGCTCATTTTGATCCCCTCTACAACATTGTAGAAGGGCTCAACCTCATTTGGTCATTGTATATACCACCCCCTTCAAATTTCATCAAGTGTGCCATTTTTGCATGCAATTTTTGACCTATTTGTGTTTGTTTTTGGGACTTCGACCCATACTGGTTTTGGTCTTATTTTGACCCCCTTTACATACTTCATGAAGAAAGCTTTGTCATTTGGTGTGTGCATTGCATGTCTCATGATATAGCCTATTTGGAAGCCTACTTTGCATGGTTTTTTTAGCATGTTTGTATTCTGATTTTGAGGATGTCATCTTCTGCAATTGTGCTTATTTTCATCCCATCTTCAATGTTGTAGAAGAAAGTTTGTCCATTTGGGGTTTGCATATATCACTTGTCTCAATACCCCTCTTTTGGCCACTAATTTTGCATGCTATTGTTGATCTATCTATGCTTGCATTTTGGCCATGTTTGTTACTGAAAAATGCCATATTTGGGACTGCCTTGCTACTGTTCTTGCTGCCATGATCATATTTTGCATGTATAGCATGGCTATAGGCCATTTCGGGGCTTAATTTCACACTTTCGGGATGAATGCATGCTTCGGGTGTCATTTCGAATTGTTTCGGGGCTGTTTCCCCCTTCATTTACGTGCTGAAATATGGTTTGCATGCTTGCATATCATTTCCCATGTCATTTCATGCCTTAATGCATTGCCTCGATTTGCGTGCCCGTGTGCACGCACTTCGAGGCACCTCTTTTTATCCGACGGCAGCCTATGTGAGTGTGGTTGAGGCCCTCTCATGTCGGCGTAAGCCCAATTTGCATTTTCATGCTTCTACATCATTGCCTCGATTTGCGTGTCCGCGCACGCGCGTTTAACGACTTTGTTTTACCCGACGGCCTCCTATGTGAGTGGTGAGGCTCTCCATGTTGGTGTAAGCCCATCGTGCATTCCGTATGCCATTTCATCCCATTTCATCGCCTCGGTTTGCTACCAGGCACGCCGCTTTGAGGCACCTCGGTTTTTATCGGATTTTCATCTTTCATCGTCGCCGCGGTTTACGTGCCCGTGGGCACGCATTCCGAGGCACTTCGATTTTATCCGATTTTCATCTTTCATCATCGCCTCGGTTTGCGCGCCTGTGGGCACGCGTTTCGAGGCACTTCGGTTTTATCCGATTTTCATCTTTCATCATCGCCTCGGTTTGCGCGCCTGTGGGCACGCGTTTCGAGGCACTTCAGTTTTATCCGATTTTCATCTTTCATCATCGCCTCGGTTTGCGCGCCTGTGGGCACGCATTTCGAGGCACTTCGATTTTTATCCGATTTTCATCTTTCATCATCGCCTCGGTTTGCGCGCCAGGCACGCTGCGTTTGCACGCCGGTTTATCCGATTTTCATCTTTCATCATCGCCTCGGTTTGCGCGCTGTTGGCACGCTTCGAGGCACTACGGTTTATCCGATTTTCATCTTTCATCATCGCCTCGGTTTGCGGCGCTACCAGGCACGCACTTGAGGCTTTCGGTTTATCCGATTCTCATCTCATCATCGCCTCGGTTTTGCGTGCGCATGGCGAGCACTTCGAGGCACCTTCCATTTCTTCCGTTTTGCATTTCATCATTGCCTCGGTTTGCGTGCCAGTGGGCACGCATTTCGGGGCACCTCATTCTTTTCATTCTGGCCTCCTATGTGAGTGTGGCTGAGGCCCTCTTCATGTTGGTATAAGCCCATCATTGCATTTCGCATGTCATTCCGCATTGCCTCGGTTTGCATGCCGAAGCACGCATTTGAGGCATCTCATTCTCATAGCATCGTGCATGCTAGTTTGTATGTTAGTTGCATTTCATGTATATCATGTGTATTGCACGGAAATGAGGCGCGTACTCAGATTCGAGTAACTAACGAGTCTCAATTCCCAAGTCACCGACTCGGATTACCCATGATGGAGTTAGGTTTTGTTGTAGCATTTATCTGCATTCATCGATATTGAGTTGTGCAATTCGGCTCCTCGGCCATCATGCATCGGTATCGCGATTGGTGTACGAGGATCGAGGCATGCATATATTTGTGAAATACATTGCTATGCCCTTTTCCTGCTCTCTGTCACAGCAAAATCGAGGATCAACAACTTTCCGGAGTCCGGCGCGCATTTCGAGAAATACCGCAAACAGAGGCTAATCAGGGCATTCTAGTGGATTTCCGCGAAATTTCAACAAAGTGCATCTATCTCGAATAAGCGGTCCACGGCTTGCGCCCGCTTACCGCTTTTATTAATTAATTTGTCAATTAATTAGAAATTTGCATATTTATTTCCGGACTGTATATTCTTTTATTCGGACTGTATATTTATTCGGACCCTCTGCGTGAGGGCAATGTTGTAATAAGGGTGCGTGAGTGTGATGTATATCTTCCAACCCCCATTTCTTTCTCCCTTTTATTTACCCGCTTACGATGGTTAGATATAGGGCATATTTCATTTAGCATACAGTATCATAGCATGTTTGCATTCATTCATCTGTTTTGCACGCATATGCTCGGCATCATACAAACTGCATTTGTATTTCAATTCCAAATTGAATACATGCTAACTGTAGCATCTCATATACCATGTTTAGAATAGCCGAGCCTGCCATTAGTTGCATTTTTGCATGTGTTGCATTAGGCATTACAGTATACTTAGGATCATGCATGATTTCTAATCAGTTTCCTGTTTTGGCTTGGAGTACTCGGTAAGCGGTTACGCTTTAGCATCCTTGCATGCGTATGAGTGTTGCCATGAATAGCATGCTTACCATGAGGCTATGTGCTTATGTGATATAACTGCCTTGAATGCCTGTGGGTGGAGGTTGAGTTATCTGAATTGGGACAATTCATCGACTGTTTGTTTTAAGCCCACTAGATAGTGGCAAAATCATGTTTTCTAAGCCCACCCGAGGGTGGCAAATCCGCGTCTTAGCCTACTTTCGAGTAGCACCATCAAACCATTTTCAAACAAACAAACATGAGATGTTTTGTTCCAAATCAGACGACTCGGTCTATACTTGTTTGCTGCGAGCATCACATAGTAATCCTAGGCTAATAA
The DNA here is from genome assembly GCA_025200525.1 of Camellia lanceoleosa. NCBI lineage: Eukaryota > Viridiplantae > Streptophyta > Magnoliopsida > Ericales > Theaceae > Camellia > Camellia lanceoleosa. The sequence continues at coordinate 34,718,166 of CM045771.1, read as the reverse complement.
CCGGAATAAGAACGCACAAAGTTTTCAAAAACAGATATCATGGTTAGTAGAGGCCGGTCTTCGACCGGGCGAGCGGGGGTGCTCACGATGTGACCTTCCCCAATCGTACCCAAGTTCCCGAGCCGAGGCAACTTTGGTGATGACGGACACGTGGCCTTTGGCACCGAGTCAGGGTTTCCTAAATTTCCCATTTTAAAAAATATTTAGGTGGCGACTCATTATCCGGCAAAGTCCATGTTTGGCACTTCTTTTCAAAAATCATTTTCCTTCAAAACGATTTGCGGATTTGCACTCTTTGGTCCAAGATTGAGAACGCAACAAAAAGTCGAGTCCGTATAGGCGAGGTCCCGCATGGCGTTATTACAGATTCTGGCGACTCTGGGGGATTTAGAGAACTTGACTCGAACTTCGTGATATCTGGTTTTGACTACTTGTGTGTTTCTTTGCATTGCATTTGCATTGGTGCGCCTAGGACACCGTGTTTGCCATCTGCTATTCTGGCGGTTTCTTGGAGGCTTGTCTTGTCAAGGCATGTCCATAAGGTCGATTCTGAGCTCTGCCCGAGATAGAACACAAACCCGGTTTCTGGGGGCACCCTTTTTGACCATTCGACCTAGTGCATATTCGGATCTATAGTGACCATTCCAAACTAGGACAGGTTGCTTACCATTTATAGGTTGTTTGAAGCCGCTGTATGCGTAGTGAAACCCTAGCTCCTGACAAAATAGGGCGGAAAACCCTACCCCAACATAGGGGTGTTTTGGCTCTCACTTATCTGTTATATGCTTGTTAGAGTGCGCCTCTACAGGGAATGCATGTATCAGTTTATGAGTTTGGGCATCAGGCCTGCGGGCACTAGTGCAGTATTTTGTGATTCAGTTTACCCGAGGGTATCAGTTGGCGAATTTTGGGGCGAACTTCGAGAGGCACAATCATCTTGTTATGCTCGTATCTGTTCAGGTGAAATTGGGCTGAGATGCTGTCCGTTTTCTCTTTTGCTAGGTAGTCCTCTGTTTTATTATTTCGAGGAACCCTGGGGCCCCCGATGCCCACTTCGTGGCCGTACACCACTTCCGGTGCCCGGCGACCCATTTTCGGGACCCCGAACTGCGGTTTTGGTCCCGAGCATTCATTTTGCATCAGTTTTCTCTGATTTTTGGCAGGAATCTCTGTTTTGTCATTCCGAGGGACACTGGGGTCGCAGATACCCACTTCGCTGCCGTACACCATTTCCGGCACCCGCAACCCATTTTCGGGATCCCAAATTGCTCGGTTTTGGCCCCGAACGTTCATTTCTCATTAGTTTTTGTTCAAATTTGGCAGGTACCTCTGTTTCAACACCAGGAAGATCACTGGGGGGTGGGAGGCCAGCAATTATCCCAGATAGCCAGTTTCGCTCCTCCGGAGCCCGTTTTTCTCACTTCCGGGCCAATGTTGAACACCACAGGTATTTTCTTCCAACCAAAGCTACATATTTGTGATCGGGGGACATGGGAGGACCCTAAAATGTATGGTCGGCCAAGAATTCCTATATTCATTTTTGAGCCTCTTCTACAAATGCAATGTCGTGAATCCTGCTACAATGTTGCCAATTTCCGACCTTGGAACCTTGTTCTACACACATGGGAGGACACAAAAAAGTGGTGGTCGGCCAGAAAATTTGAGTTTCATTTTTGAGCCTCTCCTTCAAGCTCTATGTTGTGGCTCCTGCTTCAGTGTTGCCAAATTCCAACCTTGGATCCTTGTTATACACACCTTGGAGGACCCTAAAGTTGGTGGTCGGCCACTAATTCAAAACTTCATTTTTTCACTGGCTGGCCGGCCATGTAGGGTGGCTGGCCGGCCATGGGGGGTGGCTGGCCGGCCACCTTGCAAACTTCTGGCTTTCCAAACTGGCCTACTGTCCGGATATTTTCCAACATATCCCGGGGCATCCGGGGGATATTTCGGGAGGGAAAGATTGGGTGCTTTCCCTCCCCTTTTACACCCTATTTCTTGTCTATTTGAAGGGCCCTCCCTCTCCTTCTTCAAGGTTGGAAAATTTGGTCTCAAGAACACTTCTCCAAATTCCTCCATTTTCATAGCTCAAAACCTCAAAAAGCTTCTAAGTCTCTAGGTCGTCTCTTCATCAACACCTAGCTTCACCATCCCTACTACCATTCCAGCAGTTAGGAAGTGAATTTCAGAGGTTGAGAAACTACAAATCAAAGCCAAGAATCAAAGAAAGACAAGTCTTCAAGGGTAAGTCTTCAAAACCAACTTTTAGGGCTTTTTCTTGATTCATTTCTATACTCCAATTGGTTGAGAATTGGGGCTCCGACCCCTACTGCTTTTGTGCTTGTTTTGAGCCCCTCTACAACTTTGTAGAAGGGCTCAACTTCATTTGATGCTCCTATGATATACTTGTTTCAATACCTAGCTTTTATGCCATTATCTTGCATGCTAGCTTAGGCCTATTTCCTTTTGTTTTCAGGGGTCCGACCCTACTGGTTTTAATGCTCATTTTGAGCCCTCTACAACATTGTAGAAGGGCTCAACCTCATTTGGTCATTGTATATACCACCCCTTCAAATTTCATCAAGTGTGCCATTTTTGCATGCAATTTTGACCTATTTGTGTTTGTTTTGGGACTTGACCCATACTGGTTTTGGTCTTATTTTGACCCCCTTTACATACTTCATGAAGAAAGCTTTGTCATTTGGTGTGTGCATTGCATGTCTCATGATATAGCCTATTTGGAAGCCTACTTTGCATGGTTTTTTTAGCATGTTTGTATTCTGATTTTGAGGATGTCATCTTCTGTAATTGTGCTTATTTTCATCCCATCTTCAATGTTGTAGAAGAAAGTTTGTCCATTTGGGGTTTGCATATATCACTTGTCTCAATACCCCTCTTTTGGCCACTAATTTTGCATGCTATTGTTGATCTATCTATGCTTGCATTTTGGCCATGTTTGTTACTGAAAAATGCCATATTTGGGACTGCCTTGCTACTGTTCTTGCTTCCATGATCATATTTTGCATGTATAGCATGGCTATAGGCCATTTCGGGGCTTAATTTCACACTTTCGGGATGAATGCATGCTTCGGGTGTCATTTCGAATTGTTTCGGGGCTGTTTCCCCCTTCATTTAGGTGCTGAAATATGGTTTGCATGCTTGCATATCATTTCCCATGTCATTTCATGCCTTAATGCATTGCCTCGATTTGCGTGCCCGTGTGCACACTTGAGGCACCTCTTTTTATCCGACGGCAGCCTATGTGAGTGTGGTTGAGGCCCTCTCATGTCGGCGTAAGCCCAATTTGCATTTTCATGCTTCTACATCATTGCCTCGATTTGCGTGTCCGCGCACGCAGCGTTTAGGCGACTTTGTTTTGCGACGGCCTCCTATGTGAGTGAGCTGAGGCTCTCCCATGTTGGTGTAAGCCCATCGTTGCATTCCGTATGCCATTTCATCCCATTTCATCGTCGTCTCGGTTTGCGCGCCTGTGGGCACGCGTTTCGAGGCACCTCGGTTTTTATCCGATTTTCATCTTTCATCGTCGCCTCGGTTTACGTGCCCGTGGGCACGCACTTCGAGGCACTTTGGTTTTATCCGATTTTCATCTTTCATCATCGCCTCGGTTTGCGCGCCTGTGGGCACGCACTTCGAGGCACTACGGTTTTATCCGATTTTCATCTTTCATCATCGCCTCGGTTTGCGCGCCTGTGGGCACGCGTTTCGAGGCACTTCGGTTTTATCCGATTTTCATCTTTCATCATCGCCTCGGTTTGCGCGCCTGTGGGCACGCATTTCGAGGCACTTCGGTTTTTATCCGATTTTCATCTTTCATCATCGCCTCGGTTTGCGCGCCTGTGGGCACGCGTTTCGAGGCACTTCGGTTTTATCTGATTTTCATCTTTCATCATGGCCTCGGTTTGCGCGCTCAGGCACGCGTTTGAGGCACTTATCCGATTTTCATCTTTCATCATCGCCTCGGTTTGCGCGCCTGTGGGCACGCACTTCGAGGCACTTCGGTTTTATCCAATTCTCATCTCATCATCGCCTCAGTTTGCGTGCCCGCGGGCATGCACTTCGAGGCACCTTCTATTTCTTCCGTTTTGCATTTCATCATTGCCTCAGTTTGCGTGCCAGTGGGCATGCATTTCGGGGCACCTCATTCTTTTCATTCTGGCCTCCTATGTGAGTGTGGCTGAGGCCCTCTTCATGTTGGTATAAGCCCATCATTGCATTTCGCATGTCATTCCGCATTGCCTCGGATTGCGTGCCAGTGGGCACGCATTTCGAGGCATCTCATTCTCATAGCATCGTGCATGCTAGGTTGTATGTTAGTTGCATTTCATGCATATCATGTGTATTGCACGGAAAATGAGGCGCGTTCTGTACTCCGAGTAACGGAACGAGTCTCAATTCCCAAGTCACCGACACTCCGGATTACCCATGATGGAGTTAGGTTTTTGTTGTAGCATTCATCTGCATTCATCTGATATTGAGTTGTGCAATTCGGCTCCTCGGCCATCATGCATCGGTATGCGCGATTGGTGGCACGAGGATCGAGGCATGCATATATTTGTGAAATACATTGCTATGCCCTTTTCCTGCTCTCTGTCACAGCAAAATCGAGGATCAACAACTTTCCGGAGTCCGGCGCGCATTTCGAGAAATACTGCAAACAGAGGCTAATCAGGGCATTCCAGTGGATTTCCGCGCCAGGCAGCCCAACAGGCGGCATCTATCAGAAGCAAGGCAGTCCCTGGCTTGCACGCCAGTTTTACCGCTTTTATTAATTAATTTGTCAATTAATTAGAAATTTGCATATTTATTTCCGGACTGTATATTCTTTTATTCGGACTGTATATTTATTCGGACCCTCTGCGTGAGGGCAATGTTGTAATAAGGGTGCGTGAGTGTGATGTATGTCTTCCAACCCCCATTTCTTTCTCCCTTTTATTTACCCGCTTACGATGGTTAGATATAGGGCATATTTCATTTAGCATACAGTATGATAGCATGTTTGCATTCATTCATCTGTTTTGCACGCACCGGGCTCGGCGCATCATACAAACTGCATTTGTATTTCAATTCCAAATTGAATACATGCTAACTGTAGCATCTCATATACCATGTTTAGAATAGCCGAGCCTGCCATTAGTTGCATTTTTGCATGTGTTGCATTAGGCATTACAGTATACTTAGGATCATGCATGATTTCTAATCAGTTTCCTGTTTTGGCTTGGAGTACTCGGTAAGCGGTTACGCTTTAGCATCCTTGCATGCGTATGAGTGTTGCCATGAATAGCATGCTTACCATGAGGCTATGTGCTTATGTGATATAACTGCCTTGAATGCCTGTGGGTGGAGGTTGAGTTATCTGAATTGGGACAATTCATCATTTGTTGTTTTAAGCCCACTAGATAGTGGCAAAATCATGTTTTCTAAGCCCACGAGGGTGGCAAATCCGTCTTAGCCTACTTCGAGTAGCACCATCAAACCATTTTCAAACAAACAAACATGAGATGTTTTGTTCCAAATCAGACGACTCGGTCTATACTTGTTTGCTGCGAGCATCACATAGTAATCCTAGGCTAATAACCGGAATAAGAACGCACAAAGTTTTCAAAAACAGATATCATGGTTAGTAGAGGGTGGTCTTCGATCGGCGGCGAGAATGCTCACGATGTGACCTTCCCCAATCGTACCCAAGTTCCCGAGCCGAGGCAACTTTGGTGATGACGGACACGTGGCCTTTGGCACCGAGTCAGGGTTTCCTAAATTTCCCATTTTAAAAAATATTTAGGTGGCGACTCTGTTATCTGGCAAAGCAGTCCATGTTTGGCACTTCTTTTCAAAAAAATCTGTTTTCCTTCAAAACGATTTGCCGGATTTGGACTCTTTGGTTCAAGATTGAGAACCGCAACAAAAGTCGAGTCCGAGCTGTAGCGAGGTCCCCCGCGGGCGTTGTTACACCACCATGTTTGGTGGCAAATCCACAACTTTTAAGCCCACTTGAGGTGGCAAATTCAAACCATTTTCAAAAAAACAAACATGAGTTGAATTGTTCCAAATTGAGCAAAATAGTCTATACTTGCTTGTGTGCATCATAAAGTAAAGCTAGTTTAAATAACCGGAATAAGAACGCATAATGTTTATAAAACATCATATCATGATTAGTAGAGGTCGATCTTTGATTGGGCGAGCGGGGGTGCTCAATTCATGACCTTCCCCTCTCGTACCTAAGTTCCCGTGCTGAGGCAACTTTGGTGAGGACGGACACGTGGCTTTTGGCACGAGTCAGGATTTCCTAAATTTTCCCAAAAACAAAAAATATTTAGGTGGCGACTCTGTATCTGGCAAAGCAGTTTAATTTTGGCATTATTTGATTTAAAATTGATTTTTCAAAAAGGTTTGCCGGATTTGGACTCTTTGGTGTTTATCAGTTTCATATTGCACTTGTGAGACTAGATTCAGAATCGCGGGAGTCCGAACTGTGAGGCCTTCTTTTCAATCTGTTTTCGAAAAGCGAAGGGCAAAAAAAGGCAAGTCCACAGTTTCTGGCGACTCTGCTAGAGACTTTAGAGAACTTGACACGAACTCATGATATGATGTTTTATTTGCAGTTATGTGTTTCTTTGCATTTGTATTTGTATTTGCATTTGCATTTGCATCGGTGCGCCTAAGTCACAGTGTTTGCCATCTGCTATTCCTAGATAGTTTATCGGAGGCTTGCTTAGAAAAGCTTTCCAAAAGGCTGACCGGTTGCGGGCTCTGCCACAATGGGAATACAACCCTTGGATCTGGACTACCATTGTAGCGTTTGATTCTACTTTCACTTCGCAGTGTTAGGTGTGAGAGGTATAGTACCCTTTTTGACCAATCGGCCTAGTTGTATATCGGAATCCATAGAGACTGTTCCAAACTAAGACAGGTTGCTCACCCGAATGTAGGAATTGTTTGAAGCCGCTAGTTTTGCTTAGTGAATCCCTAGCTCCTGACGAAATTAGGACAAGGCAACCCTACCCCATCGTAGGGATGTTTTAGCTCTCACTTGCTTGATATGTGCTTTTGGAGTGAAACTCTGCACGAATATATGTATCAGTTGCAAGTCTGGGTATCAATTTTGGGGACAGAAATCAGTGTTTGAGTATAGTTCTCCAGCTTATGATTGCAATTGCGTGTTGTTCTGTTTGAGCCGAGGTGCTGTGCGGTTTCTGATTTTTGCTTCTTTTTGCTTCATTTATTATTTTTTTTTCAAGGTAGTCTTTCACCATTGCTTCAAACAATTCTGTTACCCCCCAAGCACTCTAGACCCGAGTTAGAAGGATTTGCAGATCCGAGGATCTAGTCAAGGGACAGCCAGTGTTTGTTTCACTCCCGCTGGTTACTAGACGAAGGGGGATTCAACAAAATTCGCCAATTCAGCAGTCATCGTTTACCTCGCATGTGCCCAGTCAAGCCCAATCATCTACTTCTACTCTAGACAGAGGGTATTCGTCAATTCCGATAGTTCAAAGTCCTCCAGTTAACATAGAAGATATGTTTCGCCAATTCTAGCAGACCATTGAGATCATGCAGCTAGATGCTGCCCGACAAGCTGAGGTCACAGCTCGCCAAGCTAAGGTTGTAGCTCGCTAAGCAGAAGTGATAGATAGGCTTCAGCAACAGTAACCACAACTAGCAGTAGCCTCTGCATCCCATTCACCGCCAGCGGGAATTCCAACACCCGGGGTCACAATTAATGTCCAGGAAAATGCGGGCATTCAGGCGGATCCTATCCTACCTCAGACCTCCAAGGCACCAGTTTATCCGACAGAGGCGTTGTTTGAATTCGAGGTTGACCCTACTGTACTGAAAGTGAGCAAGCTGGAAAGGCTTTTTAAACGGGCACAGGGCGTGAATTCGATCCCTGACATAGAGGATGGCTATTCTGATTTGGCAGTGACGTTGCCAAATAGATTCAAGATGCCGCATATAGACCGATTTGATGGTTCCAGGGATCTTATGGTCCATCTACGGTTATTCTCTGACATCCTACGACCTATGGGTCTCACTAAACTACAGAAGCTGTCACTCTTTAGCAGGACCCTGTCGGGTATAGCGGCCATCTAGTATGCCAAACTTGAAGACTCTGTGAAGAGAAACTAAGAGGAAATGGTCGAGGCCTTCATAGCGCAGTACTTCTACAATACTTAGATCGAGGTTACTACTCGTGATCTCGAAGTAACTCGTCAGGAGCCGAAGGAGGGCTTCTCAGATTTTGTGACCAGGTAGAGGGCCAAGGCCTCTATGATGACTGTCTAGCCGCCTAAAAAGGACCAGATCAGAATGGTGGCCCGTAATTTGGAAGGAAGATTATTACAGAAAATGATAGTCTTGCCTTTGTCTACTTTTGCTGACCTCCACGAAATAAGGGTGCAAATAGAAGACGCAATGAAACAGGGTCTGATAGACCACGAGAAGGAACAACCTATAAGGCCCTTTACACGCAGCTCCAATGCAGCCACGATTGGTAGCACCTCTGTACGGCCTTCGGATGTGAGCATGGTCACCACCACATCCAAGACTGCCAACCCCTTTACTGGTACATCCAATACAACTTCCCAAACCTCAAGCCATCGGGCCCGAGGCCAGAGAGTTTTCATCCCACTCTATATGTCTCTATCTGCAGCCCTGAGGGTCCTGATCATAAAAGAACATTTGAAGTCGAAGCGGATTGGTAGCAGAGCAGGTTCGAAGAACTAATGCTGTCCGATAAGAGAAGGCTGAAAGCACTGTACCATGTTCAAGGATGTCAACGCAGGATTGCTAGGGCTTTTAACAAGAAAGTTAAGTCTCGAAATCTTAAGGAAGGGAATTTGGTATTGAAAGACAACCGAGCTCCCATCCATAACCCTAGGGACAAGTTCAGACCTAATTAGACTAGTTCTTACATTATCAAGACCATCTGGTCAGGTGGAGCTGTGATTCTTATGGACCTGGATGGCTTAGAATTTTCCCAACTGATCAACATGGACAAGTTTAAAAAATATTATCCTTGAGAGGCTCGCTAGGCCGAAAACCCGGAAGGGCGACCTAGGCAAAATTTAGAGCACAAAAAATTGGAAAAAAAGAAAAACTGAGCTTGCAAGGTTAAAAACCTGAAAAGGGTAGCCTTGGCAAAAGTTAGAGCACAAAAGGAGAGCGTTAATACTCAAGTGAACCTGAACCGAACTACGTAAGGCCTGATTCCTATCTTCGAGATACGTAGGCAATTTCATTCTGAAGTCCGACCATAAACACCTCCAAATCAACTATGTCCATATGTTTGATCAAGGCATCCTTGTCTGTTCGTTATTTGAAAGATCGGTTGTGATCCTTACCTTGAGAGAAGAGCTGATCACAGTGCTGAGCAATGCTATTCAGTTTAGGGGCAATTTTCTATTTCTAGATTCGGCATTGTACGTCTCGAGGATAGATTCCATGTGTGTCAAGTGGTGATCCTTATCGAAAATGGTTTTGAAAAGTTTTGATAAAAGTTGATTGTTGTTCAAATTAATCTCTTTACAACTTAGACTATTTTTGGACCAAAAGGAAAATTTTCAATACCCACAACTTCAATTTCATTAATTTCAATACAGAGTTCTTCGACTCTCGATACACATCAAAGTTGTTTTTATTACATTCAACAGGAAAACTTCAAAAGCTAGATCAAAGCAATAAACTTGGGACATAGAGAAGTCAGGTGTTTCTACGTCCCCTCGCTGTGCTTGTGGAAGCTTTCAATGCTAAAGTGGGCCCGGATTGCGCCTTATCTTCAAGCCAAGTCAAGCATTCACCAGAAAGTACGCAGTTGAAACTAGGGGCAAGAGCCAGAAGTTCTCTCGTCCTCCAAGTAATGGGATATCGAGCTAATTGTGAACCTCGAATTAGGAAAGAAACTGGGTACTCTACCCCCTCTTCTAGACAAGTCTAGTCGTGTCTGAACTGATGCCTGAACCGAAATGGAAAGTAGAATACACAGTGTGTCAAGCCAATCAGTTCAATGCCGGGTTGTTGAGCCATGCTGCAGCTCATCTCGGGTAGATCAAACCAAGGGCAACGCCAAGTAATGTCAGCCGCAGACCTGTCGCACATCCAATGGCACCACCATCTGTAATAACCCCAACCTATGATTAACGTTAATTCATGATTTCATGTGCCTAATAAGTCACTAAGATCAAATTTTGAATTTATTCCATATGTGTTTCATTATTTGTGTTTCTACCTGTTTATCGTAGGAATATCTGTTTGAGATTCTGCTATATTCTGCGAATTGAAGGCCTTATCGGCATCTGATTCTAAAATTGATTTGATTTATGTATTATGTGGAATTTATAGAATTTTATGGTAGGTTTAATTGAAATTCAGATTGGAACGATTAAATTAGAATAATTAATGTCAATATGATTAACCTGAGTCAATCTTAATTAAGCCACTTTAATTAAGCCTATCTAAGGCTATTTAGACCCTCTTATTTTACTTTACACCCTTATTCCCTACTCCTTGAGCTCAAAAACGTGTGAGAGAATGAGGGACCGAGAGAGAGAGAGAGAGAGAGAGTTGAGATCAACAAGAATTGTTGGAATTGTGAAGAATTAGCTTGGAATCTTAGTGTGCTCATCATCTAGATCTTACTTGAGAGGTTGAGGTATGAATTCAACACTTAGATTACATAATTATTATGTTTAGAACATGAATTCATGAAGATTATGTTGAGTTAAGTAAGACTTGAGTTAAATAAGTTAGTAGAAGGACCATACCATGCATGCATGTCTATTCCTTTACAAATTGAGCATGATTTCTAAGAATTCCCTCACGCATGTCTTGAATTCACCTTGATTTTGGGAAATTATCAAGTTTTATATTGTTTTATGGAATTTGATCATGTTTTGAGAAGCTCAAGATCAAGAAAATTCATGCATGTTATGTTCATGAAACATTCATAAAGTTTAAGTTGAATTTTTGAACAATTGGCATGCTTTTGGGCCTTGATTTCATGAAAGGATCTTTAAATCATGATGTTTTGTGAATATCTAAATGTTTTTCAAAATTTTAGCCTAAGAGGATGAGTTTTGAAGTGTTTAGTTTGAGTTTGAAGCTTGGAGATCAAATCTGAAAATTCCAGAATTTGAATCTACGCTCGAGCGTAGGAGTTCATGCTCGAGCGGAGCACTTTGAATGTGTGCACTTCCGCTCGAGCGACATGATACCCGCTTGAGCGTGAAATGCATGTATCCAGAAGTTCATATGTTTTGTAGCACGCTCGAGCGACAGAAGTCACACTCGAGCGAGGGCCTGAGTCTCACGCTCGAGCGGAGATCGAGCGTCCGTCGAGCGTGAAAAATAAGTAACTAGTACTTTTTTAGAGTTTACTGTTCGCTCGAGCTAAGGAAGTCACGCTCGAGCGAACCCTCACTTTTTGCATGTCCACTCAAGCGAGGAAAGCCACGCTCGAGCGTGGACCCTGTTTTCAAATACATTTTTGCATCATCATTCCATCCAAGGCATTCTTAGGCCAAGATTAAGGCGTAATAAGGAGGATCAACGAAGAGACACACTAAGAACAAGAACGTAATGGGTTAGATGTATTCTAACGTGTTTTTCAAATGTGTATTTGTTATGTGTTAATGTAGGTCACGTGCCATAGATCGTTTGATTAGCCTGCTCTGTCTGTCTGCACCCGAAGCCAACTGTGAGTAATAACTTAGTAAAGCTATATTCAACTTTATTTACTTTCTGCATGATGAATTAGATATGTTTTCTGAAATGATATGTTCTGTACAATGAATGTTTGTCCAATTTCTGACAATGTATTGGTGGCATCCTTAGCATCATGTGATATCTGTTAGCTGTTACCCGATATCGGAGATTCCACCATGGAACTTAATATGTCTGCAATCTGTTACCCGTACCGGAGGCTCCATCATAGGGCTCAGCATGTTTATTCTCTGTTACCTGGATCCGGACGTTCCTTTATGGAACTGGTTATTCATAACCACTATATGTTCTGCATCTGTTCTGTTAGCGCTAATGGATGTACTACATATGATTAAGCATGAACTCTAATTTTTGTATATGATCTAAACAAGAATATGAATATGAATCTGTTATGAATCTAAATTATGATTTCTGAATCTGTATGGACATCATTCAGTAAAACCCTTTACTCCGTTATTATTCACTAGGCTCCAACTCACTATTTATATTATGTATGTAGGTGACTAGGCACGTGACCAGGCCCAAAGTTGACGGCCTATGTTTCAGTTTTTGTCAGCCAACCTTTGTGCCTCTGGAGGAGGTTCTGGATGGAAACAAGTTTAGTGGCTATTTTTGTGATGTACTAGACTTTGCTCCTTTTAAGTGCGGGCAAGATTTTTGGTTACATGTTCATGGAGTGATGTGTAAATACTATATCTTTTGACTTTGCTCGCAAGTTTTTAAAAGTTTTAAATTATTTGTCTATCTGTCCCATGTATATCATCACAGCTCATTAGACCACGTATATTTTGTATATTTGCTTCTGTAGCCCCTAACTATATGATATTCTGTTAAGAGGCCTTTGGTAATCCAAGGATTACTGGCCGGTTATTATGCTAAACCCATAGGGGCGGGTTTGGGTCTTGACACCATCCTTCATTTGGGAAGTCAACTAGCTGTTGGCAAAAAAATAGCCTCGTACTGAATATGCAGAGCAAGAATCCACTACTTTCAACCTATCCATAAGCCATATCTGAGGAGGGATGAAAAATAAGAGAGATTAAAGAATAGAAAGGTGTATGTTGAAAGAAAAAGTGAGAAAAGCTCTTCGGGAGAAAAAACAGAGCATGAGTGCCGAGTGATGTAAGAAACACATACGAGAAAGGGTGAAAAACATTACCTGAAAAAGTAGTGGACTTCCTACAAATCTATTTGTCTCTCGCCGATGAAAGGTGTCTAAACCCATCAAAATCTCGGCCAGTACTAAGCCAATACAACTTTTGCCCTCTTTCAAGCCCTGCGCCACTTCAACTAGCTGAATGCTAGACCCGCCAAAATTAGGGGCAAGGAGAAAATGAGCTAACATGCACAAACAAAGGGCGTGTTGCCGAAACCTTGCCAAAGATGATTGCCACGATCACCAACATCAGAAAATTGATGAATTAGACTAGGAATGTCCAGTTCTCCATTGTGGTCCAGAGATCAAGCCTCATGTATGGTGAGTCCGCACATCTTTTCCAAAGCTTGGGCAGGACCAAAACGGGACTGGGGTAAGATTTCCTCGTGACGTCGGGATTCCATCAACACTTGAAATTCTTCGATTGTTGGGCATAGCTCTTGTCCCCCGAAGTTAAAAATGTGCATAATTGGGTTTCAACATCTAGCCGCGGTATGAAAGAATGGAAAGTACAGAGGAAAACGACTTAGCGGGAATAGTGTATTTATCCCGAAACCCTGGAAATTCACTTTTTCTAAGCCATCTAAAGTGCCAATCCAATTTGAGAGTTTTTTGGTAAAGAATGGCTCCATTTGTGGCAAAAATAGAGCTGAAATGAAGAAACTACAAAGTTCCAGCTTTTGTAGAGAATAAGGCACTGAGTGGAGGACATGTGGCAACAATCTGGAGGTCCCTTACATTGATAGCCAACCAGCCAATGGTAATGGCTGACATGCCACTTTTGTAGCCAAATCGGCCACCATTGGTGGCCGACAGCCTCTATTCATGGCTAGTAACCTTCTTGTTTGTCCTGTGGTCCACTTGTGTGTTAAGAGTGCTGAGAACCTATGTTTTGTTATGCTCTTTATCTATTGTGTTGTCTTGTTTTAATTAGTTTTGTTGAGCCATTTTGTTTCAATTTGTTTCTCGAGTTGTATTTATCTTGTTTTGCTTATCGAGTTGTATTTGTTTTGCTAATTGAGTTGTTGTATATTGTGTATTTTTTTATCAAGTTGTATATTACTTGATTATTTGTCGAGTTGTACATTGTTTTCCTTACTTTGTCGTTAGTCGGTTCACTACCTGATCAAGAAGGTTATGCCAACACAATGTGCAATTTCCATCAATCAAGTTCAATCTTATTTTCATGCTATGTGATGCTCACGATGCAAAATACAACAATTTTTCAAAAATATACGGGTTTTCATTCCGATCATGGTTACTTTTTACAAAAGTGCAGTACGAGTTTTTATAGCAAAATAAAACTCGTCTGAAGCTATACAATGTGCTAAAACTACTAACAACAAGAAACTAAGCAAAAAATACAGGTAGATCAGCGCCAGCTATCTCAAGTTCTAGAGGCCCTCTTCATTCTCTTCCTCGGCGGAGCGGACTCTGCAGAGCTGTCTCTGTCAGCGCCGCTGTCTACACCTCCCTCTAAACCAGAGTCGTCGTCTCCGCTCTCAAACGACTCAGCATGCTGACTCACCGCCTTCTCGTCCTCGCTGGTCTCAGTATCATCCTTGCTCAGAATAGGCTCTAAAGGGCCACTCTTAGCTCGGGCGCTCCTGGCTCGGCCTAGTCTGCGTACTGGAGCATGTCTCTTTCTCCCTACTGCTAGAGGGGATACTGATGGTCTTGGTGCTGCTGCCGTTGTCAGTATAAGTGGGACCTGAAAAGGCAGTTGGTATACGTCAGCCATAGTATGTGTATTAGATGTAAGTATGGTGTGCAGAATGTGTATATACGAAGATCAGGTACAGAGTATGAATACAGTATGAAAATGCAATATTTCAAATGCAGTGCATCAATGCAGTGTGGGGAAGTTTTCAGTTGAAATGTCAATTTCAACGTATCAGTGGAAATGTGATGACTCGAATGTAAGAAAACTGAAGAAATTACTTGAATCCCGTGGAAGCCGAGCAGTGCCTCCCTCCTTAAGATCATGCCCTCGAATGAGGCTAATAGCTCTAGGAGATTCTCGGTGTATCCTGGAGGTGCTTGCAAATGCATTTGGGAATGATCAGTGTTCAGAAGGAATGAATATCTAAGAGAGAATGAAAAAAATAAAAAAAATTGATACATACCGGAGGTAAGTCGGGAGCTCTGACATATCTATGACCAGCCGTTTGAGGCTCAATCGGAATCTAGTAAGCCTCTCCGGTGTACCGCTAGCATGTTAACTCGGTCGGAAGCTCTGGCCAATCGAAGCCCTGTCTAGCAGGCGGCACCCCTCTGGCCCTACCCCTTGATGCTCGAGCCCTACTCATTGAATAGACGTCTGCTGCTCTCCCTACATGAGCACATGCACTCGTCAAAGGAGGCATGAGATGCGTCTAGATAAATGTCGCATAGTCCCTCTCTCTGAGAAAGTAGTTGGCGTCCACGCCCCGAGTAAAATCAATCATCTCCTAGAAGGAAAGGCTCTCTGTGGCTCGCATAGATGACGGAGGCGCTATGGGAACTACCTATTGCGGCAAACCCAAGGTATGGCGTATAAAGCGCTCACCTAAGAACCAGGCTTGGAATATCGAGCCCTCGAGCACAAGCCGGAAACGGGAAGCCCCTTGAGCTCCAGCAAACTGGTCCCTGACTCCTTCAGGCATCATTGCCCAAGGCTACCAAGAGATCTGCAAACAGAGAATACACAGATTGTTAGTTGCCATTAGATATGTGATATGAATCAAAGCTGAAAAAAGATAGCAATAACTGTGAGTTTTGAGTTACCTCTGCTGCGGTCACGGTGTCAAAGTACCGACGGAAGAATGGAAAGGTCTCCTTGGTCCTCCTTAAGCACCTGCCGTCATACCGATGAGAGTATGGTACAATAGGAGGCATCTCCACCTTCAGCTCTGGAGTAAGGGTCGAAAAGTATGCATATACCTACAGTTGCAAGAAGGAAAAGGTAACGGTGAGTATACAACATATAAACACAGGCAATGCAGAAAGAAGAATGTATATGTAGAATACAGAGAATACAGAAAGCATAATGTGTAACACAGCGTACAGAAAGTACAAGTATAAAGTAGAGAGCAGATTGTGTGTGTACAGTGTACAGAAAGTGCAAAGCAGAAAGCACACCAGGAAATGCAAAGCAGAAAAGTAAAGCATACCTCCCAGGATCTCCAGTATCCGCAAACTCTGTTCTTGCTCCTGCGGGATGTCGAGTTCATGTAGCCATACAAGGTAGCAAGGCCAGTGCCGCCCTAGTTGTAAAGCCGGACCTGAGACAAGTCCACTAAGGCACTCAAGAGATATAGCCCTACAGTGTTAGCCTGGTCGGCGAACAAAGTGGTGCCGAAAAGGAACATCAAGAAGCCTCAGGCGTACTGCTCGATCTTTTCTAGGGTCTCTGGCTCTGTCCCTTTGAAGTGCTATGAAAACCAAGTGTATCGCACCATCCCCGACCAGAAGAGAGGCGGGCGTGCCCCTAGCAAGTAGATCTAGACAGCTTCCCACTAGCCCATGTCTGTATCATAAGGGATCGGACGACCCCCTACCTCTATGCCAGTGAGCATAGAGAAGTCATAGGAAGTCATCCTCATCTCCCCTGCAATAGAGAAGTGGAAAGAATTGGTGGTATCCTACCACCTCTCTACTAATGCGCCAAGTAAGGGTCTACTTGCGATGAAACACGATAGCCTAATGCAGAACAAGCTGAAGCCGACCTCATCGATAATCTGGCGGACGCTGGCGGGGAGCTGCATGTACCACTCTCTCGGGAATGTGGCTCCGTATCCTCTAATAGAGTGTGAGTCCTTTTGTAATCAAAATGGACAGATGAAAGGCGATGTAAGAAATACAGTGCAAGAATGTGTTTGAGATAAACAGATAAAAGGCAATGTCAAAAATACAATGCAGGAGTGTGATTTATGTAGGAAATGTAGGGTACATTAAGGAAAATGTAAGAATACAGTGTATACCTCGGTGGTGCCGTAGGATAAATGGGACTCCGGCTCTCGTAGCAAGAGGTCCTCTGGCACGCCTCGTGCAAACCCTCTGAAATGATGAATGCTATCGGGTGGAAGCACTTGTGTCTTAGGATGATATGTCTCTGGGTCAAAGGGTCGAACCCTGGGTGGTAGTGGTACAAGCTCGGGATCCGCCTCCATCCCTGAAGAAGATCCGTCATGTGGAATGTCATTCGCCGTCTAGAAAGGAGGTGAGAAAGTGGGCGAAAATGAGGAAAATGGGTGGAAAATGCCAAAGGTCAACAAAAGTCAACCTAGGAGAGAGGAAAAAGGGAAGAAAAAGTGAAAACCCGAGAAAAGGCACCAAACCCAAGAGAAACTCGAGGGAAACAAGCCCCAAGTGGTGAAAATAAAGAAAAAAACACCAAAATCAAATTTCAATCGGTTCAAAATGAAGGAAATCAAGAGGTTTTAGCGAATCAAACGTTCATGGGGTGTTGGAAAAAGCGTATAAAGCGCAGATCTAGAGAAGAAAAGTGTCTAGAAAGAGAGAGGATGGATTTTCGGCAATGAGGAAGTGTGGAAATGAAGTTTGGATGTGTTTACTTAAAGGCCCGAGGAGAAAAAACCAAAATGGCCCTAATATGCCATCCACTAGTGGTGGCCGACAGGCCACATTGGTGGCCAACAGTGCTTGGGGGTGGCCGACAGGTGGCCAACGCCTTCCCCTGGTGGCCGACAAGTTCCCAATGATCCTCCTTTGAATTTTGATGCTGTTTTGTGTCTTCATTTCTCAAGAAATACAAGGAAAGTTCACTTTTAAGTTCCAATTGCCTCTACGGAAGCTCTAAACCGTGTCTTCAGAACATGATGTTCAGTGCTACTCAACATGAACAAGGTGTATCATTTTAAAACATATTGCAACTCTTCTGAGAGGTAAATCGGAAGTTGCGATTGAGTCGGTTTTATCAAACACGCTTTTTTCATTGCATAGAACGTGCATCTTTTTATCGTTGCATGGAATGTGCATTTCACATGTGATCTTGCGTGACTTCTCACATTTGCATAGAGCATGCTTCAATTTCCTATTCGCATAGAACATGCATTTGGTATTTTGCATAGAACATGCTGCTAATCTTGCATAAAATATGCATTTTGTACTTTTGATCGTGCATAGAACATGTATTTTGCACTGTTGCATTGAATATGCATTCCAATGTGGCATAAAACATGCTCCGGTTCTCGTTGCATAGAATATGCTTTTGTTTTGTTTCTCGCATGTTTCGCATAAAACATGTCTCTAACATTGTGTCTTGGTTATTCATCTTGCATAGAATATGCATTTTTACTATATTGTACCTGTTAAGTTTTTTTCTCATGCAGGCACGATATTGTATGTACGGTTCATTCAGAGGAGTTCCAGGTAGAATCACTTGTACCCTTCGAATCACCTCTTCTCCGCTCGCGTGCAGCGCATTAGGGCATTTTGGTTTAAAGCACTCAGGTGTGTCCCGATGTTTACACCTCCCTTTGGTTAAAAGCATTTGGGTGTGCCCCGATGTTTACACCACTCCTCTTGGTTAAACGCGCTTGGGTGTGTCCCAGTGTTCACGCCATCCTTGTTTTCTTTCGCGCGCGACGCGGTAGGATCTTGTTTGAGACCTTAGGTGCACCTAACAGTCGTTCTTCGCTTTTCTGCGCGTCGCGTAGTTAAGCTTGCATAATTTCCTTACATCCTTTCTGCATGAAATGTAGTTTGGTTCATGTTTACTTTTTTACTTTCGTGTTTGAGGTTGTTGTACCTTGTTTTGGTTTGTATGAATGTAGCATTTCTTTACATGACATTTGCATCTAGATGTTTCATTACAACCTCATTGCATGATCATAAGTTATGTTCCTGCATCGTGCATATCATTTACATCTTGCCCCAGAACTACACTGGTTTGATTCCTTGCAAAGGGATATGTAGGCAACCTGCGGGTGCAACCATTTGTTTTGTCTTGTTTATTTGCTTGTCCAAGTCTTTGGTCTTGTCAAAAATGAGTCGTCTCTGGGCTTTGACATTCACTCCCGTCATTTCATGACTTCCGAGTTCTGTCAAAGAGGGGCAACTGTAAACACCCCATTTTTTACCGTCCTTAAGACTCGGACATCATTACTTGTGCACTTGATGATTGTGCTTGTTTGTGTTCGTTTTGAGTGTTTGAAGTCATCGGTGGAGTATCTTGCCTTTGAGCCTTGAAACCTTATCTGTGTTTGTGCATTGTTTTTGTAGCAATCCCAGTTTTGCCACTTCGCTGAGTATGTTGGAGGTCAAGCTGCCCGGTTAGCTCGCAGGGGTCTAGAGGGCAGCACCCGGGTGGGGGTCGAGCTCCCGGTCAGCTCGCGGGGGTCCAGGGGGCAGCGCCCCTTGGTGGGTCCTAAGACAGCGCCTTGGCAAGGTTGAGGGGCAGCGCCCTCAAAACAAAAATGAAAAATGCATTCAAAGTTGCTTGTCCGCGACAAGCGCGGCGTCTTGATTTTAGGGAGCGCCACGGCTTGCACTGCTTGCTAAAAAGGCAAGTGCGGAAGTAAGGTGCGGTGAGTTGATGAGATCCAAATTTTTTTCCCTTTTCTTCTCTCTTTGGGCTGAAATTGAATCACTTTTATATATATCTCTCTCTCTAAAAACATTTCCTCTCCATTCTCTCTACATTTCCTACCAAAAACCTCACAAGATCTTTGATTTCTTCAAATCCTTTGGGATTTAGACCTAAGTTCTTCATCAAAGTTGGTTAGCTCCTCGAGGGCTTTATTGTGTGCGGTGAAGATCGAGTTTGGACACTATTGATTTTGGGGGTTTTATCTCATTTCTTCTTCAAAACTTGAGGTGGGGATTTTCTTAGAGGTATATATATATATATATTTGCAAGATGTAGATGATTTTCGAAATCATCCTTCGATAGCTTTGAAAATTGATTATTAATTCAAGAAGTTGAACGATTTTGAAAGTGGGTTTGTCTCTTGTTCTTTTAAAATGATCTTATGGGTTTTGATCTTTGTTGATTGAAGAAAAGATGATTTTGAAAAATTTTCTTTCAAAAGATTTAAGTTATATAGTTTTGGAGAGAAAACCTAGAATTTGGGGTTTTTTTTTTTTAAGGAGACTGAAAATCCATGAATGATATTGTTATATTTATTTTGTGTGTCAAAATAAATGGATGTTTGAAAAATTTTGTATTTATATTTATATAAATGATGAATTTTAGGAAATATAAGAATTATTGTTCATTTTGGAAATAATTGTTCAAAACGTTGAAATAATCTTGAAATGACTAATTGTTGCGGATACTTGAGAAGATGAAATTGTGTTATTCCTTGGATGATGAATTGGAATAAAAATATTTATATTCATCTTGTGTTATTGGCATATCAATTCATTTGATTACATTAAACTTTGAAAGTTGATTTGAAAACTTGCATTGAGAAAAGAATGTTGAGAAACAAGTTTCCATGAATTGGTTTTGGGATAAATACGGTGGTAAGTCTTGACAGGTGGTGTAGATGAAATTGAATAGGTATCGAACCTTCCAGTTAATATTGGTAAAAAAGACAGATTCTAGGTGTCAAGCCTTCCAGTCAATGCTGTTAAAAATGACAAATTGGTAGTACTTATATAGTCTACTTGCAGACATCGACCTGGGGATTACCAGAATCGTATTTACCGCCCTTGAAATAAATTATTAAGTTTTGAACAATTGAAATTGCATAATATCATTGAGCATGATGGTTTTCAAAAGATGAAAATGTGATTTATCTTCACAAATGGCATAGCATAGCATGCGCATTTCATTTCTTGAGACTTGTATAAAATGTATATACTTTGTTAAGGATTTCCTACTACGCTTTATGCTCACCCTACAAGATTTTTGTGCAGGAAAAGATATGGTGATCCTACCCAACTAGGGGCGTGGAAGTATGTGTGTTGGGAGTACAATGCTCTCATTTTGCCGTGACTCTCTGTGTAAGCCAATAGCTGTGTTTGTGTGGGTTTGAATAACCGTTTTGTATAACCAGGCTCAAGCCTTGGAAACTTGTAAACCCCTTGGGGGAATTTATTTGTTTATTTACTTGTTGTTGGATTAATGTATTATTGCATGAAGAACTATTGTATCATGTAATGTAAGTTTGGAGATTTATATTCGGTTTTCCTTGAAAGAGCCATGATTGTTGTATTATTATTTGGCCTAGAAATTTGGGGTGTTACAACTTTTTGGACCAAGAGCTTGTTGTTTCAAGTCTGGGAAAATAGGTGACCTATCAGCCAGCCTCTTGGGCTGTCAGCCTGGGCTTGTTCTTGTCGGTTACCAGTGGTGGCCAACAGCCATTGGTCTCTTTTTTCAAATATTTATTGACAGTTGTGCCAGCTATTGCACACTGAGCTGCATCTCCATACACGTGTATGGTAGGATGTTCCTAAGCTCAAGACTTGTTTTCTATATATAGGGGGGTTTCTCTCCCATTTTGAGGGTTAGCAATTTTAGACCAAAATATATATATATATATATCTAGCTTTCTCTCTCTCTTGATATTTTGAGCTTGGTTGCCTAGTTTTTCTATACTTTTGCATACCAACCCTTAATCAAACTTAACCATCTTTGAGTTGAGATTCCTTGGAGTCTTGGTTGAGGTCTAGAAGGAGGTTTGAGATTAAATTTGTGCCGAATTTGTGCTTTGCTTCAAAGGTATAACACTTACCTTGTTTAAGCTTATTTTGTATCTTTGTTTTGCCATCCATTTCAACTGTTTTTGGAGTGATTTTAAATTGTCAAAAACTTTGTTTTTATGGTTTAAAAGTGTTGGTTTGAGGTCATTTTAAGTTAGGGGGTGGTCCACCCACCTTGCTCCTTTACTTGTTAAGCTTTTGTACCATTTTTCATCACTTTCAAACCAACTTTTTTGGGCTTTTTAACCACTGAATTTCAGAAGTTTTTCAGTGGCAAAAACCTCATTTTGAAGTCTAAAATTGGAGGGGTTAGCCTCCCCTCATTGTGTCTTGTTTGCATGCCTAGTTAGCTTATTGTTTTAGCTTTTTGTGACTTAAGTCCAGCATATTTTAGACTATAATTAGGACTATTTTGCATCCGTTTTTGGTTGGTTAAATTATTTGAGCCTTGTATGGCATAGTTATAGTGCAATTTCCTTCACTAGCTTGATGTTCTAAGGCTTTAATCACCATTGTTTTGAGTTAATAGCATGTTTTAGTGTTGTTTGCACTTAATTTCAGTACTTTAATCTGTGCAATCTCCCTCAATTCTTCACTCTTTTGTTTGCTTTAAAAGTGGTTTTAAACCCCTTGTTTGCATAAGTGTGAAATGGAGGTGCTACACCTAATGGTTTAATCCCTTAGAGGGTTCATTACCAACAGTGTAACACATCTTTCATGCCCAAAGCTACTTATGGTTTGAGTCATCTTTCCATTAGATGACGTTCATCAATGGACAATTGGATTAATAAATGGTTTGGTAATTAAAATGAGTAAATAAAATTGGACAAGTAAAAAAGGCAAGATAAGCATCTTTCGTGTTGCATTGCATATGTTCGAATTAGACGTTAATTCAAACATAAGGAAAATGGGACATTTTATACTCAAAAGTGATGAAATGTGCCACTTTCCTTGGTCACCATTAGAGGTGTGCACGGTGTGGGTCGGTGCGATTTAAAGGAAAAATAGAAACCGTATAGTGGATGGCGGATTGATAAAATTATCATTAGAATTTGCCATTTTTATTATCAAAAAACGACAGTTTGGTTGGCAAATAATGGAGGATTTGCCTTGGCGGTTCGGGCGGATTAGCGGTTTATAAAAAATGTAATTCAAATTATAAAACTTGAATCAAAAACATTAACAAACTAGTAAACTAAAAATCCAACACTTTAAATAAATTATACAATAACAATTTAGCAAGACAATAAATACTAGAAAAGTTCAAAAAAAAATTCTAAAGTTAATCTAAGTTCAACATAGTTCACAACAATCCAACATAGTTCATCCAACATCCAATATCCAACATAGTTCTAAAAAGGGTTCTGAAAAGTTAATGATAGTGCACAAACAATCCAAAAGTTCAAAAGTTAATCTAAGTCCAACATCCACCATAGTTCTAAAAAAAATTTCTGAAAAGTTAATCAAAGCCCACAAACAATCCAAAAATTCAAAGAAATTAATCTACTCATCAAACTTCACAATAACTTCAATCCTTCACAGTTGCTTCAACCAAACTCCAAAAACTTCATTAATCTGTGGACATAAGCAAAGAGAACATAAATAAATAACAAAAAACTATCATCAAAATCATTATAAAAAATTTTAAAAAAAAACATTATAACAAAATAATATTTAAGAGTAAGAATTAAATCTAACCTCCAGAACTTTAAAACCAAACTAACTTGGAGACAAATTAGTCCTCAACAATAGTTGCTTCTTGTGTAGTAGATGATGAAAAAAATTCTGAAAAATAAAAATATATTTTTAATGTTATTCAAAATTACATAAAAGTTAAAATCAATATTGAATAATCTTTTTAAAATAAACGCATATCAAAAAAATTACCTGACTCAATTTCTTCATATTGTTCAACATCATCCATACATTCTCTAAGATTGATTGGAATTTATGAAGACCGTAACCAATTTTGTGCACAAATTAGAGCCTCCACCATCTTTGGCGTCAAAGAACTCCTAAATGGATCAAGCACACGTCCACTGGTACTAAAAGCTGACTCAGAGGCCACTGTAGAAACTGGGACAACTAACACATCTCTTGCTATTAGAGAGAGAGAACTTTATAATTATTGCCATTAACCTTCCACCAATTCAAAATATCAAAGTTTGGAACTCTTGGGTCTACACAATCATCAACCAAATATTTTTCCAACTCTGATTTGTTCTCCACATTTTTTTCCGACTCCAAATGGTTAATATATTGAGAGGCAAAGAGTGTCATGAGATCTTCTTCTTCCTCTTCATCAACTTCCATCACTTGAGGAGCTTGACTTTCATATGAAGGTGCAACATTACCAACATTGTTCTTCTCAACATAATGATCAAACAAGCGCTCCAATGTTGCCTTCACCCTCGCCACTAAAATTTCTACATTGTCATTTTCATACACTTTATTGAATGAAAACTTAAGATATGTCAACTTGTAGCGAGGGTCTAACACAACGGCAACATATAACAAGAAATTGATATTATCGAGATTCTCCCAATATTTGTCGTATTTCAATTTCATCTTACCAGCCATGTTACTCAACACTGCATCTCCACTTTTACTCAATTGAACTAATTTAGATTGCACCAATACAAGTTGGTGAAAAAAAACATTAGATGTCACATGCAAAGACCCTGAAAGTTGCAAAGTCACATGATAAAAAAGTTTTAAAAATTTCACAAAGACTCTAGTTACCTCCCAATCTTCTTCTTTAGGATATGAGATGAATCGTTTTCCTTTCCCTTTGCCTCTTCCACCATCATTCTCATTTGCATTCTCATTTTCATCATCATTCTCCATGAAAAATAACTTGAATCATGGGTCATCCTCTTCTAAACACTCAAAAGCTTTTTGAAATTTCTCGGCTACCTCCAACATCAAATAGGTGGAATTCCACCTTATTGGAACATTAAGGCATAACAAACTTTTACAAGTAATCTTTTTATGCTTCACACAATTTTTAAAAGTTTGTAGCCTAATTGAAGATGACTTTACATATTTCACAGCTTTTCGAATCTTGGCAATTGAGTGATTTTGTTCTTTTAAACCATCACAAACAATTAAATTTACTATGTGTGCACAACATCTCATATGCAAAAACTCATTTGCCATGATAGTGGAAGGCCAATCTTTCGTTCTTCTCTTCAAAAATGCAATAGCACCATCATTAGAGCTTGCATTATCAACTGTAATAGTGAAAATCTTATCAATCCCCCAATCTTGCAAGCATTTGTCTAAGTGTTTGCCAATTGTCTCACCCTTATGATTAGGAACTATACAAAAACTAAGAATTCTTTTGTGCAAATTCCAATCATTATCAATCCAATGGCCGGTGACACACATATAATTTAGATTTGAATTGATGTCCAAGTATCAGTGGTTAGGCATACTTGTTGCTTCCTTAGAACTTTTTTCAATTTTTGCTTTTCATCAAGAAATAAGTTCAGACAATCACGAGCAACAGTAGTGCGAAAGGGGACAGGAAACTTAGGTTCCATAACTGAACAAAAATTTCTAAACCCTTCCTTCTCCACATGCTTAAAAGGTAATTCATCAATTATAATCATCTTTGTTAGTGCTTCCCTACAAAGTTTTTCATCATATGCTACTGCTTTGAGAGATCCAATCTTTCGACCATCATGTTCCTTACCCTCTCCTTCTTTTTTAACAAAAGAGAGAGTTTTTTGTTTTTTGTCCACTTCCCTAATAGGAGACTTCATACATTGATGCTTAAGATGGTTCCACATATTACTAGTCCCAGCTTGTTTTCCACAAGCGCCATAATCCTTACCACAATAATTACAAGCAGTCCTAGGTTTATCAGGCTCACAATCATCAAGTAAGGTGATGTGTTCCCAAACCTCAAATTTCTTTTTATCTAAATTAATACTAGGGCATAGACGAGTTTTACCAGAATTTTTGGCAGGCATTGTGGTAGTGGTAGAACTAGCAACAGTAGTTGATTCTGCAGTTGGTATAGGATGGTTTCCCTCAGCAATGCAACCATCATTTGTATTTCCCTCTTCATCCATTCTCTATTACAAATAAAAAATTTACATATAAAATTAATACATCAATTTTTATTACCAATAATGAGATTACCATTACTCTCAAAATTACTGTCATCTAAACATAATCTCAACCAAAATTTGATAATCACTATTTTATTTCACGTTTTTATTTTTATTTAATTTCCCACTTTGTCCAAAGTCTAGGAGGCATTGTGATCACCTTGACAGGAACAGGCTAACAAGCATGAAAACAATTAAATTGCTTTCAAACTCACAAGTTTCAATGTAAAAGTTAATAATTTAAAAACAAAAATTAAAAGCATCCTTCATGTAATTTTTAGAAATTAATTTTTTTTTTCAATTTATTTGAGTTATTTTTACTTAATAAATTCTAAACAAAAGTTATACTAAGCAATCTAACATAAATTTTTAAAATAAAAAAATTATAAACAACTTAAGTAAATTGTACCAAACATTCTGGATGTGTATAAACAAAAAGAAAGGCACACCAGCGTGCATGGAAAATTGGCTATAAATTAATACTCAATGATGTTATATATATATATATATATATATTTGAATCTATAAGATTATGTCATATTTTTTCTCCTAGTTTATTTTAAAAAACTATCAGCAGGTAAACTATATATATCAATGATGTTATATATATATATTTGAATCTAAACTCGTTTTTGATTTTTGATTTATATATATATCAATGAGGGCTAACAAACAAACAACATTGCAAAGTAAAGAACAAAGAAGAGAGAGCAGCTAGAGAAAATGAAGAAAAGCAAAGAAAGAAAGAGAGATCAGCGAAGTGAAAGAGAAAAGAACAGAGAGAGTGAACAGCGAGAGAGTCACGTACTGACGTGATGAGTCGACGACGATGAGTACGTGCCGATTGGCAAGGGAAGGAGACAGCGGCGGCGGCGGTGGAGAGAGACTACAGCGGCGGTAAGCCAATCGACGAGGTGAGGAATAAGACCAAAAGACAGCGGCGATGAATCGATACAAATGAATGAGATGAAATGTGTGGGTCAATTAGGTTTAGTTGAAGAATTATTGTGTGTGTGTGAGTATATGTGTGCTAGATGTGTATGCGTGTAATCTATGGCTGAAATTTGTTGTTGTGTGTGTAGTGTAACACATGAACTTTTTTTTTGCATAATAGGCGGGTCGAGTCGGTTATAACCGCGGGTTGCCAAATTTTAACCCGCCACCCACGTCGACCCGCTAGAGTTGGAACCCAACCCGCCCAACCCGCCCGCCATAGTTCAAAAAATGCGCGGTTCGGAGCGATTCGGTGCGGTTCGGAGCGATTTTGGCGGTATTATGCACACCCCTAGTCACCATTACCCTTGATCATGCATAATAGGGTAGTGGTCTTTTAAGTCTTGTTTTGCATTTATTAAACTTGTACAAACTTGGTTCCTTAGCCATCATGCATGGAAATTGCTTGATTGATGATTTGAGGGTCAAGAGTTACATTCCTTTGAGCTTGTTTGATGATAAGAAGGGTAACAGTACAAACAATCCTTAAGAATACACTGCTTTACCTCTGTTTGCTCTATGTTGCAGTAAGAGGAAGTTCAGGACAGAAGTGGCCGATCGGCCACCAGTAGTAACCGATCGGCCACCAATGGTAGCCAACGGCCACCATTGGTAGTCGACCGGCCATCAATGAAATTTGCACAGTGTGTTGATAAGGTGGAGCAGAGGTGTTCTGGAAATTGGCGGCATTGTCAGTGTTCAAATGTGCAAACAGAGGCATTCAGTGGCAAAGCGGTGACTTTTTCAGATGGAAACCGAGCATGCATGGGCCTCCCTCACTTCCCGCCATTAGCTAATTAGATTAATTAGCACTAGATGAAATACATGTTGTAACTATTTAAGTAGAGTAGTTAGTTAATTACTTCATGTTGTAATTAATTAGCTTAATTGCTTTGTAATTAATTAGTTAAGTGTTTAGCTAATTAATTTGATTTGTAATATTTAATTAGCTTAGTTAATTCATTTCTAGTGTTATAATAGTTAGCTTAATTAGCGTACCTAGTTAGTTAGTTTATTCATTCAAACCCTCCTTCGCGAGGGCGTAATGTTGTAATAAGTGTGTGTGCGTATGTGTATGTTTTCCAATCCCATGTCTTTCTCCTTTTTATTTAATCGCTTTTGATGGTTAAATTAGGATCATATTTCAATTAGCATATCGCATGCTTGCATCCATTCATTTGTCTTGCATGCATCGAGGCTCAGCACATCATTCAAACTGCATTGTTATTTCAATATCTTATTTGAATACGTGTTTAATCGCATGTTGTTCAAATCGATCCATATGCCATATTAGTTGCTGAGCCTATTAATTGCATTCTTCGCATGCGTTGCATTAGACATCTTGCATAGTTAGGATCATGCATTTTTCTCACTAGTTTCTGTTTTGGCTTGGAGTACTCGGTGAGTTTTTATGCTTTAGCATACTTACATGAGTGTGATTGCCATATTGCCATGATTAGCATGCTTGTCATGAGGCTATGTGCTTACTTACTAAACTGCATGAATGCCTGTGGATGAAGGCTTGTTGTTTCAATTGGAACAATTCAACGAATGTGTGTTTTAAACCCACTTTGTTGAGTGGCAAATCATGTTTTAAGCCCGTCATGTTTTAAGCCCGGCATGTTTGGTGGCAAATCCGCAACTTTTAAGCCCATTTGAGGTGGCAAATTCAAACTATTTTCAAAAAAAGAAACATGAGTTGAATTGTTCCAAATTGAGCAAACTAGTCTATACTTACTTGTGTGTATCACATAGTAAAGCTAGTTTAAATAACCGAAATAAGAACGCATAATGTTTATAAAACATCATATCATGATTAGTAGAGGCCGATCTTTGATCGGGCGAGTGGGGGTGCTCAATTCATGACCTACCCCTCTCGTACCTAAGTTTCCAAGCCGAGGCAACTTTGGTGATGACCGACACGTGGCCTTTGGCACGAGTCAAGGTTTCTTAAATTTCCCCAAAAACAAAGAATATTTAGGTGGCGATTCTGTATTTGACAAAGCAGTCTAATTTTGGCATTATTTGATTTAAAATCGATTTTCCAAAAAAGTTTACCGGATTTGAACTCTTTGGTGTTTATCAGTTTCACATTGCACTTGTGAGACTAGATTCAAAACTGTGAGAGTCCGAACTGTGAGGCCTTCTTTTCAAACCTTTTTCCGAAAGGCGGGGCGTGGAAAAATGCGAGTCCACAGTTGGAGGTATTGGTTAGTTATGAAATTTATGATAGATGGTTTGGTTGGCGTTTTGTTAATTTTTTTTTTAATCCCTTGTAATCTTTTGAACATAGAATTTATTTAAACCTTGTGGAGATGAGAACATTTAGTTTTTTTTTTTTTCACCCCTACGATTTGGATGATGGAATATTGACTGGGGTTTAGTCTTAATTGAATATTTAATTGTTCAAATTTTGGGCGTGACATGCATGGTTCATACTTTTCTTCTTAAATCCAAGATTGTGAACTTGTAGATGGCAAAATGAGTTTTGTTTTGAAGTTATAGTTTTGTTTGAAGTTTAAAGTCTGAAATTGAAGATGTTTTTAAGAGTTTGGGCCTTGTTTTTCATCCATTTGGAGTTGAAATTTGAAAAGGAGGAAGTTCTAGTTTGTAGCAGAATTTCGGACTAGTTTTGAACCCAGACCGCTCGAGCAGCTAACCCTTCTTTGCACCAACATGCATTCTGCTCGCACAAGTGGCTAGACCCATCGCACGTGCAGTCAGTAGGGCCGGCTCAGTTTTGTTTTCTTCTTGTTTTCTCTAACTTTCGGGCCTCCATTTGCATAGTTTTCAAATGTTTTCATATGCATATGCATTTCATGAACACAAAAGAAATGGAGGAATGAATATGAACGGTTTAGGGAATAAGTAACGAATAGGTTATGAACCGATTGAATAGATGAAATGTATCGTGAACCGTTGTGCTTGCATGTGTTTGTATAGGTCAGACGCCGCACTGTGATCATGTGTTGCATGGAGCCAATTATGAATAACAACCTTGTAAAGATATGTTCAATTATAAGTATTTTCTGACTTATATTATACTTTGTTTATGAAATGATGATTTTTGTTTAGTTGAATGATTTTCTTATTTTTCTGAACTGTATTCGTGGCATCCTTAGCATTTGTTTACCGTTACTATTACAGAGATCTCTGTCAGTTCTAATTCTTGGAACTTCTATTTACTATATTGATGGCATGTCCATTAATTCTGACTATTCGGTCTTCATGACCTACTGTACTGTTCTGTTACTGGATGTACCACGTATGACTGCTATGATTTTTGTATGAAATATGGATCTGATAAGCAAGTGATTCTGATTTTATGTTCACTGTTAAAATTGAC
Organism: Camellia lanceoleosa; assembly: GCA_025200525.1. Classification (NCBI taxonomy): domain Eukaryota; kingdom Viridiplantae; phylum Streptophyta; class Magnoliopsida; order Ericales; family Theaceae; genus Camellia; species Camellia lanceoleosa. The sequence continues at coordinate 34,688,165 of CM045771.1, read as the reverse complement.
TGATTTGGATTATAGTAAGGACATCATTCATAACCCCTTTACATAGTTGTTATTCACTGAGCTCTAACTCATTTTTATATAAATGTATGTAGGTGATCAAGGGCAAGATAGAACTTAGCGGCGTCAACCTAGCCTCTGTTTTGTCAAGCCAACGTTTGTGCGTCACTGCGAGGTTCCTACCAATCAAGTGTCAAGGCTTTCGGGTGGTATTAGATACCCTTTGAGATTCATTCATGTGATATGAATGATTTATGATTTTTGTATATCTTCGAATAATGGGATTAAAATCTCTTCTTTTGTTTATATTTTTGGTATACAAACTTGACATGGACTGATGTACATATATGTTTATATAAAAGTTCATTTTGGTTCATTTAAGCCTTCATAGTTCGTTGGACGTTTTATTTTCTTATGTATTGGCTTCCTCCAACCCCATTATTGTATTACTATTAAGCAGACCTTTGGTAATCATAGATTACTGGCCTTTTACGACACTAAACTTATAGGAGCAGGTTTGGGTCGTGATAAGGCAAGCAGAGCCAGTGGCAAGACTAGGTGAAACAAGGCGCTTGGCGGCTAGGCAATGGTTGCGGCGGTGGAGTGGGAGTAGAAAACCCTAGATCTGAAATGGAAGAGAAGAGAGAGAGAGAGAGAGGAGTGGGTTTGGTTTGGAAACAACGGAACTGGTTATGCAATATATTTATATATATATATATATATGTATGATTATATTGGTCATTTTATCTACCCTTGTCTTTATGGATAAAATATTTCAATGCCTGGACCTTTGGCAAAATGAAATTTCAATTTAGACTTATGAATCGAGTGCACCAAAAAAATATAAATACCAAAACACTGAATAAAATAACAAAACCAACAAGGCTAACTTGATTGGCCAATAAAATAAGAATTAAATGAAATATTTTTACAAAAAGTAATAATAATAATAATAATAATAATAATAATAATAATAACGATAATAATAACAAACAAGCTATACAATTGTACCACTCCTCAGACTTTTGGTGTGAGAGAGAAGTTCAAATAAAAGAATGGAGGAATCTATGTATAAAACTAACATTATGTTTAGCCATTTTTATTTAAATTTGAATAGGCCATAGTCAGTGAAAGGCCATTTTAGGCCTTGTTTGGGAAGATTAAATAAGTGTATTTTTTGTCTTTTTGGACAAAAAAATTGAGGTTGAAAATATGAATGTTTGGGTTAACTTTTTGACTTTTTATGGAAAAATGTGTAATAAAAAATTGTGAAAATTAGTTTTTAGAGGGAAATTTGAATTGGGAGTTGTGCAGCCGTAATTGTTGACTTTTGGTGAATAGTGTTAACTTTTTGACTTTTTGGATTATTTGGGAGTACCCAAACTTGGCCTTCGTCTAAATTCGATTGAAAAAGTATTTTTGGACTTTTTTGAGGAGTGAGACTATTTGACCATATTATTATTATTATTTTAATAAAACCGTGAAATTAAACATTAATTAGTTTAACATAAAATTTCGAGATTTGAGATGATTTAAATAATTATATTTTTTGACTTTTTATGAAAAGATGTATAAAAAATAGAGAGATGATGTGACTTAAAATAGCTAAAACAAAAAAGTATACTAATATAGGGGATGTCAAATAATGCCTTGATAAAACTCAACCAAAAATATTTATTTTTCAAATTTTTTCTTGTAGTTGAAAAAATTGAAGGTGAGTCCCTATAATTTAGAATTAACTTAATAGTTATTAATATATATATATATATATTTTATTTATCACCAAATTTATTTTATAATTTTATTTCCCTTTTTAAATATGTATTCATACAATATATGTATGTAAGCCCCACCAATTTAAAAAAATATATATATATATATATGATTTTGATAAGAAATCGCATGGACAGTAAAAAATTAAAGTAATATAACTAACAAATCTTACAAAAGAAATTCTTATATGTCATGCAATAATAAAATTTAAGAAATTAAAATAAGACCCATTTTAATGATATCGTAAAAAATATATATATATGTATATATATATACTGCTATACAAATAAAAAAAATTATATATACAAATTTATTTTTATAAATTAATATGGCATGAAGTGCTAAAACTTTAGTGGAAAAATTAGCAATACATCCTCCATATAGTTTGGATAGTAGGAAAAATCCAAAATAATTTTCCTTCCGCGTTAAGATCCCTCAGTAGGGATTGGGACAGGTACTATCACAACACCCTTCTGTGACAACAAAACCCCACCGTTTGGATGTCAATTTTACAAAAAAAATTATAGGAAATTTAAAAAAAAAAAAAATCAAACTAGGTCGAAAGAATTCCGCAATAGCCTCCTTGAAGTCTGAAAATTCAGATAGGACTAAAACAGAGAAGGTGTTAAATTAAACGGATCAATTGATAAATCAATTAGAAGAAGAAGAAGAAGAAGAAGAAGAAGAAAATGCGAGAGAACAATTTCTTGATGATGAAAAGATGGATCATGAGTTTGTGCGTCAATCTAACACCATCGATCCAAAAAAAAAACATGAAGAGAGGGTATTGGTGGGTAGGGATGAAGGTTCATGTTAAACTCACATACAAACCTCAAACCTGCCTCTTCTCTTTGTTGCCTATGGAGCTTCTCTTCTAGAATGATTGAGAAGAAAATGGAGATGAAGAAGAACCATGGTTCTCCATGGTTGTTGCAGTTGTTTTTTTTCTTTTTTTCTTTTTTTGACGAATCACACTAACGGTCCCTATAGTTTGGGACTTGTATCACTTTGGTCTCTGATTTTTCAATTGTGATATATTTGATCATGAATTTTGAATCTTGTTTCAAATAAAGACAATTGAAAATATTATTATTTAATTTCAAAGACAAAATCGTCAATTTGATAAAATATAAATTAATTTGACAAAAATAAATCTCAAAAAAATATTTTTGAATTTTAAAAAATTATTTCTACCAACTAAATATAAAATTATGTAAAATTAATAAATCTTTTAGACATTTATTTATTTATTTAATATCAAATTAATTTTTATTATATGTTGGGATGATGATCAAGTAATGGGTGGTTTTTTTTTTTTCATTAAATTAGTTTCTATATTTCCAAAAGTTAAATATGACAACAACTTTGATATCGTTATTAAACTAATCTATTAAATTAAAAAATCCAAAACTAAAAACATTTTATATATTAAATATATTGATTACACATTAAAATCTTAACAACCACCCATTACTTGATCATCATCTAAACACATAATAAAAATTATTTTGATAAAAATAAATAAATAAATAAATGTCCAAAAAATTATCAAGTTTACATAATTTTATCTTTGGTGTGTACATATAATTTTTTAAATTTAAAAAATATTTTTTTGACATTTATTTTTTGTAAAATTAGTTTATATTTTATCAAATTGACGATTTTGGCCTTAAAATTAAGTAATGGTATCTTCAATTGTCTTTATTTGAAACAAAATTCAAAATACAGGATCAAATATGTCACAATTGAAAAAGTAGAAACCAAAGTGACACAAATCTTAAACTATAGGGACAGTTAATATAATTTTTCCTTTAATAATAGTATAGATAGATAACATTTATTATAAAGTAATATCATATAAACAAATTTTGAAATGAATTTTTATCATATTAATAATTGTTCTTCTATGAACACAAAATCCAATTATAGAATTAAATATACTATTTTCACCAGATGTAGGAATTACATGTTAATGACTCACCTTTTCGAAAGCATTGTATGATATTATGGGCCCTTAAATTTTTTCTATTAATAAACTAGGTTCATTTCATCTTTTAAAGTTGGAATTTTTCGTTTAAGATTGTCACGACCGAAACCCGCCCCTATGGGTTTAGCACCGTAACCGGCCAGTAATCCGAGATTACCGAAGGCCTGCTTAACAGTAATACAGTAGTACAGAGTACAAGGGCATGGCGGAAGTCAGAACAGTAAATAAACAATGTCCAATAAACTATGACAGTCTGTATGCAAAAAGATTTTTCATACATATAGACATTCAGTACAGAACAGTATGCACAATATTTACAATCATTCAGTACAGGGACAGACGGGGAGATTAAAACACTCCTAAGCCATAGCTTGAAAGGCTCGAAACCTCACAATGAGGCACAATGGTTGGCTTGACGAAACTAAAGCTTGCCTGACGTTCCTAGCCGCAGTCTGGTGCCTGTACACCTACATATATATATGAGCAGTGAACTAAAGCCCAGTGAATAGCACAATGCGTAGAGGGGTTAAGAAAGAATGTCCTTTCAGTATTTTAAATAGTCGTTTGCCTCGGTAGATCAGTTATACAGTCGGTGGCTTATACTTCATGTCATATCAGTCATTTAGAAATCATAATGTCGTCGTGGCACAACCGATAATAAACGATGCGGTGGTAGTAGCGAAGTGTCAAGATCTGATGGTAATGGTAAGATGCGATCTGATAAGATGTAATGTGGTAAGCGATAAAGATCTGATGCGATACTTGATAACAATAGCGATGTGATAAAGGTCTGCGATGGCGATGGCGATGGCGATGGCGATACTTGATATGGCGGTAACAATACAGTTCTTATGGACTCAAGAGGTGTCTCGCCAGTTGTAGAGATGGCTCAATCAGTAGCACTTAGGTCCGCGGCAAAGACTTTGCTCCAGATTTCACAGATTGGCTTAAAGCCCAGTATGGACTCAAGAGGTGTCTCGCACAGATTCTAGAGGTGACTCACACTGTAGCACTTAAGTCTGTGCAGCACTTTGCTCCAGAGATATCCGTGACAATAGCAATACAGTAAATAGTAGGTCTTAAAAGACCGAACAGTCAATTGATGGCCATCAATCAGTAAACAGTAGTGGTTCCAACGAGGGAACCGACAGAGATTTTTGTAATAGTAATAGTAAACAGTAGGTGCTAAGGATACCACAGTGCAGTTCAGAAATAAAGAACATACGTTCATTCGGTAAATAATACCAGTTCAGTAAACAGTTCAGTTCAGTATTCAAAAGATAATCATTTGAACATATCTTTACACAATTGTTACTCACAGAGTTATGGGCTACAGTAAACTAGAGCGTCTCCTCGGTAAGTCAACCCTACACAATATACAGGATGAACATACACTAAGCTATACAGTTGGGGAAGATCAATAACTTAACCCCTAATTGCCTTGGTGTGGTTCTATATCTATATCCTCATTAAGATGTCTTATACCAGGCCTAAGAATGCCTAGAATGGAATGAAGATGCGAAGATGAATTGACGATTTAATTTTGAAAAACAGTTCCCCGCCGGCGAAGTTTCGCTTAAAGCGGACATGCAACAAAGGTCTCCGCTCGATTGTCAACTTCCCCGCTCGAGCGTGTGACACAAGCCTCCGCTCGAGCGTACAATGCCCGCCGAGCGGATCAGAAGCAAGGAGATCTTTGGGAGCTCAATTTCCTTCGCCGAGAAACGACCAAAATCTGGAAATTCCATATTTGAACTCCAAAATCAAAATCAACTTTCAATGTATCAAATTCGATCCTTTTGGGCTAATTTTCCGGAAAACACTTTAAAACTCAATGTTCAACATGTTTCAAAGATCAATTTGAGAAATCAAAACCCAAAGGTAGTTCCATTAAACACCATTTTCAAATCAATTTCATGAACATGATTCTAATTGAACATACATGTACTACAACAACCCTCAAGCCTCAAATTCATACTCTAATGAGCCAATTCTTTTCAAAACAAGATGAAATCATGGACTTAAACATAAATATGAGCATGCATGTGACATTTGCCATGAAAACAATTTCAAACTTATCAATACAAGCATGCATGCATGGAATGAGCTTCAACCCAACATTATTGAACCAATTCATGCCTTAGATTACTAAAGACCCATGAATCATGCAAGAATAAACTCAAATGCACAATAAAGAAGGTCAATGATCTACCTTAGGTCTCCAATCACAAGGCTAGAAGCTCAATTAGACAATTATCCTTCAATTTCTTCAATTCTCCAAGCAAAACTCAAGAAGGAACTCAATTCTCTCACTTTCTCTCTCTCTTGGTTGGTTGGGAGTAAGAAATGGCTAAGCAAAATGTGGATGAAAAAGTCTCAAGAATGTTTTATATGGAAAGGGCCACTAGGTGGCAAAACGGTAAATAAGGCCAACTCTTTGATTTAGCTTATCTTATCTAATTTAATCTTACCAAATCGATTTTCAATTAAATATACCATAAAATCACATAAATTATGATGATTACAAAACATCAATAAATTTTCGATTTGGCCGCCGATAAAGCCTTCAATTTGCAGTTTAATGCATAAGACAAGAACAGATAATTTGGCAGTCAAACAGATAGATTATGCATTTAAACGGTCGATCAATCAATCAAGATGTCGGTTTAGCGAATCGTTAGTAATCAAGAACAAAGGATTAGAGTTGTTACAAAGATCCCTAATAATATTTTTTTTTAAAGGATAAGAATAATAAAATTTTCAATATTAATTTAGATCATCCAAAGTACATGGTGACAAATTCTATAACTTTTTAAACTCATTTGAAAATTTTAAAATTCTGTACCTTTTGATCTAAATCTTTCGGTTTTTTAAATTTTATTTTATAAAATTTGTATATTTTGAATCATTTCATGAAGATTTATAAAACATGCTCCATGATGAATGCAAAATTCTAAAAAAAAAAAGGTTGACAAAATTTCAATGACCTAAGACAAATTAGTGAAATTTTGATGACCAAGTCTAAATTAATGAAATTTCAATTGATTAGTGAAATTTTGATTACCAAGTCAGTTTAAGTTAGTGAAATTTTGATTGGTCAGTGAAATTTCAATGACTAAGACAATGAAGTTAGTGAAATTTTGATAACCAAGTCACTAAAATTTAATTGACCTAGGTTAGTGAAATTTCAATGACCAAGTCAATGAGTCAGTAAAATTTAATGAATTGTTTTTTCTTTAGAATTTCATATTACTTATGTATTTGTTTGAAAGACCTTGTCAGAAATATTTTACAAAAAATAGAGATGTAGATAAAAGTCATTAAATTTTAAAATTTTGAAATCACTTATACAATGTAAAGGTGAGATAATAAAAACCTAAGCTACTAAAATAATAATACTGAGGGGGGTTTGGGTGAGTGCTGTTACAAGACCCTGTTGTGACAGCAAAAACCAAAAAAAAAAGGGAAAATTACATTAACAGTCTCTATAGTTTGGGACTCGTGTCACTTTGGTTCATGTCTTTTCAATTGTGACATATTTAATTCTGTATTTTGAATCTTGTTTCAAATAAGGACAGTTGAAGATACCATTACTTAATTTTAAGGGCAAAATCATAAATTTAATAAAATATAAATTAATTTGACAAAAGAATTGAATCTGAAATAGTTAAATTTAATAATGACAATTATTTGAAATAGTTGGATAGTAGTTACATAGAACAGAATATTTTACCGAAGTAAAAAACGTTATGACATCCATACTAACTTATGAGTTAATTTTATATAATAATATAAATGACAAGTGCTAAAGTTAAAATTTAATATGCTATAATGCTAAAATTTTAATTTTGACAATATTATTTCACTCATATAAATACTATTCTAGCATATTCAAAACATTTCTATTTATTAGATGTTTCTTACTTCTTGGCTATTAGATCAAACAATTTTTGATTGAGTTAACACAAATAATAAAGTTACACATATATGTGAGATATTTAGTAAAAATATTAGTAAAATATTTAGAATTCTTAACATTTTTTATTATATTATTTTTAAATTCTTTCTCAATTTTGTGAATGGAATAGAGATTTATCATTTTATTATTAATTGCAATAAAAAACGCACATCATCAATTCTTGATTTTAAATTTTTTATAAGAAAAAAATGAAGAAAGTTTAAAAAATTTATGGTAACATTAATTTTATATTAGATAAATTACAAATACATCTGCTAAAATTTGTTTAAAATATAAATTTCTCCATGTGATTTTGAACATTACATCCCACCCTTTAAGGTTTTTAATGTTATAAAAAATACACATTTTATTAATAAATTATCAAGTCAATTAATAATATTTAATGATGTTAGAAATATGTTTCAATTAATAATTTATGTAATTTTATTATTATTTAGGAGAGTAGTTATAAATTTTATTTTTTTAGTTAATTTTGTTAAATTAAAAATTATGATAATGAGATATTTGTAATACAATCTGTATTTTGAGTAAACTTATCCTTTTATATTTTAATAGTACATTTTAGATTAAATGGAAATCTTTATCCAAATGAAATGGATAGACGATAGAAACCCATACAAGTGCAAACAAAAAGTCCACAAGACTTTCTTGAACATGCACACCCATTACCAAGAGCAACCAAACATCATATACCCTTTTGCATGCGAGGCTTTTTAGATTTTTTTTTTTTTTTTTTTGGCTTTTTTAGTTCCAAAAAGATAAAGTAATTTTTTTAATTTAATATGACAAAATATCACATCTAATTTATAATCATTTTATTTTTTCTCTTACAAAAGTAAAAAAAAAAAAATTAAAAGATCTATCCCAAATAAAACTTTTTAACACCAGACTAAAATAATTAAAAATCTAAAAAACCAACTCACATTTCAAGCTAACAGTTATATTCTACCAATATCCAACATTATGTACACCAAAAAATGAAATTATTGTTTCCAATAAATTTTTGTTTTTTTTTTAACTTTTCACTGTGTATTACAGACAACAGGCCTCAATATAAGGTAAAAAAATATATATGTGAAATCCAAATGCAACCTATCTCCTTCAAACATGTCATCACCTCCTAAGTGCATTTTGTCTGGCAAAGTGTGGGCCATTTCCAACCTTGTATTTTGTGCATTTTTTTTAAAAATATTTTGCTTTTGTATCGTTATTGATCTAAAAAGATTCGGAATTGCCATTGGAGGTGTAGGTGCTGGGCGGTGGACTCACAGTCGTCGTGGTGGAGCCGCCACTTCTGTCACCGCTTTGTCTCGTGATCCTAACCAGTGCTTTTGCTTTTGAGGCCGCGGAGACTAATGTCTCCAACAAGCTCTCAAACATTTGAGCTTTGATCTGTCCTCTCTTTGGAGGAGGGCTTGTGTTTGGTTTTTTTGAGGGGTTGGAGGAAGGAGTTGCCATTGATGGACTTAGTAATATGTAAATTTGCAGAGAACGAGATTATGGGATGATGTTTCTAACAAGAAAATGAGAGGAAAGAGACAGAGACAGAGTTTTGATCAGAAAAACAGGGAGGGGAGGGATAATTATAGATGAAATTCAGAATTGAAGGTGAAAGAGAAGTTTTTTCTGAGTTGGGTAAATCAAAAGAAGGAAAAAAAAAAAACAAAACAGAGTGTGGTCTGTGTGTGAGAATAAGAAAGGAAGATAGAGAAAAGAAGCAGAGTGTGTGAGCTCTGATTAGCAAATAATGGAATGATGAAGAAAAGAAGCACACAGTTTCTCTGTCTCTCTCTCTCTCTCAAAAAAGAAAAGAGTTGCATAAGACAAGCAAGGCAAGGAGGTGGGGAAGAGAGAGAGAGAGATAGATAGAGGTGTTGGTGAGGAGGTCCAGGGGAGAGGGAGAAAGGAAGGGGTTTACATAGAACTTCTGAGGGGTTTATATGGAAGGGGTTGGTGTCCTTTAATATTAGGGCGAATTACAATAACCGTTTCTATAGTTTGGTAGTTGTGTTATTTTAATTTCTAACAAGAAAATGATAGGAAAGAGACAGACAGAGTTTTGATCAGAAAAACAGGGAGGGGAGGGATAATTATAGATGAAATTCAGAATTGAAGGTGAAAGAAATTTTTTTTCTGAGTTGGGTAAATCAAAAGAAGGAAAAAAAAGAAAACAGAGTGTGGTCTGTGTGTGAGAATAAGAAAGGGAGATAGAGAAAAGAAGCAGAGTGTGTGAGCTCTGATTAGCAAATAATGGAATGATGAAGAAAAGAAGCACACAGTTTCTCCCTCTCTCTCTCTCAAAAATAAAAGAGTTGCATGAGACATGCAAGGCGAGGAGGTGGGGAAGAGAGAGAGAGAGAGAGAGAGAGATAGAGGTGTTGGTGTGGAGGTCGAGGGGGGAGAGGGAGAAAGGAAGGGGTTTATATAGAACGTCTGAGCGGTTTATATGGAAGAGGGTTGGTGTCCTTTAATATTAGGGCGAATTACAATAACCGTTTTTATAATTTGAGGTTTGTATTATTTTAATTATTGATTTTTTAATTATAATATATTTGATTTGAATTTTAAATCTTGTTTTAAATAAGGATAATTGAAGATATTATTGCTTAATTTTAAGGACAAAGTCGTTAATTTAATAAAATATAAATTAATTTGACAAAAAAAAAACATCAAAAAATTATTTCCGAATTTTTAAAAATTATTTCTACTCACCAAAGATAAAATTATGTAAAATTAATTAAACTTTTACACATTTATTATTTTTTTACTAAATTAATTTTTATTATGTGTTTGGATAATGATCATGTAATGGGTGGTTGCTAGGCTTTTAATGTGCAATCGATATGTTTAATATATGAAATATTTTTAGTTTTGAATTTTTTGATTTAATGGATTGGTTTAATAATGATATCAAAGTTGTCGCCATATTTAACTTTTGAAAAAATAGAAACTAATTTAATGAAAACAAAAACAACCACCCATTATACGATCATCATCTAAACATATAATCAAAATTAATTTGGTTAAAAAATAAATAAATGTGTAAAATATTTATCAATTTTACATAATTTTATCATTGGTGGGTAGAAATAATTTTCAAAAAGTTTAAAAATATTTTTTACATTTATTTTTGTCAAATTAGTTTATATTTTAGCAAATTGATGACGTTGCTCTTGAAATCGAGCAATGGTATATTCAATTATCCTTATTTGGAACAAAATTCAAAATTCATGGTCAAATATGTCACAATTGAAAAGTTAGGGACCAAAGTGATACAAGTCCTAAATTATAAGGACCTTTAGTGTAATTCGCCCATTATTAAAAGTGAACAATGCACTTTTCATAAATCGCATTCTTTCCTTTTGTCAAGTGTCAATTTTTTCATTTTAAAAAAAAAAATTTAATAGTTACAAGAGTGACACAATATTTAAACCTATGACTATCGATATAATAAAGAACACTTAGATATATTTTTAATTCAAAATTAAAATTTATATTTTAAACTCACTTATCAGATAGGTCACACTCCTAATATATATATATATATATATATTCATCTAAATTACACTCACAAAAATAATATTTAAATTCCATATGGTCGCGTTTATTCTTGCCATTATCGTCCACCGGATCAATTTTTTAGTCTTACAAATATCATTTGATTAGACCATCTTCAACGATGAACCAAACTTGACATCAGATTCAAATTTTGGTGAAAAAAACACTTTTTAGTGCTCCAACCGTTTCACCAAATTGATATCAAAATGAGAATTCAACAAAAATCATCAAAATTTGAGAACAAGGCTGATTTTACCAAATTCTCGTTTCACGACCGTTAAAGCGAGAAGCTTAATTTTACACATGGTGGTCGACCACTGGATGACCACAGTCGACCCTTGTCGACCACCGGCTGACCAACTAATTGGCCGACATTGGTTCGGTTCAAACAGTTCAAATAGAAAGGTTCAAACAATTCAAATAGGTAAAAAAAAAAAAAAATGGCTTTGGCGGTCAACCAACCGGTTGACCCACTGGATTTTGATGCATCGTTGGAGCAACTGATATCAAATTCAGAAAATGAGTCATTTTTTATTCAAATTTAGTAAAAAAAGAAGTTCACCGTTAGAGATGCTCTTCAATACCCTCTCTGCCCAAAATATGAGTGCCTTTTAAGAGATTTAACTTTTGTTTTTATAGCATAATTATTGTATTTTAAATATTTAAAATTTCCAAAAGTACCATTTGATTTAAAATTAAAATAGTATTCTTTTTTTTAAAAAAAAATATCAATTGTCATAAATTCATATTATTTTATTTCTTAATTTTAGAGAAAAATAACTACCAGTTTGAGAGAATGAAAAATAGAATTAAAAAAAAATTTTAAAAACTTAACTCATAATTTTACATTTAAATCACAATTTCACATTCAAATTATAATTTTAAAATTAAATCAAATAGAACATAATATTTTAAGACAAAATGAATAAATTTATTAATTTAGTAATATATATATATATATATATATTCTCTTAATATTTTTTATATAAAAAAAAAATTTGATGGGATGTGGTCAACCCAGCCCTTGGATCCATCACTAAGTGGTCTTTTGGGAACAACGGTAAAAGGTTAAATTTTTAATTTTTTAGTTCTTTTGGTTAAAAAAAGTCAATTTTTTAATCCAAAATAGCTCAATTTTTTATCAAAAAAAATTACCAAAAAAATTAAAAAATTAAAAAATTATCTTTTTATCAACTTTTCAAAACCCTCTAAATACATCATTCAAAGACTGCGGGAAGAAGATAAGAACATGGGTGGAATCCACCACCTTTTAATGAAGGAAAAAGTTGGCCTTTGGCCGCATTCAAAGCTTGAAAAATGATTTCGACTCCCACAAAGCATTCTACGGCGCCTTCTGACCTGTGATACTAGTGTTTTTCTTTTTTCTTTTTTTTTTTTTTCCTCTAATCACCCACCTCACGTGAGGTGCGTGGGAATAGTAGGGAGAGAGCGTGTCAATCACTTCTCTCAAGGCTTCAACACAAAACACACATCACAATAAAATAATCAGCTTTGATCCTTAGCTCGAAAATATGGGCACTAATGCCCCGAAAATCCAAAAAAGGTAAAAAAAAAAAAAAAAACACAAGGCAAAGAAAAAAAAAAAAAAAACAGAATTACCAAAATTGGAAATTTAGGGGCATTAGTGCTAGCATTTTTAGTGCTAAAAAACATTTCTCTAAAACAATAACTAACATATCAATCGTGCTGCTATGTACAAATTACGTTTATAATTATTTATATTTGTAAATTTTAATTTTTAAATATTTTTTTTATATTATATTAAAGTTTAATATTTTAATAATAATTATATTTTTTTAAGGAATTAAATGCCTTTTTTTATTATATTATATTAAAATTTAATATTTTGATAATAATCATATGTGTTAGACTTTTCAAGAATTTTTTTTATGCTTGTTCTTAATACATTAAAGTGTTATTATGAGGGATAATAATCATATCTGTTGGGACTTTTTAAAGAATTCATGTGTTGAATTTCAAAGAATTTTTTTATACTTATTCTTAATGTATTAAAGTGTTATTATGAGGGTAAGACTTGGGGGTTGGGAGAAATTAATAAATGCTAAGGTTTTTTTTTTTTTAAATCAAAAAATCAAGAAATTTAGATGGGAAGATTAGAGCCCTCACAAGGTTTGTAATTAAAAATCCCCTTTTACTTAGATAGATACTAGCATATCACCCGTACTATGCACGGATTGTGTTTACAATTATTTATATATGTGAATTGTGATTTTTAAATTTTTTTTTTATATTTTAAATGTCTTCTTTTTTTTTTTTATATTATATTAAAGTTTAATTAATATTTTGATAATAATCATATGTGTTGGACTTTTCAAGGAATTAAATGTCTTTTTTTTATTATTCTATTATATTAAAGTTTAATATGTTGATAATAATCATATGTGTTGGACTTTTCAAGGAATTCATGTGTGTTGGATTTCAAAAAAAAAAAATTATACTTATTCTTAATACATTAAAGTGTTATTATGAGGATAAGACTTGAGAGTTGGGAGAAATTAATAAATGCTAAGATATTTTCTTTTTAATTAAAAAATCAAAAAATTTAAATTAAAAAATTAAAACTCCTACAAAATTTGGGTTAAAAATTTCCTTTTAATATATAATATAGATAATAATAATAACACAACCAGACAAAAAACTCCTTTTTGTGTGTCAACTTTTGTCATTTGTCAAACACTCCAAAAAGTCTCACACACCACTACCCCCACCCTACTTCTCGCCCCTCTCTCTCTCTCTCTCTCTCTCTCTCTCTCGTTTGTTTGGTTTGTGGCCACCATCATCACTACTATGGGGCCATTAATAATTAAATTTTTTTTATTAAATTAGTATGAAAAATGCTCTTGTCATTTGTCAAAAATGGTTTGTGGCCACCATCATCACTACTTTTGTCTTTAGTATGAAAAATAGTATCTATTTTAAATAATTTATTAAATTTTTTATTAAGGTCAAATTTAAAAAGACTAAACAAGTATATTTTTTGACTTTTATTAAATTATGTGTAAAAAAAATAAAGAGGAGATACTAATTGATGTAATCCAAAAAAGATAAAAAGATAAAAAGTATGTACTTATTTTGTAATGCCAAACTTGGCCTAAATTTTTCACATAAGCATGAATTTACATAAATTTATATATCTGTAGATATTACACTTATGTAAGAGATTTGATAAAAAAATTTAATAGATTATTTAGAATTTCTAACATCACTCAATTAGTGTTAAGGAATCCTGATGTGATTAAAAGATTGTTTTGATAACTAATTATTTTAAGAGAAGGTTATTGATAAATTCAATCAAGGAGTGTAAAGGATTAAAGTCAGTATAAATATATATATGTATATATATATATTGTGTTACTAGAGATTCACACTTTTTTGAAATAGTTTGGTGATAAATTTTGAAATGTATTTTATTTTTAATTTTATCCTTCAATATTTTTATTTGTTTGACTTTTCGTTGACTATTTGTCAAATTTATATCTATCTGTTCAAATTTTTTTCTTATATCTGTTCAAATATTTTATCTACCTGTTTAAATTTTTTGACTTTATGTTCAATTTTTTTCCCTATCTATTCAATTTTCCCCCTAAATTCTATCTATTTATTTGTTGATTTTTTATCTACTCAAATCTTTGTTACAATTCTTGCTCTAATTTTTTCTATCTGTTAAAATTCTAAAACACTATCTATTAAAATAATTATCCTATTTTTTCCTATCTATTTGAAATTCTATCTATTTCAAATTTGAAAAAATTTGTTCTATCTGTCAAATTGTTTTAATTTGTTTCATCATAATTATCATCATCAACAACAATAGCAACACAACATACACAATCATCTTTTCTTCTACAGTCACAAAAAAAAATAAAAAATGAACAGATTCATCGATCTGGATTTGAGCAGTGGCGAAGAGACCTCAGATCTGAGATCTACCACAAATCCAGCAAATTCAAAGCCCCTCAAGTAATATTGAAAGAGACAATCAATGCATTCCCTGTTATAGCAATGAGAGTGTGATACTACAAATAATATGACAATTGTTTTGATCTTTGAAGCTCCATAAAACTACGGCACAAAGATTTAGAGAGATTCGATCCCCTTTCATAATTAATAATAAAAAATCTAAGATTTGTAATCGGATTTGATAAATGCTAATACAAACCAAACCTAAGACTATATCAGTATTATTCAAGCATGGTGGCTGATATTGTTTAGTGGTTGACGGCAGCGGTGGAAAGGCCTACGGTGGTGGATAACGACGGCTATGCAAAGCTTCCATAACTCTCATGACTCATCTCTTCTGTCTTTCTCTCTAGATCTAAATTTCTCCAGAAATTAAGATCTTTGAGAAAAATGGCAGTGTGACGCAAGTGTAGATCTTGAGAGAAACTGGTTCGCCCTGGTATGGGAGTCCAACAGTGCGGATCTTAGTACTGAAAAGTGTGACGACACCCCTACTTCAACTGCGGAGAAGGGCGGCAATGTAGAGGAAACAACAAGATCCCTTCAGCTGATCAAACAAATAATCTATTCTCGACAATAGGTATTTATTCTTGACAGTTACCCAGTTTAACTTACTGTAGTCAATGCACAACTGCAATGTGCCATCTTATTTTTTCCGCAAAGAGAGCTAGTACGCACCAAGGCAAGGTACTTAGGCAAATGATGCCCTTATTTAATAAATCTTGGAGCTGTACTTTTAACTCACACAACTCAGTTGGCGCAAATTTATACGGTGCTATGAAAATCGGAGCCATGCCTGGAGCCAAGTCAATAGAGAACTTAATCTCTCTATAGGGTGGCAACTCATTAAAATCTTCTAGAAAGACATCCAAATACTCTTGAACCACTCTCAATAAGTTACCTTGAACCATACTGTCCTCATCAGCTACCGTGATGGCAAAAGGAAAATCAACCCTTCTCGACCCTTAAGGTCATACAATGGAGGAATAAAACTATCACCCTAGTCACACAAGAAGTGGAAACACTATCTTGATGGTGCACACACTGATACCCTTCTACGAGGACAATCGATCAAAGCCCGAAAATGGGTCAATCAATCCATACCCAGAATTACATTAAATGCATTCATGTCAAGAACAATAAAATCAAAAGAGAGTCAGTGATCTGCGACATCAATCTCAAAGGAGCGGCATACTCGACCCAATGCCACCTTAGTCCTAATTGGTGTCTCAACTAACAGATGAGACTCTAACAGATCAAACTCTAAACCCAAGGTAGATGCAAAAGATGATGCTATAAAAGAATGAGATGCACTCGTATCAATCAACACATTGGTTAGAGAATTGAACAACAAGAAGTTACCTCTCACAACAAGAGGTACCGACAACTAACAACATACACACACCCTGAAGATCTCTGATCGACTTGTTCATCCCTCGAAGCATAAGCTTGGTGCATAAATTGAGCCGAAATGGCTCCTTGATTGACTCTTGAGGCCTGAGCTGACTGTGTTGGCTAATGGCTCTGAGTCTGCCTTGAACTAGATGCACCAAATATGCCATCCGACTGAGGGCAAAACCTCCTCAAGTACCCGACCTATCCACACTGATAACAGGTAGAAGGTTGTCCTCTCATTTGGCTCGGGTTATGAGAATGAGCCGAAGATTGTGCGAATTGTTGCCCTCCTTCTCTCTGCAGGCATGCCAAAGACTTGTAGCCCAACCGACCACATTTGAAGCACGTGAATCCACCATAATTGCCTCTCCCTGAACCAAAAATTGGCACAAAAAAGTGGAACTCAAATGTGAAGCTTAGGACTACTGCAGAGTATAACCTCTCTAACTCTTATTGTCCCTCGCATCCCCTTATGACTTCTGCCCTCTCTACTTAGAACCTCTCATACGCTCATCTTCCGTCTGAATTACTACTTCCAAATGTGTTATCGACTCCACCAAACAGCCATAATTTCAGATCATAGAACCGACACCCTTGAAAAGGAGCCCGGTCCTCAACCTCTTTTCAAACTCATTATAACGACGTTCTTCCGTTGCCATGAGTTCCAGTACAAACCTCAAAAGGCTAGTAAAGGCCATTCCAAACTCAGCCACCGATGTGCTCAACTACTTGAGCTTCAGAAACTTCTCCCTCACTATGGGTGGTAGAAACTTATCCTAGAAAGCATTAACAAAAGCCTCCAAAGTAACTCCGATATGGCCCTTCACAAACTTCCACCATTGACTTGCATTGCCCTTAAGCTGAAAGGCTGCCAAAGTAACCCTCAAACCATCGTCATTGATGCCAAGCATCTCAAACATCTCCACCATCTACTCAAGCCACTCATTGGCCTTCAGTGGCTCTTTCGGATCACCCACAAACTCATCTGAATTCGACCAGAAGAATTTTCTCTTTAGAAAAGACGACCTTGTCTCAACAACATAGGTTTGGACTTGATTATCAGCCTTGAGGATGTCCATAGATTTCCGTAAAGCTCTAGCCATTTCCTGAGCCAAAACTCTTATGGCTTTTTGGCTCGCAGTGTTACGACCCAAACCCGTCCCTATGGGTTTAGCATCGTAACTGGCCAATAATCCATGGATTACCAAAGGCCCCTAAATAGAATAGTATATATGACAGGGGCTGCGGAAGCAAATATATAAACATACATAGTCCATAGAGCTGTGTAGACATACATAGGACAGAAAATTTAAAAATTTCATAGACTGTCAGGCAAAGTCACAGGATATAACATTTATATATTACATATAGGCGTACATGATAAAAATCTCACCCACAAACTTAACAAACAACATAGTCTATTTTGGTTACAAAAACAGCCACAAAAACTTGACTTCATTCAGAACCTCCTCGGGAGGCGCGATGGTTGGCTGACAAAAACAGGACTTAGGCTGTCAATCTTGGGCCTGATCACGTGCTTGCACACCTACATACATAATATAAATAATGAGCTGAGGCCTAGTGAATAATAACAGAGTAAAGGGTTTAATGAATGTTGTCCATAACAGTCATAGAAAACAGTATTCAGTAGTTGTCAGAAATGGATTCATAGTCATGTCCAGAATTTATAGTTCATAACAGATACAGATTCAGAATCAGAATTTGCAGTTAACCATACGTGGTACATTCATTAGCATTAGTAAAAACAGTTGACCCATCAAGAAACGACCATAAAGACATACAGTTGACTCACGTGTACGGAGACGGTATAGTTGGCTCATGAGACATATAGTTGGCCCATAATTGGGACATATACATAAGGATTCATAACAGTTGGCTCATGAGACGGACAGTTGACCCATAATTAGGACGTAACAAAACAGATAGCAGATGTCATTTGAAGCTAAGAATGCCACGAATACACTTCAGAAACATTGGACAACCATTCATTCATACATAAAATAATATTTCAGAAATAGATCATCTTATATCATTCAGAAAATACTTATAATTGAACATAAGTTTACAAAGTTATTACTCACAGTTGGCTTCGGGTATAGACAAACAGAGCAGATTAATCAAATGGTTCGAGGCTCACAACCTACACAAACATACATACAAATACACACTTGAAACAATCTTTCAAATTATTCACAACTTGCTTTATTTGTTCTTGGCGTTTTTCTAGTCCTTAACCTCAATATGGAGTCTTAATCATGGCCTAGGAATGCCTAGGATGGAATGAGGATGCAAAACTGCACTCGAAAACATTTTCCAAAATTTGCTGAAACAGGGTCTACGCTCGAGCGTGGCTTTCCTCGCTCGAGCAGACATGCAGAAATGTAAAGGTTCGCTTGAGCGTGGCTTTCTTCGCTCGAGCGGATTGTAAACTTTGACAAAAGTACTGGTTGCATGTTTTTCATGCTCGACGGATGCTCGATCACCGTTCGAATGTGGGACTCAAACCCTCACTCGAGCGTGGGACTTAAACCCTCACTCGAGCGTGGGTTCCCTCGCTCGAGAGAACTGCAAAAACATAAAAACTTCTGGATATACGCATTTCACGCTCGAGCATGACTTGACTCATGTCACTCGAGTGGAAGTGCACGTACTCAGAGTGCTCGCTCAAGCGTGAAGTCCTCCGCTCAAGCGTGGATCAAATTTCTGGAATTTCCAGCTTTGATCTTCAAGTCCAAACTCAACCTCCAAGGCACCAAACCTCACTTTTCTGAGCTAAAACTTGAGAAAATACATGAAGACCCATAAAACAACATAAATTAAAGATCAATTCAAGAAATCATGGCCCAATGGCTTGCCAATTGTACAAAAATTCAACTTGAAACTCAAAAATGATCCATGAACTAGACATGAACGAACTCTCTTGTGCTTACTCACTTTAAAGCATGATCAAACTTGATAAATTGATGGAAAACATGGTGAATTCCTAATTTACAACCATAATATGAACATGCATATGAGAATTATGTGAAGTTCAACTCAATATGCTATGATATATGCATGCATGTATGGAATTCACCTATTCAAGCTCAATTCTTCTCCTAATATGGATTTTCTTTTGAACTCATGAGTTAGCTAACTTAATTATATCATGAAAAGCTTGAATTCTCACCCAATCTTCCCAATTGAGTTTCAAGTAGTCTAATTCTTGAGTGATCAAGCTAATTCTCCTTAGCTCCCTTCAATTCTCTAGCAAATCACTTGGGTTGAACTCAATTCTTCCTTCCCCTCTCTCTCTCTCTCTCTCTCTCTCTCTCTCACGTTTTTCTTCCTTGAAGAGGCTCAAATGTGTATAATGAATGCGAGGAGATGAGCTAGTGGGGTCAAAAAGGCTCACTAAGTGATAGGTAAACAAGACTAATCAAATGGCACAAATCTAATCTAATTTAATCGTTCCAAATCGAATTTCAATTAAACCTACCATAAAATTCTATAAATTCCACATAACACATATATTAAGTCAATTTCTGAATTGGATGCCGATAAGGCCTTCAATTCACAAACCGAAACTAAAACATGAACAGGTCTTTCTACGCTAAATAAATATAAACACTATAACACAAAGCACACATGTAAATTAATTCAAAATTCCTCATTAATTACAGAATAGGCATAATTAAGTATAGATTAACATTAATCAGGGATCGGGGTTGTTACACGCAGGCTTGGCCATATTCACCTGGCCAACTCTCTCTTCTTGTACTAGAATTTCATCATAAATTACACTTTCTGACTTTTAGGCTTACTATACCTACCACCACCACGTTCGCGTCTTGACATTCTAATAGAGGTATCACAAAAATTTAGCACATTCACAAATGTACCATATTTAATCCACACATGTCCTCATACAGTGGACAACACAATAATTCATTCCACGTAAGTACCGAATCACGTATTCACAAAATGAATTTCCTTTCTAGATAACAATCATTCCGTAATTGCCAAAGTTCCTCGTAGAATTAGCAATGATCAAGTGCTCTTTTAACGGGATTTCTAGGAATTCATAGACATAATCAATATCTTAGAAACTACATTCCATACTCATTTAATCACATAAGTATATTATCACATGGCATACTAGGTATACATCTATCACTATCTGACGAGACAAACCTATTGTGATAATAACCACGTCACACGAGCCCAAAGTATTCAAACCCAGTATGTTCTGATACTCAGTTGTAACGCCTTGAAATAATAACAATAGATAGCCTTATAACTCTCAACAGATATACGAAAGCTCATACGATTCAATCATTCATTAAAGACAATATTACCAGAACATTCTCTCTTTCATTAATTTCTTCAAAGTAGTACAAAGATGACATCATATGCATTAATACATTCATTAACTTTAAGTTATGAATCTATAGCATGTGGTGGATATATATAGGATAAAAGAAAAAAAAGAAAAAGAAAAAAGAAGTTCATACTCTAATGGCTATATATTTCCAAGACAATACTTGGTTACAAAAAAAGTGGGTCAAGCCCAATACATTAAAAGTCATAGGCTTGTATAACAAATATTTAAAACACAAAAATAAATGAGCCTTCAGCTCCAAGATCCTCCCAAGCTAATTCCTTAGCAGAGGCATATCATCAACACCTGAAAGTTAGGCTAAGTTTGGGATGTGCAAAATAATCCAAAAAGCCAAAAAGTTACTCAAAAAGTTAAAAAGTTAACACTATTCACCAAGTCAACAATTACGGCTGCACAATTCCCAATTCAAATTTTTCTCTAAAAACCAATTTTTACAATTTTTTATTACACATTTTTCCATAAAAAGTCAAAAAGTTAACCCAAACATTCATATTTTCAACCTCACTTTTTTAGTCCAAAAAGACAAAAAGTACACTTATTTAATCTTCCCAAACTTGACCTTAGTTTCCACATAGGATGAGCTAAAATTTAGTAGAGATTATATACTATATGATTCTTAACCTAGTCATGTAGTGAATACACATGAATGCCATTTACCAAAATGATTCATTTTCCTTCTCAAACAATGTAATGGCATGTTTATAATCTAATTCATAAACCACTACTTTCAAAACAGAAAACAGGGTAGTAGATACACACACTGGGAATCTCTAGGTACATATCTACCAATAGGCTATACAAGCATTATTAAAACCATTTTACAAGTACTAACCAGAAGGATCGACACCTAACCGTGCAGATTTTTAGACTTTCACCATAGACATGCAGGCTAACATAATATAAACCACAACGACACCCCCTAACTAGACTCCAATTTATTCGCCATTTTTTTCTTCTAAAAAGTGATACATTTTAATGTATATGAAACAAAACTATCAAAACTAGTTCTAAGGCAATTTCTATAATAATCAAAACTATCATCCACCGATAGCCCAAAATAGATATCTCTATTCAAAAGATAAATTTCAAGTAACAGATATAAATTCATAAATTTCAAATTTGGAGTAATAATACATTTTCAACTCACTATTCAACTAAACAAGGGTTCACACATTGCCCCTATCATTCTCCTCCTTATTCAAAACCAATGATTTTCAAAGACTTCTAATGTTTTCCAACAAAATATTTGTTTCTTTCAAAAATCCATTTAAAAGAGAGAATTTCAAGATTTCAACTCTACTCATCAATACAACTATTTCCACAACATTTCTAATGAATTTATTTCAAAACCCCTCTTTTATACACCTAAAACCAACCCAAATCAAACCCACTATCAGCCCAAATACTACTTTATTCAAGAGTACATAATGTGGCTAAAAATCATGTAGAGATATTAAAGAAATCCCTACCTCAAAATAGAAAGAGAATAGGGATAAACCCTAAGATTTGATAGAGACCAAAGCTTGAACTTTTCAGATTGAAACGATTATCTCCCTGCGCTTTATCTTATATCCCAAAGCACGTATACCACGAGACTCACGGATTAGAGTGTTAAGGGAGATTTGTTCAAGAACTAGAGATAGAAGAGAGAAAATAGGTCTGGACAGCTTTTTGAGAGAGAGTTAGAGAGAGAAAGCAAAAAAGTGAGAAAAAAAAATCTTTTTACCACAACTTTATATGCACAGACTGCTCGAGTGTCAGACACAACACGTCGCCTAAGCAACCAAAACCTTGCTTGAGCAAAGAAAAAAAATTCCCAGAACATCAACCCTGTGGAACAGATCGCTCGAGTGAATAAAACATTGCTCTAGCAAAGAATGAACCCCTCTCAGAAGTTTACACCGCAAAAAACTGCTCAAGCAAAAAAAGGATCATTCGAGCGAAGAATTACATACTCCCAGAAATTCAATCTGCAAACACATATTTTGGAAAAAAAAACAAAAACCGCTCGAGCGAAGAAAAGACCACTCGAGTGAATACAAGAATAAATAGACAGAATTTTCCCGAAAATACTAAGTCCCAACCTGTTCCATAATCAATCAATGAATCCAAGATTTCACTTCCAACCAACAATAAAGTCTAAAATAGATATAATGACCACAAAAGATACCAGACTCCAAACCAAAGAGTGTAAAAGTTTCAGGTTTTAAACCAAGCCGCTATATTATACCCTCTTTTTTTTTTTCTTTTTCTTTTTTAATGAGGAATTATTTTAAGCTAGGGTTATTTTGGACCCACATATAAAGTAAATTTTTTTAATATTTATTTCACCTACAAATCACATATTTCAATTAAGACCGGGTATTATATTTGGAGAAGTCAAACCTTGAGCGTCTAGATTTACAATTTATACTAGAACAAGTCATGGACCATAAGACTAGAATGATATAACAAAGACTAATATGGCACTACATTTTATACCCAATTCAAAATTGAACTTACTGTTAAACTAAGCCACCAATCATACAACCAATAGTGATGCCGGCCATTCAAACTTGGCATGTTTGGCTCAAATAAAAATAGTTCGATTCGTTCTATTACCCCCTTAATAGTTAAAGGGCCTTTCGGCTTAATTCATATTCCGATCAAAAACTTTACTTTTTAGGAGGATTTAAAACTGTCAAAATTCACCACTTTGTTGTGATCGATTGGGAGCTTTTCGAGCTAATTCTACCGTTTAGACTCTCAATTTTGTGATTATTTTGTTATTTTAGAAAAGTTTTATTTTCACAATCACCTTGTTTAGGAATTTATGTTTTAGTTGTCATTTTTTGGCACATCTCTCTTAAGTCTATAGCATTCAAATTTTGAGCTTAATTTGAATTTGTCATTTGTAATAATTCTATTTTTTATTTTATTTTTTAAGCTTGATTAACAATGAATTAGCTTAATTTCTTTTTTCGTCATTAGATTAAGACTTCTCTCATTATATATATCGATGTAAGTGTTAGAATAAAGCAACTTCTCAATTGATTATAACAAAATTTCAAAGAAGAGTTCTCTTCAAAGTGTTTGTACTTGAAATTTTGTTACACATTCTACTTTCTTATACACTTCCTTACATCAAGAAAAGCCATATGAACAAATTATTTGAACTCTCAATTTGCACTTATAACCTTATTAACATAAGCTATTAGCATAAACAACATTTTCTTGCATGTGAATGAAGATAGTCCTTAATTTTGATAAATTATAATCTAAAGTTGATACAAAATGTGAATATTGGTTTAGGATATCATTCTTTTGGACAAAGTTGTTTAAGTAACTGGTACATCACGTAGCTGATCTAAATTAATATATATACTTTCACTCACTATTTATTAGGTAGTAAATGTAAGACCTAAAAAGTTACTTTATGCATGCCTAAAGCGTTTAGTGTTTAATTATATCAAACTCTAATTTCATTTTTCACCTGATTATAGATAAGTATTTATCAATAAATCTCATCTCATAAATAAGTACTTTAATTAGTTTCAATTTTTTTTTATTGATTTGTTAAGATCTATTAGTGGAAAGTTTTTTTTCGTGTGATCCTATTTTTTTATTTTGGTAGTGTTTTGGTGGACATCTATATCTTTTTATTAATGTGACAAGTATGATATAATACTCTAATGTAACATGTATTAATGTGACACTTTAATGATGTGACACTCTAAAAAAATTAAAAGCTCTTTAGTATACTTTTTCTAAATGTGACACGCTAATGATGTGATACTCTAAAAAAATTAAAAACTCCTTAGTATACTTTTCTTAAATGTGATAACGTGACGGGTATGATATGACAATTCAAAATTTTTACTCAAAAAAATATATTTAGTGTACTTTTCCCTAATGTGATAACGTGGTGAGTATGATGTCACACTTCAAAAAAAATAAAAACTTATTAGTGTATTTTTCTCAAATGTGACAATTAGCGGGTATGATGTGACATTCTAAGAAAAAATAAAAATTCCTCAGCGTACTTTTTCTAAAATGACACGTGACACTCTAACGTAGCGAATATGATGTGACACTTTAAAAAATTAAAAACTATTTAATATTTTTGTCAAATGTGATACTCTAATGTAACGGGTTTGATGTGATACTAAAAAAAATTTTAATGTATTTTTTTAAATATGACACTCTAATATGACAAGTAAATGAGTTATTATATATAAAAAAATAAAAAATAACTAAATGAATCCTAAAAGAAATATAAAATTATATGTCTAAAATATAAAATTTATTAGTCAAACTCTTTATAAATAATAAACAAAAAAATACACGGTATTAACTTGATGGTAATCTATCCATTACCAAGTACTTTCTCCACTTTTTGGGGCCATTAATGTAGTAGGTTTGCAAAAAAAAAAAAAACACTCATTTAGGCTATCGATGCCATAAATATCTGAAACAACTTA
Organism: Camellia lanceoleosa; assembly: GCA_025200525.1. Taxonomy (NCBI): domain Eukaryota; kingdom Viridiplantae; phylum Streptophyta; class Magnoliopsida; order Ericales; family Theaceae; genus Camellia; species Camellia lanceoleosa. The sequence goes on along the minus strand of CM045771.1, from coordinate 34,662,612 downwards.
ATTATTAGATCACGTAGCCAAAAAATCACCATGGTTCACGCACTTAATATTTTATTTTATTAATTATTTTAATTTATTTTATCTTTAGTATTATTTTAGTCTAAAAAAATCTAAAAAGCCTATTACCAAAGATCCCTACTGTAAAGTGAAAGTTAATGTTACAGTAATGATACATCTCTTAATTTTAAAGTTCTAATTGAACTCTAATTATGTCGTAGGGAATAAAAAAAAACAAAACAAAACAAAACAAGTCAAAACATCACTATCAATATGGGGTCCACACACTTAGAGTTAGCTCCAAATTTAGAGCTCCTAAATATTTTTCACTAACATTAGTTACCAAAAAAAAATAATATTAATAATTACATCGTAGTGGATGTTAAAAAATTTATCATTTTAATTATTAATATTTATAAAAATTTGCATTGATTTGTAATTATTATTTTTTTTAAATCTCACTAATGTGATATTTTTCACACCAAAAATAAAAAAAATAAAAAAATTAAGTGACATAAGTTGGCACTCCTGCTGGTTCAGCAAATTTAGGCCTTGTTTAAAAACAAGTTTTTTTAGTAATTTTTGGATTTTTTTTAGTTAAAATATGATATAAAAAATTAATATTTTGATAATGATTTTTTGAAATTTTGCCTTGTTTGGGAAGTTAGTTTTTTTTTTTTTTTTTTTTTTTTTAATCTTTTTGGCTATTTATAAGATGAAAAAAGTTGTATTGTGATAATTTGTGATTTTTTTTTTTAGATAGCTGAATAGATGTGAGAAAAAAAAATGATTAATTGATGTGTAGGATATAATATTTTATCTTATTATCTATTTTAACATATTTTTTTTTTTTATAAATCAAAAAAGCTCTTTCCAAACCAAAAAAGCTCTTTCCAAACAGCCCTTTTAGGCTAAAAAAGTGAGTACCTAAAGAGGCTTTAGTTTAAAGTATGGTCCACCAACCTAAAGCAGTAATGAAATGAAGTCTAACCTTTTCTGTAATTTATTGGTGGCGGAAATTTATAGGTTTGGCAATCACCAAATATGTAGTCAAAAAGTTATTATAAAAAATTAAGGGATGGTGGTGATGTATGTGATAATAATGAAAATGGTTGTGAATGTGGTGGTAGCATTAGTGGTTGTAGTGGTTAAGGGCTGGTGGTGATGATAATAACTGTGGTAATGGTGTGTGATAATGGTGTGATGGTGCCAATAGAAGTAGTGGTGGTAATTCTATCAACGGTGATGATGATTGGTTAGGATTAAGGTGTAATAATGGTGGTGATGACGATAAGATTGTAATGGTCAACATTGATACTTATTATTATTATTATTATTATTATAAACAAGAACGTTGTTAGATCTTTGAAGCTGAAAATCTCAATGTAAATGTCTCAAATAATTGAATTTATGAATTATGAAAATACAAATGTCATGAATGTGTTGGCTTTGATCAATATGATAATATATTTAAACATTTGCACTTAACTCTTATGAAACATTTTATATGAAAATCAACTCAAACTTTTTTGTGTTTCAAACTATCAAAATTATATCATTTATTGATCAATAAGGTAATATTCCCTCAAGTCATAATGCTTTTTAAAAAATAATTTATGAAATGATAAACTTTAATAATATTATATTATAATATTATGAACTCTTTAGTTATATTATTAGTTCTTTCTTATTTATTATTATCTTATTTTCATTTAATTTAAATATTTTGTTAATCAATATGGCAAGTGTTCTAGTTTTCTTTAATTGTAATCATCAATTTCTAATGAGCAATAATCTAACTATAATTTCTATAATAGAAAGCATACATGTTTTGAAATTATCACTTTATTTTTCCTTGATAAATTAAATTATAATTATTATTGGGAGTGACAATTTTTCCAAATCTATTATTATTTATATATTAAAGCAAGTGATTCCGGCTTTGACCTGTTATCAATCGTATTCCGGACTCGGGTTAGTATGATTTAGAATGGTTATTCATGTCTTATTCCCCTTATCTCCCCTTTATTTTGGTTATCGGATTGTAGTAGTGCGTTTGGAACATGTTGGTTGCTTGTTTTTCCAAACTTTTGTTGCCTAGATTTTGGCTCCTCCACTCGAGCGACCAGTCTTGCGCTTGAGCGGGATTCATCAACTCTCAGTATTTCTTTTGCAGGTCTGAAAATACTAGAAATGTGCATTGGACGCTGGAATGTCCAGTCTTACGCTCGAGCGGGGCCCCTCGTCTACAAAACTTCTAGAAGTGCGTATCTTATGCTCGAGCTCCACTTTTCATGCTCGAGTGGAACTTTGTGTTTGACGCTTGAGCGGGGCTTTCCATGCTCAAGTGGATTGCGTGTATAACAGTTCGAGAAGATGACATTTTAAATCACTTTTTCTTCTCTCTCTCTCTCTCTCTCTCTCTCTCTCTCTCTAACTTCCAAAAAGCTTGTTCTTGAGCCTTTCTCTCTAAAATTCACATTCTCTCTTAGATTTCATCTAGATCCATTGATCTTTTTACCCTATTACCTTTGACAAAAAGATAGAGCATCTCAAGATCTTCATTTTGATCCGAATAGAAGTGGGTTTCAACATTCTTGGAGTTTCTCTCTTGTTTGGGTTATCTTCTTCCTTTGAGGTAAGAATTCTTTCTACACCTTCATATGATATTTAGCTTAGTTATTGTCTCTTGTATAACAATGGTGTGATTTCGGGATGTTTTAAACAAACCTAGAGTTTGGGCACAAAATGGAAAGAGGGGTTTTCGGTGAAGATGAAATAAATGCTTGCGGGGTTTGACAATGATATTGTGTTGTATCTAATTTGATGATTTTGGCACTTGGCTAATATTTTGGAAAAATAGGGAAATTGCCCTAATTGGATCAAACCATTATTTTGTACAAATAATGTAAATTGTTATTGAAAATGTGGAATTGGATGATCTTTGATATAAATGGTGGAATGGAACATGTATTATTTTACACCTTTGGAAGTTTTGAATAAACTATCTATTTGAGAATGAATATATGTTTAGAGATAATTGTATTGGGCTATCGGTGGAGGATAGCTTTGATTGTTGTAGAAATTGCATGTAAATTAGATGAATTGAAACTAATCTTTTGATGGTTGTCATTGAATATGACCGTGTTTATATACATTGTATATATATGTTTGTTTGGGGGTGGAAATAGGATGTGCTCCATGTTTGATTATATGTTTAAATGCATTGCATACGTATGGATGATTGTTTGGGAGGAGAAAGGAGATAGACTCCATTATAATTAAGTTGGTTTGGAGTGTCCTGGGTGAAAGTCCCGAAATTATACATGGGTGCCTAGCCTGCAGACGAAATATCCATAAAATGGCAATTGTAGTGCTTGTATAGTCTACATTTACATGGGTCCCATTTGACGGCTGCTCGCAGACGAAATATCCGTGAAATAGAGATTTGAAGTGTTTATGCATATGTGTTGTGTGGATTGAAAATAATTGAGTTATAGTCTCAGTTCGGTTGTTGTGAAATAATAAAATTGACTCATGAATTCACTACAACAAAAACATACTTTAGTGGCACTACACTAGTGGCATATTTTTAGAAAATGCCACAAAAAATGATATTTAGTGGCACGTTTTTGAAAAATGCCACAAAACGACAAACATAAAAGGCTCTAGTGACATTTCAATGAACAAGTGTCACAAAACTACAACAAAAACATACTTTAGTGGCACTACACTAGTGGCATATTTTTAGAAAATGCCACAAAAATGATATTTAGTGGCACGTTTTTTAAAAATGCCACAAAACTACAAACATAAAAGGCTCTAGTGACATTTCAATGAACAAGTGTCACAAAACTATAACAAAAACACACTTTAGTGACACTATACTAATGGCATGTTTTTAGAAAATGCCACAAAAATAATATTTGGTGACACATTTAGATAAATGCCACAAAGCCACAAACATATAAGGCTCTAGTGGCATTTCAAGAAAGAAATGTCACATCAATTTTATGGCATTTTATAAAATAATGACACAAAAAATTATATTCGTGACATTTATCAACAGATGCCACTAAACTTTAGTAGCAATGACATTTTTTAAAAAATGTCAGAACACTAGGTAGGTGCAAATTACTTTTTATGGCACTTAGGTGAAAAGTTTCATAAACAAATATTTTATAGCATTTTGAGAAATGCCACTAAGTCAAAAACTTTCCAAGCTTATAATGGCATTTTTAAAAAAATAAAAAATGCCAATATATTTTTAAAATTTTTACAATATAGTAAATGATTAAAAATAAATAAATTAAACTCAATATACACTACAGGAAAAAGCATATTCGACGACTAAATTTCCTGACCAAAAAAAATTTGGTCGCTGAAAGTATAGCTTTCAAAGAACCAAAACAAAGATTAGTAGCCAAAACTAAAGCTTTTTGGCAACTAAACAATTTTAGTAGCCAAAAGTCTACAATTGGCGACCAAAACTAAGTTTGGTCGCTGATTATATGGGTTTTAGTGACAAAAAAAATTTTAGTAGCCCAAAGTAAAGCTTTTTGGTGACTAAAAATTTTAATAGTCAAAAGTCTATAATTGGCGACTAAAAAATAAGTTTAGTCGCCAAAAGTGGTTATTTTTAGCGCGGGAGAACTAAAATCCTAAGGCGGGAATTAAATTTTTTGGTGACTAAAATTTTGGTAGTTGAAAGTGCATCTTCGGTGACCAAATCCGATTTTGGTCGGCAAAAGTTAAGTTTTTTAGCAACTAAAAAATAATTAGCAGCCAAAAGCATAGAATTGGTGACCAAAAAATATTTTTAGTCGCCAAAGTGCTCTTTTTTATTTTACTAGTAAATAGTTTATTTTACATAAATTATGTTCAATAAAATAATTATGTTTATGCATATACTTTCATATTAATATAGATGTATGTACTATATAAATAATATATGTTGCATATATAATCATATGGTGTTATAGAGGTGTAGTGGGAAGAGTGTGGTGTATAAGGTTTAGCGTGCAGGAGATTGGCAGTTCGAATCTCTGCAAGAGCAGATCAAATTGTTCTACAACAAATTATTGTCACGAATGGCACTTGATAGCGTCACGAATAGTGCCTACCATGACATTAAAGTGTCACTGAAAGGTTTTAGTCTTGATGGTGTAATGACACTTATAAGTGTCACTAACTCTTTTTTTAATGGCGCTTGATAGTGCCACAAATAATATCTACCATGACATTAAAATGTCATTGAAAGTTTTTAGCCATGATGGTGCAGTGGCACTTGCAAGTATCTACCGTGACACTCGTATCTACCGTGGCACCGATAGAAGTGGCACTTGTTCAAAATGCCACAAGACCAAAAAATGTCATTAGAAGAATAGTTTTGTGACACTTTCAAATGTCACTAAACTAAGAAAATGTTGTAGTGATTGAGAAAGATAAGTAATCGAAATATGAATTGAAAATAAGTGGATTAAGACTTGAAATTGAAAACTTATGAGTATATAAAGTTGTGAAAAGTTTTATCACATGCATTGTTTCTGCACTTGTACTTATGCCTTTGCTAAGTTTCATATACTTTGTTAGATAATTTCTATTGGGTTGTGGCTCACCCTATTTGAAAATAACATTTTCAGATAATGATGACATGCCTCCACCAAGGTAATAGCATTGAAGGGACCTTTGGGAAGCAAGAGCTTCATGTTTTGTTTATTTTGTATAGCCTAGGGCTAGATTTGTAATTGAGCGAAACTCATTTTATTGTAACCAAGTCAAGACTTAGAAAGGTGTAAGCCAATAGGGCATCTACTTTGGTCAAACTCTTTTGTATCATTGACTTTATGTAATGAAAGGACTATTTACTTCGATTTATGTTATCATTTATATATATGTTTGTGGAAGTATTTATGCTATTATTTTGGGGGTGTTACGATAACTTTTTGTCCAAAATGTTTTAAGAGCTTCAAACTATTAATTTCAATTTATAAAAATTAATAAATTCATGTCACATAAAATTATTAACCCATCCAAACATATCTAATTTAATTTTTTTTTTTTTTTTTGAAAAAAAGGTGAAAAATTTATATGAAAGCCAAATCTAATTTAAGCAATAATTCATAGATTTTGGAGTTCAAATTTAAAGTTAAGAAGAATATGAGAAAAAATAATTATTTTTTCATATAAATATTCTATGACATAAATAAAATTTTCATAAGAAAAACATTCTAGAAAGAATCTATACATTATAATATATATTTTCTTGATTAAATTTTACTTATTCAAATTTGGAATATTTTAAAAAAATGTTCCATAATAAAATTTTAATAATTTATGTTAATCACATTTGATATCATGCTTTAAATGACACTATTCATATATATCATATGGATCCTTTCAAATGATATAATTAGTGTCATGTAAGATGTCACATCATATAATATCCAAATATGATAATTCTATCATTACTCAATTTAAAAATATGTAAATTATTCAAATTCAATATTTTATATACAAATATAAGTGAGTTTAGGGGTTTAGCAAAATGATGGTGATAAGGCAAGGGCAACTAACAAAGAGAAGTTAAGATGCTTAACAGGAGAAATGTTAAATAATAAGAGTTGTGAAAGTCATGTGGTGGGTGAGAAAGGAGAACAAGAAAGGGCCCAATGCGAGCTACCAAAGCTAGCGAGTGTAAGAAAATTTAGAAGTTGTACTTGGTAGGTAAATGTTGATTTTAGGAAGGATAAGAGGATAAGAGTCACTAGTAGTTCCTTATTTGTCATTTTTATTTTGTTATTCAATTTTTTAATTTAAACAAATTTTGCTAGATTGAGTTTCATACCCAAAAAAAACAAAAAAAAAATTTGGGATATTTAAAAAAAAAATGGCAAACTATTATATATACACACAATTTACTATATCATCATATGAATCTAATATATGGCAAACTAAAACTATGAAACCCTTAGAACATAATAATGTATTTATATTTTATCATAGGTTTAGTTTTTGTTCCTAAAAATAAATTTTTTTTAAAAAAAAGTGCAATTTTATAATTTACTATATTTTTTATTTAGAACTTAAAACATAGCATTAATGGTAGGGAAATAAAATATATATATATATATAACATAAGTGAAATTATGATAAAAATAATTAAAATTTAATTATATTTATTTTTTACTATTTAGTTTTTAAATTAATTGTTAATTATTTATTTAAAACCGTGCATAGCACTAGGGCCATGTTTGTTTAGTGGATTAGGTTAGATTGGATTATGAGTGCGGTGGGATTGAGTGAGGAGATTAATAATATGATGGCATTAAATTAGAGATATAGAATAAAGAGTGTTTGGTTGTACGTCACTGGATTAGTAATACTATGGATAATATTAATATATTTTTTTAATTTTTAATATTATTATAATTATTTGTTTGTACTTTTTTAAGCTCAATAATCTAAAAAGACTTAAAAATAAATTATTTATTTTTTTGTTTTGCTACTTAAGCACAAATCCCATAGGATTGTTTTTCAATCCCATGCCCCCAACAGGTGGGCTAGTCCGGCCACTGTAGTGGATTGTTGATCAGCCTAGAGTATTAATTTTTCCATGAATTTCCAAACCAAACGTTCCATTTGTGGACCCCACGTCATACACAAGCCACTCCTACCACTCACGCAGCCAAACAAGTAGGGCCTAGGGGTGTAACTTAGGCCCGGGCTATGTTGGCCCACTTCGAGCTGCGTAGGGTCCCGTTTTTTTTTTTGGGTTCAGGCCAGCCCACGGGCCAAAAAGTCTGACCCAAGCCCAACCCAAACCCATTAAGGCCTCGGGCGGGGCAGGCGGGCTAGGCCTAGAGGGCCTTTTTTTTTCGGCTAAAAATAAACGATAGATATATTATAAATATAAATTATTTATGATGGATAAAAAAACAGAAGAAAAATTGTACTAGAATATTTTAGTTAAGATTAATGAGTTGTTTGGTTATATTTATGTGATGAAATTTTAATTATATATGACTTATGTTTTTATTTTTATTTTTATTATGACTAAAAAACTATGAAGTTACGTAATTTTTTCTTTTTGAAATAAATAATTTTATGTGTATCAAAATGAAACGAAATATTACAATTATTAAATTATATAGATAACATTTATTTAATGAATAATTTTTATTTCAAAATAAAATAAAATATTACAAAGTTTTATATCATTAAATTAAATAGATATAGATTATTGATGATGGTAGAGCAATTGCATCACTATAGGTCAAGTATATCTCAACTAGATTGGCACCTATTACTCCACCTCAATAATCAAATAAAAACATTACAAAATGAAATAGTGAAAAAGGAAAAAAAAAAAAAAAAAAAAGAGAAGAAAGTTGTTAATCAATCATCAGATGAAACAGACAATTCACTTGCACTACCCAATGATATATCATCCAAATCGCTTTGAATTCTGTCATTTTTACTATAATTTTGTCTTCTCATTTGTGCACGTATATGATCTCTAGATATTATCAGTGTCTCAACTATTTGGGGTATAATCCTATTACGGTAATCATGCATTATTTGTCCACCTGCACTAAAAGCTGTTTCAGAAGTAATTGTAAAAATAGGAACAGTTAGTATATCATGGGTTATCTGTGAAAGTACAAACAACATATATTCATTTTGTTTTCACCAATCCAAAATATCAAAATCTTCACTATCATCCACTAGTGGGCTATCCAAATAGCATTGTAATTCAGAACTACTTACATGTATATGTTGAGATATTCTTCTACTTTTTATTGCTAGAAAAACACAAAATCTTTATCCTTGATATGAGACTGCTATAGTGTATATAGGTGTATTGGTAGATGGAGCTACCTTGTAAATAAAATTTTTGCATGTTTTCATAACATGGGCAAGTTGTTCTTGATCAGCGAAAATACGTTCTAAAAATTCTTATAAATTAATTTCTTTACCCCTATGATTAATTATCATGGTTAAACCTAAAAAATGAGGCAATGGATCAAAATATTTATCAAATTTTTCTTTCATTGCAGTAATAATGGTTATATAATATTCATTATCTATATATTTTGTGAAAACTTTCATTATTTCTACTAACATATATAAAACAAATGGTGAAATATGAATATATATATATATATATAAGAAATTAATTTTGTTGCAATATTAAAAACTTTTAGAAAATCTTGATATAAGGCTACTTCACACCAATTAAGTTATGTGAAAGTCAATACTCCTCCTATTGATGTTGTTGCGAAAAATAAATCTATTAATTTTCTTTTTTTACAAGCTCTCTTTAATATATTACACGTTGAATTCCACCTGCTGTCTATATCTAAAATTAATTTTTTAAATGACATACTTTCTCGTTGACAAATTTTTTTTTTATATTCCGAAATTAAATTAGCAGACGATATAATAGTAAGAACCGCATTTTTTATTACTAGTACAAAAGTCTCATATATATGCATAAGTTTTTTAACAATCAAGTTTAAAATATGAGTACCACAATGAACATGAAATAAATTACCATCAACAAAAAATTATAAATTTGATTTCAAATGAGCTACAACCTACAGTCTGATTGTAATATGTTGCATTATCTAAACTAATGGTAAAAATTTTATTTTGCAAAACCCACTCATATAATACATTTCTTATTTCCACCCGAAGTGAATGACCAGTATGCGAAAGTTCAAATAATCTAAATGAAGTAATTGCTTTATTTAATTTTCAATCGTAATTAATAAAATGTGCAGTGATACATTGATAATCTAAATCATTATTTGACCATAGATCAGATGTTAAACAAACTATTATATTCAAAATTTGGAAAATGTCAAATAATTTACTTTTAATATTCTCAAATTTCTTTAAAATCTTATTTCTAATAGTATTTCTTGAAAAACCTTGATATTGTGATACAAACTTCTGTGAATTATTTCTAAAAAATCGAAATATTCACTAGTAGTAAAAGGTTATTTTTTTTAATAATATAATCAACTACAAAATTTTGTGAACGTATAGGATCATATAAAAATATTTGCAAATACCGGTTGATAAAACCCCTAATTGCATTTAAGTTCTAATATCAGATTGTTGACTTTGTAAATGTCTTTGAGCATGCCTTTTTAGATTGGTAGTACCCCCTGCAGATACAACACTAAGTAAATGTGCACAATATTTGTAACGCCCCAAAATGATTATAATAAACAAACCGTAACGATAATTAAATACCAACATAAATCAGAGTATGCTATCCTTCCTTTTCATAAAATCCAGTTGTGCAAAAGAGGTGGCACATGCGAATATACATTCATAAGTCCTAACCTCGAATCTATGGCATGTGTCAATAACAAAATAAGAAGTAGAAGTTAAACATGTAATGGAAATGCCTTGAAGGCTACAACTTTCCAAGACAATACTTGGTTACATCAAAAGTGAGTCTTAAGCTCAATACATATAAAACCCTAGGCTTGTACAAACATTAAATACAAAATAACAAAACTAAGCCTTCAGCTCCACAGTCCTTCCAAGCTAAGTCCTTAGTGGAGTCATATCACCAATACTTGAAAATGGTTTTTCCCAAATAGGGTGAACCAAAGCCTAGTAGAAAAATCTAACATAATATATGTTAGGTTTTTATTCTTGGCAACCCCGTTTGACAAAACTCCTTTCAGATGTATTTATTTTCGCACTTTTATTTCAGTGAGGCTATGAGTTTTTTAGATGCGAATCCAACCCGAATCGAGCCATGCAGAGAAGTTTGTGATGTTAATACTTTCAAGATTGCCACTTCGCTGATTATTACGGGGGTCGAGCTGCCCGGTCAGCCCGCGGCCGAAGCAAAATTCAAATTTGCATTCAAAATTGCATGTCAGCCGTTGCTGCTCGCCGAGCCAAGGAGTGCTCGCCGAGCTAAGGCTTGCTCGCCGAGCCAAGGAATGCTCGCCGAGCCAAGGATTGCGCCCATACAAAAACTCAAGAAAGTGATTGGTCGCTCGAGCCAAGGATCCGTCGCCGAGCGAAGGCACTAGTAGAAATCACGAAATTTACTCTCTCGCCGAGCAGAAAGCCTCGCCGAGCGAGCCTCGTAATCCGGAGTTCTCAAGGAGTTTGATATCTTACCAATCTTGGATTACTTTTGGTTCTCTTTAAACACATGGTTTTCTCCCAAAACTAAGTAATTGATTGAAGACCTTCTGATCTTCTTTTTGATTCTGAAAGGTTTATATCTGGGGATATTTTATTTTTTCTTTGATGTCTTATTGAGTATTCAACTCATGATCTAAAAAGACTACATCAAAGGTTTGTGTTTGTTTCACAAAAGAGAGAGGAAATTCTTCAGTTGTGGATTCTGAAGAATTCGAGCCTGAAGCTTCGGTGGTGGAATCCGGAGTGGCTCATCAAGAAGACAATTCCGTGGTGAAGATGCGGTTGGAAGAGGCACATAAAGGTTGGTTCAATTAGGCGTTGTGGATTCGCTAGATAATTGAGAGTGATACCTGTGTAATTCCTTAATATCTTCTTAGTGGATTGTTCTTGTGGCTGTGGCCCGTGGTTTTTTGATCACAATTGGAAGGTGACCAATTGTGGTTTTTCCACGTAAAATCTTTGTGTCTCTTTCTCTTGATTGTTTGATTGGGATTGATATATTCTGCTTAAAATTGATACATAATCACAAATCAACATCTAGGAGGTTTCTAGATTTTTTCAATATATAAATCTTAACAAAGATATAAGGGTAAAATGCATATGCAATGCCCATATCAAAACGGTTTACATTTCTTTCTCAAAATCAAGCCATGCTCGAATTATATCACAATTCTCAAATCATGTCCTTTACCATAGGAATCAAAGGAGAATTCTCAAACCAGTACAACCCTTCACGGATATTTCGTCTGCACGAAACTGTTAAATGGTACCCATGTAAACGTAGTTTATACAAGCACTACTATTGTCATTTTACGGATATTTCATCCGCGAGAATCTACACCCATGTATACGTGTGTTTTTAAAGACTTTCACCCTAGACATACATGCCAACTTAATTTAGTGATACGCACCTCTTTCCAACATTCACCAATTTTTCTCCAAATCATATGCATGTACAATGTATTAAATGCACAACAAATGTTCAATGCACGTGGATGGGAAATTAGTTTCAAATCACTTAATCCTCATGCAATTTCTACAACAATCATGACTATCCTCTACCAATAGCCCAAAATAGATATTTCTAAACAGATATAAAATCTTCAAATATAGATAAACTTTCCAAAAATTCAAGATGTGAGCAATAATGCATATCCAACTCCACCATCCATACTAATATTCATCTAATTTCACATTTCACATTTCCATTATCAATGTCATTTATTTATACAAAACAAATATTTGGGACATTTAGGGGAAAACCATATTTCTTTCAAATCCAATCCAAGGGTCAAAATCAACGATTTGTTCACAACTCAACCTCATTTGCACTCCCACAACCATTTTCCATACGATCATTTGAAAATCCTTCTTTTGATTTTAAACCAAAACTCTAGGTTTGTTCAAAATTCTCCAAAATCACAATATTGTTTATCAAAAACAAATAGCTAAGTTAAAAATCATAAAAGAGTGTAGAAAATTCCTACCTCAAAGTTAGAAGGTCAGAAAAATATGGATAAAACTCGAATGAAGTCGAAGCCCAACTCTATTTGGATGAAAATGAAGCTCTAGGTGAGCTCTACCCTTTTAACAAAGGGAGTAGCGTGGAGAAATGGATAGATCTTGGCATATTTGTAGAGAGAGAGTAGGTCCTAGAGAGAGAAAGTCTCAACTTTAGGGTTTTGAATTGTTTAGAGAGAGAAAGAGATGAAAAAATACTGTAAAAAATGACTTTTATGAACTAATATACACATAGTCCGCTCGAGCGCAAGAAGTGATATAATACTTTTGTCGTCCTCAGCTTTTGTGTAGTTCACTATTATTGATACAGAAAACTTTTGGCAATCAACAGATAATGACTGGTGTGGTACATAGATTTCCTTTTATCATGGTACATATATGACCATTTGTCGGCGTACATATATGATCTTTTGTCATGGTTTATAGAAAAACTTTTGTCATGGTGCATAGATCACCTTCTGTCAAGGTACATATATACCATTTGTCGACATATATATATGACCTTTTGTCATGGTCTATAGAAAACTTTTGTCATGGTATATATATTACCTTTTATCGTGGTACAGATTACGATGGTAATTTGTACCATACCAAATGGTAATTTCGCTTGGTAGTAAATGTATTTTTTTTATAAGGAGGGCTTTGATTTTTGTATGATATATTTTGTATTGAATTATTATTTTAGTTTGGACAATAGTTGGTTTGTATGGACTTTGACATTTAAAGTTATTTATTTTTTGTATATGGATGCAGATTGTGGAATGATTGATAAAATGTATCATTTTGTTTATATACATATTACAGGTTGCATGGAATATAGACAGGTTGTGGAGAAATTATAATTTTGTGATAAAACATAATATCATGTTTTTGGCAACTAAACAATTAGTAGCTAAAAAGAAATTGGGAAAAGACATTTGGAGACTAAAATTTTTGTAGCAAAAAAAAAAAAAAAAAAAATAGACATTTGGCGACTAAAATATTTCGTAACTAAAAACAAAAGCTAAAGAATAAAAACACTTTTGCCGACTAAAATTTTAGTAGCAAAAAATGTGGGATTTTAGGCGACCAAATATTTAATAGCCAAAACAAAAATTCTTTGCCAACTAAAAATTTAGTAGTAAAAAATATGGGACTTTAGGCGACCAAATATTTAATAGCCAAAGCAAGAACTCTTTGCCAACTAAAATTTTAGTAGCCAAAAATGTGGGACTTTAGGCAACCAAAATTTTTGTAGCCAAAACAAGAACTCTTTGCCGACTAAAATTTTAGTAGCTTAAAATGAGGGACTTTAGGCGACTAAAAGTTTGGTCACCAAAAATGTACTAATTTAATTTAATGCCCAACCTTTTGGCGACTAAAATTATTTTAGTCGCTAATTACCTTTACCGACAATTCTTCAACGACTACTTTTGCGACCAAATAATTTAGTTACTGAAACCCTTCGGCAACTAAAAATTAAGTTTTGGCGACTAAAAATTTAGTTGCCAAAAGTGAAAATTCTTGTAGTGGACGCTCGAACGTTTATACACAAAAATGATTACCGCTTGAGCGCAAAAAGTGACGCTCGAGTGCCAAGACACAATGAAAAAGGAATCACCGCTCGAGGGCAGGAAGTGATGCTCGAGCATAGAATATACACTCCCAGAAGTTTTATAAACAGAAGACCATCGCTCGAGCACAAGAATGACCACTCAACCACAAGACTGCTTGAGCGTAAGAAGCACCGCTCGAGCGTAGAATACACTCTCCTAGTAATTTTGTAGACTTGCAAAAGTACTGAGGATCCACAAAGCCCGCTTAAGCGTAAGAAGTGACGCTCGAGCAGAGGAGTAAACTTCTGGACAACAAAAGTTTGAAAACTAAGCTATCAACCTGTTCTAAACGCAACCAATACAACCCGATAGCCAAACTCAAGGAGGGAAAAGAGGAATTAGACAAAAACAACAATACAGAACCATGAAACCCAAGTCTAGAATATCAAATGGTTTGGGTCTAAAACCAGAATCGTTATAATCTCCCCCCTTGAGAAATTTTGTCCCCAAAATTACAATTTAAATTTTGAAACCATGTTTACACCAATTACAATAATGATAATCAATCGATTCCAATACCATGACCCATTCACCGGTCATTCATTCTCATCAATATGATAAACAAGTTCTCAATACCGAATATACAATTCATATTTCCAAACATATACAATGTTTAAATTTAGTTAACATAACAAAAGTTTCAATATAGGCTCAAACATTAACAAATAGGTTCGGATACTTCTCACAGACTTCCAACTCATATTTCGAAGTTGCCTTTTCAACTTCGTGATGTTTCCATAACACTTTCACTAAAGGAATTGTCTTGCCTTGCAAAACTTGGTCTTAAGTATCTAAGACTCTCATTGGTCTCTCCTCATACGAGACATCCTCATCTATTTCTAAGTCGGTCCAATCCAACACGTGCAATGGGTCCGGCTCATACTTTTGAAGCATACTAATATGAAACACATCATGAACCTCAAAAAGCTATGGCGGCAAGGCCAAACGATAGGCTACTTCTCCAATCCACTCAAGGATCTTAAAAGGCCCAATAAACCTATGGGACAACTTCCCACTCTTCCTAAATCTCATCGAACCCTGCCTAGGTGATATCTTTAATAAGACGTGATCTCCTACCTCAAAAGACAAAGGTCTCCTCCTATGGTCGGCATAACTTTTCTAGCGACTCTGGGTCGTAACCAACCTCTTACGAATAAATGCAACTTTCTTCATCGTTTCCCTGATTAACTCTAGACCCAACATTGGTGCATTACCCACCTCGGCCCAACACACTAGGGATCTACATGGTTGGCTATGCAAGGCCTCAAATGATGCCATGTCAATACTCGATTGGAAGCTATTGTTATAGGCAAACTCCACTAAAGGTAAGTGTCTCTCCCACGACCCCTTAAAGTCAAGGACATAAGCTCGAAGCATATCCTCTAGAATCTGAATGGTGCACTCTGACTGCCCATCAATCTGAGGATAATATGTGGTGCTAAAAGTTAATCTCGTGCCCAAGGCACTCTGTAGGCTCTGCCATAATCGAGTCGTAAAACGAGGATCTTTATTCGAAACAATTATCATTGGGACCCCTGTAGCTCGACTTTTCGTGTGCCCTTTCGGAAGACGAATAAGCCCTACAGTATCGGACTCCCGCAGTCCTGAATCTGATCTCACAAGTGTAATGTGAAATAGATAACACCAAAAAGTCCAAATTCGGCAAATCTTTTGGAAAATCAATTTTGAATCCAATTGCCAAAAATAGACTACTTTGCCAGATACAGAGTTGCCACCTAAATATTTTTAGAAAATTTAGGAAACCCATGACTCGTGCCAAAGGTCACGTGTCTGTCATCACCAAGATTGTCTCGGCTTGGGAATTTAGGTACAAGAGGGGAAGGTCATGAATTGAACACCCCTGCTCGCCTGATCAAAGATCGGCCTCTACTAATCATGATATGAATCTTGTTTACATTATATGCTCTTATTCTGATTATTAGGCTAACATTACTATGTGATGCACACACACAAGTATAGACTGGCTTGCAAAAATTGGAACACTTGATTCATGTTCGTTTGCTAAATTGTTTCGAATATGTACCACTTAAAAAAGTGATCGCATATGAACATTAGTCAAATTATTCCAATTCAAGCAACAAGTCTTCATTCACAGGCATTCAAACAGTCTATCAGATAAGCACTTAGCCTCATGGTGAACATGCTTTACATGGCAACACTGACATATAATGCAATATGCTAAAACAAATAAAAGCTCACCTAGTACTTCGAGCCAAAAAAGATGACATAGTTAGAATAATGTATGATCCAAACTATGCAATATAACTAATGCAACAAATACAATATGCAATTACTAAGCTCGGCTACTAATATGGCATATGAATCAATTTGATAGCATGCGGTCTAAGCACATATTCAAAGAAATATTAACTAACTATGCAAGTTAGAATGATGTGTCAAGCCTAATGCATGCAAGACAATGGATGAAAATCATGATGGTAAACAAAACATGAAGCCCTAAACTAACCAACATAAGCAGTTAAATAAAAAGGAGAATGACGTGGGGTTAGAAGACATACACATTATTACAACATTGTGCCCTCACATAGGAGGGTCCGAATAAACTAACTAGCTAAGCTAATTAATTAGCTATTACAAAACGAATGAATGAATTAACTAAGATACTTAACTAATTATTACAACAACAAAGTAAATAGCCTATGTAACTGGCTAATTAAATACACCAATTAACTATTTAACAAATTCGAGCTAACTAATGAATTACAAATTAACTAATTACAACATGAATACAATCTATGAGGCGTATTAAGCACTACACCGCCTCGGGAAAAGAGGAATGCTCATGCGTGTGTACAGATTTCTCGAAAAAGGCCCGAATCGCTACAGATGCCTCTGCTGCCTGATGCACAAGAGAACACTTGCAATCGCTTTTTCACCTCAAAACCAACTCTGTTCCATTTCAAAAAGCCACTGCTAGGTTTTGCAAAGGTGGCCGACAAACTAGAAGTGGTGGCCTGCCGCCCACAAAAAGTGGCCTGCCTGCCACTGATGCCTGGTTTTTCCTGTTGTAATAGAGAGCAAACAAAGAAAGGGCAGGGTATTCTTAAGAGTTTTTTGCACAACTTATCCCTCCTTATCATCAAACAGCTCAAAAGAGTAGTAAACTTGATTCACAAACCATCAATCGATGCAATTTCATTGCATGATGGCCTATGAATCAAATAGTACAAGTTCAATAAATGCAACAAATAAGACTCTCAAACCCCCTCCCTATCATGAATTGATCAAGGGAAGTGGTTGGCAGTGACTCTTGAACTGTTTACATCACTAATGAGTATGAAACGATTCAAGACTCAAGGGTTCAATTAATGTCCGATTGAACCCAAACTAAATTATTATCTTGCATAATTTTAGTCCCCAATTTTATTACTCCATTTTAATTACCAACCATTCCTTAGTAAATTAAGTCCAAAGGTGAGCTTTAAGTCCTCTAATGGAAAGAAGTATCAAACCAAGAGTTGTTTAAGGCATGAGAGAAGTGTCATACCATTGGTAATGAACCCCCAAAGGGATTAAACCGTTAAGCATAAGACCTCTATCTCATGCTTAAAACAAGCAACCAGTTTGAACCACCTTTCAAAGCAAAGCAAAAGCTAAGAAATGAGGGAGGTTGCAGAAGTAATTAGGGGTGAAAACAAGCATGGAAAGCCATAAACAAATGCTATCAACTCAAATAGGATGGTGGCTAAGGCCTAAACCACCAAACCTATGAGGACAATTACACTACAAGCATGCAATACTCAAATGCAATGAACACTTAAAACTGGTCCTAGAAAAGTGCTAAATAAGCCTTAAAATATGCTGGAATTTAGACAAAAAATAGCTAGAACAATAAGCTAAAATAAGGAGCTATGTAAGCTAGTAAGCAAAACACAAGGAGGGAAGGCTACCCCCTCCATTTTTGGACTTCAAAACAACATTTTAGCCACTGAAAAAGCTTTGAAAATTAGTGTTTAAAAGCTCAAAAAATAATAGTGTAAAGGTGGGAAACACAAGGGTAAAGGCTAGAGAAGCAAGGTGGAAAGAAAGGTGAACCACCCCTCCACCCTTTAAGGCCTTAAACCACAAGTTTCAGCCTAAAATTACAGAGTTTATACAGCCCAAAATTAGTAGAAAAATAGTAGGAAACAAAGCAATTAAAGCAAAACAATAAGCAAAGGCTTATACCTCTTGAAGAGGAGAACATATCTAAGTAACAATTCAACACAAACACACCCTCAAGAGCTCAAAGTAGGCTCAAAATTACCTCAGCTCCAAGATGGTAAGGTTTGGTTTAGAGTGTATAGGCAAAGTTCAATAACTAACAAGAGAGAGAGAGGATTGTAGAGAGAGAAAATAATTTTGCCCCAAAATTTTCAACCTTCAAAGCAAGAGGAGAGGTCCTCTATATATAGAAAAACATCTCACTCCCTCAGAAATATCAATACATACACGTGTAAGCAAGTGCATGCATCTGTGACAACAGCTGGCACAGCTGGCAGAAAGTATCTGTAAAACACATTTGTGCCCGGAAACCAAGAACAGTGGCCGGCAGCCAATAGTGGTGGCCGACAGGCCCCAAGGTTTTTCAGGCTTGAAAAACCAGGGTTTTGGTCCAAAACATGGCAAAAGTTGTGTGGGATTTGACGGCTCAAAACTGTGGTATTCTGCTGAGGACTTTAAACACTTAACAAGACGTGATGTCTAAGTCGTAAGAGCAGTCAAAAATAGGGTGTCTACAGTTGCCCCTCTTTGACAGAACTCCGAGTCATGAAATGACGTGAGTCAATGTCAAAGTCCAAAGATGACCCATTTTGACACGGCTATAAGACTTGGACAAACAATTAAGACAAAAATTAAATAGTTGTGCTCGTAAGCTGCTTACGTATCCCTTTGCAAGGAATCAAATCAGCGTAGTTTTGGGGCAAGATGCAAATGATATGTACGGAAAAAACTTTGAAAGATGGACTTACACGCTTCGCGAAACCAGCTATTTTGAAAACTCATAATCATACAAGATGATACAATAAGCAATAACAGATGCAATAAGTAATAACAAGATAACAACATATGAATGTGCAGCTTCAAGCCGAAAACCAACATAGGTTCCCTGCAAAAGATCTTGTTAATCATATTGTTTAATTTCGATGATGTCTGAAATATTATTTTCCAAAATTTAGATTTTTTAATATACATATTATTTGACACAAAATATTATATGTTTAAAATATATATTGTATGATGCATTTGTTAAATATTATTTAAATGGAAATATTTTGAAAACTTTACTATATAAAATATGGTACATTTGTTAAATATTATTTAAATGGAAATATTTTGAAAACTCTACTATTCACTTTTTGAAAAATTAGGCTGATCACTAGTCATGTTTTGACAAATTGATTGGTTGTATTATTTTGACAAATTTGGTATTGATGGGTTGTCATCTTTTAACAAAATTGATATGGAGTGATAGAATATATTTAGTTTAAAATCTCTACAACATATACAATAATTTAAAGAGGACATATATTTTTAGATCTATCATAAATATTATTTAAAGAGATTTTTCTGTGTATGCAAATATGTGATTAGAATATACACATGATATTATGTTCAAAAATGTTAATTAAATTATATATACAAAACCTTGATGATTTTCCTATAATGTTTGACAAAGAAAAAGTGGATAAATAAAATATAATGTTTGACAAAGAAAAATTGGATAAAGAAAATATAAGGTTTGACAAAGAAAAAAGTGGACAAAGGAAATATAAGGTTTGACAAAGAAAATGCAATTTTTGACAAAAGAAAAGGGTGTCACATGATGTATTTTAGATGTCTTTTGTCAAGGAGCATGCCTATGTAATCCATGACGTCAACAAAGAGCGTCCTACCTCCAACAGGTATATTTTTGTGTATAAATACAAGTGTTGTGTGTGGAGAAAAATAAGAACTTAAAGACAAAAATTTTTGTGTGCTCCAAAATTTTGAGTATATTGTATTTTGCTCTTCACTTTCAGATCTAAGTGTAGCATTTGTTCTTACACTTTCATATCTACTCTTTGTGAGAGAATTATTGTAAACAAGGGTTTAAGTACCACTTACTTTTATTCATTATTTTTGTGAGA
This sequence comes from Camellia lanceoleosa, assembly GCA_025200525.1. Lineage (NCBI taxonomy): Eukaryota > Viridiplantae > Streptophyta > Magnoliopsida > Ericales > Theaceae > Camellia > Camellia lanceoleosa. Next base: position 34,642,166 of record CM045771.1, on the reverse strand, counting down.
GATTTTGTAAGGGTAAGGCATTTATTATTAAGTGAGGCTCAATAGATAAGAGTAAGTCCTGTGTCAAATCCACAAGCTTGATGGTGTATTTATTCAGTTGATAGTAAAAAAATTCTCAAGGAGGTTCCTTAGGGAGTAAACGTAGGCCTGGCATGCCAAACCACTATAAATCTCAGTATTTGATTTTCTCTCCCTATCTCTCTTACTTTTATATTCATAATTATTATTCTTTTTGTTTTTTGTTAAAATTCTAAATATTGTGTTAATTTTAATATTGTAAAATTTTTAATAACCCAATTCATCTCCCCTCTCGAGTTGCCTACCTAGGATAACAGATCTAAAACACACTCTAACCACACCAAAACGTGAGACGAGGAAAGAAAACACCACTTAGGGTTGCGCTTCATGCATCTTGAGAAATAGAGAAATGAAAACCGCTTGGGATTGCGTTTCACGCATCCGAAGATAAAAATCGCTCAAGGTTTCACTTCACGCATCCTGAGAAACTAAGAAAAAGGAAACCACTCAGGGTTGCATTTCACACATCCCAAGATAAAACTCGCCCAGGGTTGCGCTTCACGGGTCCTGAGATAACAGAAAATTGCTCGGGATCGCATTTCACGCGTCCAAAGATAAAACACGCCCAGGGCCGTGCTTCACGCATCCTGAGATAAGAGAAAACCACTCAAGCTCATGTTTCACGTGTCCCAAGATAAAATATGCCCAAGGCCGCGCTTCACACGTCTTCAGATAAGTGAAACCGTTCAGGCTCGCGTTTCATGCGTACCAAGATAAAACGCGCCCAGGGTCGTGGTTTACGCATCCTGAGATACAAGCAAAAGATGCAAAGAGGAATGAGCGTGTACGATAGATGCACAAAGTGAGTGAGTGCGATAGATGCACAAAGTGAACGATATGACAAATCAGTACAGTGAAAACACATATTCCATGCAAGATAGACAACCTACGCATGATGTTAATTTAAGGCATGTTCTATGCAAGAAACAAAAGCATATTCTATGCAAAATTGAAAGCATGTTCTATGCATGAATCATGAATGATGCAGGACACGCATGCAACATAAGTGTAAAATGCATATTCTATGCAACAAAAGAGAACAACTAAGCAATTTTGACAAAACGAATAAAAACATTATTTGGTGACAACCTCCAATTTACCCCTCGGAGACTTTGCAACATGTTCAGAAAGGATACACCTCGTCCATATTGGCAAGTAAGGCACATTCACGCACCGAAATGTAGTTTCGAGATCCCTTAGAATCAATTTGGACCCAATAGTGAACCTCATACATACTTCTTGGGGAAAAGAAGCACAAAACAGCATCAGGATACAGATGAGGACCACCGGCCACCTGTCGGCCACAAGGGAAGGTCGCTGGCCACCAGTTTGGCTTGCCGCCCATAAATGTGGCTTGCTGGCCACCCGTTCTAGTTTCGGGGCAGAAAGGTCTTTTCAACCTCGAGTCTTTAAGTATATAACTCCAAGCTTCATTTCCTCACTTCCACACCTCCGAAAATCTTCACCCTCTCTCTCTAGGTGCTTCCTCTCTCTAGATTTGTGCTTTATACGCGTCTTCCAATGCCCAACGCAAACTTTTTTCGCTAAACCCTCTTGATTCTCTACACTTTGAATCGATCAGATTTTGATTTCGTCGCTTTTTCTTGCATTTTCACCACTTTAGGCTTGTTCTCCTCAAGTTTCTCTCGGGTTTTGCAAACTTTCCCAGGTTTTGACTTTTTCTCCCATTTTCTCTCTCCTTGGGTTGAATTTTTCCAAGTTTACTATCTTTTCTGTATTTTCTTCACTTTTCATCTACTTTTCACCCACTTTTCAGATGGATGATGATATACAGCATGACGGAGCTCCTCTTGAGGTTCCACCCCCATTATCACCCCATGCCGAGGTTAAAGAGCCGGTGATTGTCGAGGTCGGTGAGGCGACAAAAGACATTACAACCGACCTTGAGGTGGAGTTCGCTCTAGAGCTTGAGCCAGAGCCATTACCATTAAGGGTGCAACCCTTCGATTCGACAACATATCATCCCTGCCCACACATATTGCCGCCCGAAAGCATTAGGCATTTCAGTGACTTCGCTCGTGGCATGCCAGAGTACCTCCTACTGAGAAAGCTAGACTTACACCTTTCTTCTAGTGCTACCAAGGTATGAACTCTATTTTCATGTATTCATGCCTTTCCTTTAACTGTATTTCTTGCACTACCTTTCATTTGAATGCTCTGTTATTACTGTATTTTATCTGATTCACCTTTTCTCTGCCACAGGGGACTCTTGCACTTATAGGGGACATGAAACGATGATGGCGAGGGACTGGTATAATGAGCTCCCCGTCAAAGTCCGCAATATTGTTGACAAGGCTGGCTTTGGCCTTTTCTGCTCTAGACTTTCACGCCTCATAGCAAGCCGACTCCTTCTCAAAGCGTTGGTGGAGAGGTGGTGGGACACCACCAACTCTTTCCACTTCTCTGCAGCAGAGAGATGACAATGACTCCCTACGACTTCGCTATGCTCACAGGCTTAGGAGTAGGGGGTGATCCGATCCCCTTCGAGATGGATATGAACGAGTGGGAGGCTACATGGACCCATCTGTTGGGAGCATGCCCACCTCTGTACTGGCCGACCATGGTGAGGTATTGTTGGTTTGCCAAGTAGTTCTATGAGAGTGAGCCTGAGACACCAGAGAAGATGGAGCAGTATGCTTTGGGCTTCCTAATGTTTCTCTTCGATACCACTTTGTTTTTGAACAGGTGGAACACTATAGGCTTATATCTATTGAGCGCCCTGGTGACCCTGTCCCAGGTCTGATTTTGTGATTGGGGCAGAGCTGGCCTCGTCACCCTCTACGGCTACATGAGCTCCACATCTCGAATGAGGGGAGAGTGAGTTGGAGAGCCTGGGAGGTATGCACCACACCTTTCTAATTTTGTACTTTCTGTTTCATATCTATTCATACATTGTGCTTTCTGCTTTGCACTTTATGTTTCATATCTATTCATGCATTGTGCTTTCTGCTTTGCACTTTCTATGTCTGTTCATACATTGTGCTTTCTGCTTTGCACTTTCTGTTTCATATTTGTTCATGCATTAACACTGCTACCCTCTCTTTGCAATTGTGGGTTTATGCTTACTTACCAGCTCTAGCTCCGGAGCCTATAGAGGAGATTTCCCCAATAGTGCCATTCTTACAACGGTATGACGGCTAGTGTCGGCGTCGAAACTGTGGCGACACAACCTTTACCTTCTTCCGTCGCTACTTTGATACAATAACTGCTGACAAGGTAACCCAAAACTCATAGTTATTTTTTGCTTTACTAGTGCTCCCATTCATACTTTGGCGACTGACACCCACTAACAATCTGTACATTCTTTGTTTGCAGATCACATGGCAACCCTAGGCGACGATGCCAGCTAGTGTAAGAGACTAGTATACGGGGCTTGGGGTACATCTTATTTCTAGATTTTGCTGGAGGGCCCAGTCTACCAGGCCTAGTTTCTGAGCGAGCAATTTATACGCTAGACCGTGGGCTCACCTGATCCGATCTTTCTCATGCCAACCCTAGCGTCTATAAGGACAGTGGATAGCCTACCGGTTGATGCGATCATCCAGTTCATGGTGGGTGTAGACGCTAATTTCTTCAAAGGAGAGGGTGACTACACGACACTCATCCAGACTCATCTTATGTCCCCTCTAACGGGCGCTCACGCAGGCAAGGGAGTAGGAGCTAGTGTGGCGAGTGAGGTGACTCAGGTGACCAGGGCCTATACTAGAGGGCCCCCTCCTGTTGGGCAGATGACCAGTTGGCCGGAGATTCTTACTGCGCTCACATGTTGGCGGCCGACTGGGATTGCCTACCAGATTCCAATCGAGCCGGCAGAGACAGGGCATGAGTATGTTAGAGCTCAAGGCGCGCCTCAGGTATAGACCATACTTTACAATTTGCACCCCACATTTTCCATTTTAAATATGTTTATTCCAAATATTGATCAGTCAAATGCACTTGCCTCTCTGATCGGCATGGTGCAGAGGAAAGAGACGCTACTTGGTCTCTACGGTATTCAGGTATTTTTTCTCATTTCAGCATGCATTCCAACACTAACTCTATTGTGCACCACACTATCATATTTCCACTGATACATTGGCACCTCAACTGTAGTCTTTTCCAAATTACACTAGTACATTACATTGGCACACTATACTCACACACTGTACTCATACTATATCTGGTTTCTGCATGACACTCATTCTACATACTATGCCTATATCTGATACATACACTATAGCTGAGATGTTGACAACTATTTTTCTAAATTCCATCTATACCAAGGGCACCAGCTAGAATATGAAGAGCAAGTAATCGGCAAAGACCTCCTTCAAGAATAGGATGAGAGGCAGACCCTAGCACGCGGCCGAGATGTACGTCACGGTCGAGGCAGGGATAGGGGTACCCGAGGCTGGAACAGTCCTTCAGAGCCCGTTTTGAGCGCTGATGATGCTAAGACTAGCGACTCCGAGGAGGCAGCGAGTCGACATTCTGAGTCATCTGAGAGTAAAGATGATGATGCTAGCTCAGGGTTTGGGAGTAAAGATGATGCCGAGGCGGGCTCTGAGGCAGAGAGTAGAGATGATGCCGACTCTGGTTCTGAGTCTGGTTCTGACAGCGGTGTTGATGGAGACAGTGCCTCTGAGTCCCCTCCGAGAAAAAGAACGAAGAGGGCCTCTCGAGCTTAAGATGACTGGCGCCGATTTTTGTATTTTTGCTTAGTTTCTTTTTGTTTGGTCGCATTAGCACATGTATAGCTTCAAATAGGTTTTAGTTTGCTCTTGAAACTTGTACTCTTCTTTTGTAAAAACCATGATCGGAATAAAACCTTGCAATTTTTATGAAAAGTGTTATCATTTTGCATCACGAGCACCATATTTGCATGAAATGGACATAGAATTGAATTTGAAAATGAAAACTTGCATTGGCACGATGTTCTTAATCAAGTAATGAGCCGACCAAATACAAAACACAACTCGATAAGCAAAGCAAAAACAACTCAAACACAAATACACAGTTGCTAAGACCAAAAGACTCAAAACAAGACCTCAAAATACAAAGATCAAGACAAAAAGACTCAAAACAAGTCCTCAAAACACAACGATCAAGACAAAAACTAGGCTACCAACATTGCCCAGTACAAAAGTGGACGGTAGGCCAGAAAGGGGGGTTGTCGATCATAAATGGAGGTTTGCCGGCCACAAAGGGGGGTTTGCCGGCCAAGAGAAGTGGCCTGTTGGCCATAATTAGTGGCCTGCCGGCCACAAATGTGAAGAACCACTAAAAAGCTGATAGCTGGCCTCTACTACAGCCTTATCTTCTACAAAAGGTTCTCCTTCGTGATTTCTTCTCCAGAACCTCATTTTAGCTGTTGTTTCTTCTACAAATGGAGATATTCCTTGCCGAGAAGCTCACAGATTGGAATACCACTTTAGACGGCGCAAAAAAGATAAATTTTTGGGGTTTCGGCAAAAATGCACTTTTTCCGTTGAACCATACTCCACTTTTGCTTTCCATTCCTCCATGCTGCGGTCCGATGCTGGGACACAATTACACATGTCTTTCGCTTCGGAACATAAGAAATGTGCCTAACTCTTGAGGAATTTCAGGCACTAATGGAAACCCGGCACGATGAGGAAATCATACCTCAGCCCCGTTTTGGCCATGCCCAAGCTTTGGGGCAAATGTGTGGGCTCACTTTGCATAAAGCTCGATCTCTGGCTCATAACAAGAAGCTGGATATACCCGGCTTCATTCACCGATTTTCTGATATCGGAGACAGAGACGACCTCCTCTGGCGAGGCTTTCAGCAACATGCCCTCTGTTTATGTATGCTTGCGCTTTTCCTTCATGCCCCTAGTTTTGGCAGAACTAGCATTTGGTTAATCGAAGTGGCCCAATGTTTGAAATGAGGTAAGAGTTGTATTGGTTTGGCGTTGGCCGAGACCTTGATAGGCTTGGATACTTTTCATCGACGAAAGACTACTAGGTTGGCGGGGAGTCCATTACTTCTTCAGGTATTGTTTCCCACTCTTTCTTATATGTGTTTCTCACATCATTCAGCACTCATGCTCTATTTTTCTCTCAAAGCCCTCTCTTTACTTTTCTCTCCATGCACATCTCTCTGTTCTTTAATCTCTCTTACTTTTCATCCCTTCCTAGGTATGGCTCATGGATAAGCTAAAGATGGTGGACTCTTGCCCTGAATATTCAGCTTGAGCTTATTTCTTCCACCACCGGCTAGTGGATTTTCCCAACGAGGGATGGTGGTGCAAGTGAATGTGCAGCAGGTCTGCGACTGACATAGCTTGGCGTTGCCCTTGGTTTCATTTGACTGAGATAAATTACAACATGATACGACAGCCTGGCATATAATTGATTGGCCTTACGCACTGCGTGTTTTATTTTTCCCTCCGGTTCAGACGTCAATTTGGGCATGATCAGACTTGCCCAGAAGAGGGGATAGAATACTCGACTTCATTCCCGATTCGTGCTTCACATTTGGCTAGGTACTTTACTGCTTGAAGGACAAGAGAGCTTCGAGCCCCTGCCCCTAGTTTCAATTATGCCCTTTCTGGCGTGTGCTTGGCTTGGCTTGGCTTGGCTTGGCTTGAGGATGAGTATAGACACCCCATTTTTGATGGCCCTTACGACTTGGACGTCCTCGCATGCACACCTGATGATGAGTTTATATGCTCGTGAAGTGCTTGAAGTCCTCAGCGAAATGCTAAAACTTTGAGCCTTTCAAACCCTATGCCTTTGTTATCCCAGTTTTGGACCAAGCTTAGTTTTTCTAGCCTGCAGCTTCTGGTGGCCTGCCAGCCACCTTTTCAGGCTACTGGCCATCACTTTTGGGCTGCCGGCCACTGATGTGGCTTGCCCGCCACCAGTGATAGTCGGCCGACCACCAGTGTATTTTGCAGATATTTTATGCCAACTGTGCCAGCTGTTTGCACAGATGCATGCATCTATCTCCACATGTAGAGTTGGATCTCCTTGAGGAAATTTCATGTTTCTATATATAGGAGGCCCCCCTCTCATGTTTTAAGGTTAGAAAATTTTGAGATCAAAATTTTTTCTCTCTATAATTCTCTCTCTCTCTCTCTCTACCAAATCTCTACACTTTTGCCTACAAATCTTCAACCTTTGCTTATACACCCTTAACCAAATCTCACCATCTTTGAGCTGAGGTACTTTTGAGCTTGGTTTGAGCTCTAGAGGGTGTGTTTACTTGGTTTTGTTGCTTGGAATTGCTTCTTCTCTTCAAGAGGTATAAGACTTTGCTTGTAGCTTTGTTTTATTTGCTATTATTCATACTATTTTTCCATAGTTTTGAGCTGTCAAAACTCTATGTTTTTTGGGTTGAAGCTTGGGTTTAAGGTCATTAAAGGTTGAGGGGTTGATAGCCATTCTTTGTACCTTATTTTGGAGGCCTTTGCCCTTGCATTTCCCACCCTTTTACTATCTTTTTCCAAGCTTTTAAACACTAATTTTCAGAGCTTTTTTAGTGGGCAAAATCATGTTTTGAAGTTCAAATTTGGAGGGTTAGCCTCCCCTCATTGTGTCTTGCTTACTAGCCTAGTTGGTGCCATGTTTGAGCATATTAATCTAGCTATTTTTAGCTTAATTCCAGCATGTTTTAGGACTACTTTTAACCTATTTTAGCACTATTTTGGGTTGTTGTTTTCATTTGAGTTTTGTTTTGCATGCTTATAGTGTAATAGTCCTCATGAGTTTGGTGTTCTAGGCCTTAGACACCATCTTGTTTAAGTTAATAGCATTTATTTATGCTTTTCTCACTCATTTTCAGCACTTAATCATCTCTGCAACCTCCCTCCTTTCTTGGCTTTTTATTTTGCTTTGAAAGTGGTTTAAACTATTTGTTTTTTTTAAAACATGAGATTGAGATATCATGCTTAATGGTTTAATCCCTTGGGGGGTTCATTACCAACGGTGTCATGTCTCTTTCATGCCCACAACAACTTTTGGTTTGAGTTTTCTTTTCGTTAGAGGACTTAAGCTCACCCTTTGGACTCAATTGATTAAAGGATGGAAAGATAACTAAAATAGAGTAACTAAAACTTAGAATTAAAAGTGAGTAAGATAATAATTTGGTTGTGTTCAATCGGATGTTAATTGATCACATGGAAACTTGAACCATTTCATACTCATTAGTGATTAAATGATTTAAGGTTCTAAGATCACCACTTCCCTTGATCATTCATGAAAGGAAGGAGGTTTGTGTCTTGTTTTGCATTAATTGAAATCGTACACTTTGATTCACAAGCCATTATGCAATGAAATTGCTTGAGTTGGTGGTTTGTGGTTTAAGTTCACCACTCCTTAGATTTGTTCATGAAAAAGAGGGGTGAATTATGTGAATAAACCCTTGAAATACCATGTATATGCTCTGTTTGTCCTCTGTTGCAGCAAGATAAACCTATGCAGAAGTGGCTGGCAGGTGGCCGACAGACCACCTTTGATGGCCGGTCGGCCATCACTGGTAGCTGGCAATCCTCATCACTGGCCGGCCGACCACTGGTGCAAAATTCAGCATTAAGTTTGTAAGGCAAAGCAGAGTGAGTAGCAGTGTTGGTGTTCAACTATGCAAACAGAGGCATTCAGAATCAAAACGGTGGTCTTTTAGGATGGAAACCGAGCATGCGCATGAACATCGCTTGTTTCCCAAGGCTAGTTGTTTAGTTTAATTATTTATCTTAATTGCACTTGTGTTGTAATTACTTATTTAGTTACTTAACTAGTTAGTTAATTCAAGTGTTGTAATAATTAGTAAAGTAGTTTAACTAGTTATTCATTCTGGTTTGTAATAGTTAACTTAATTAGCTTTAGCTTAATTAGCTTAGCTTTATTTAGCTAGTTAGCTTGTTAGTTCATTCGGACTCTTCTTCGTGAGAGCGCAATGTAATAATGTGTATGCCTTCCAACCCCACGCCTTTCTCCTTTTTATTTACTAGCTTATGATGGTTAGTTTAGGGACATCATGTTTTGATTAGCATACTTCATGTTTGCATCCATTTGTATTGCATGCACCAAGGCTCAGTTCGTCATTCTAACTACATTGTTAGTTTCAATACTTCTTTGAATACGTGCTTAGACCGCATGTTATCAAATTGTTTCAAATACCGTGTTAAGTAGCTGAGCCTATTTAGTTGCATATCGCATGCGTTGGATTAGTCATCCTGCATAAGTTAGGAATCATGCATTTTTTCTAACTCTTTTGTTCATTTTGACTTGGAGTATTAGGTGAGTCTTTACTGGCTTTAGCATATTGCATAGTATGTTAGTGTTACCATGTTTAGCATGTTTGCCATGAGGCTAAGTGCTTAAGTACTATAACTGCTTGAATGACTATGGATGAAGGCTTATTACTTGAATTGAAATAATTTGAGTAAATGTTCATATGCGATCACTTTTTCGAGTGGTATATATTCGAAACAATATTCAACACCCAACATGACTCAAAATGTTCCAATTCTTACAAAGTTGGTCTATACTTATGTGTGCGCATCACATAGTAATGCTAGCCTAATAACCGAAACAAGAGCATATAATGTTGATAAAAATCATATTATGATTAGTAGAGGCTGATCTTTGGTCGGGAGAGTGGGGGTGCTCAAATGTATTCATGACCTTCCCCTCTTGTACATAAATTCCCGAGCCGAGACAATCTTGGTGATGACGGGCACGTGACCTTTGGCACAAGTCATGGGTTTCCTAAATTTTTCCAAAAAAAATATATTTAGGTGACGACTCTATATCTGGCAAAGCAGTCTATTTTTGGCATTTTTGATTCAAAATTGATTTTTCAAAAGATTTGTCAGATTTGGACTCTTTGGTGTTTATCAATTTCACATTGCACTTGTGAGATTTGGTTCATAACTGCAGGAGTCCGAACTGTAGGGCTTATATTCGAACTTCCGAAAGGGGGCGCGAAAAAGTCGAGCTACTATTTCTGGTGACTCTACTACAGAAATTTAGAAAACTTAACTTGAAATTCATGATATGCATTTTTATCTACACTTATATGTTTCTTTGTATTGCATTTGCATTGGTGCGTTTAAGTTACTGTGTTTGCCATCTGTTCTTCCTGGGCAGTTTGCCGAAGGCTTGCCTGAAAAGCTTGCCAAAAGGCTGACCGGTCGTGAGCTCTACCATGATGGGAACACAACCCTTGGATCTGGACTCCCACTGTACTGTTTTATCCTCCTTTCACTTCTCGGTGTTAGGTGCGAGAGGTATATTAGGCAGTCTTACCGAGGTACCCTTTTAACCATTTGGCCTAGTTGCATATCGAAAGCCATAGAGACAAATCCAAACTAGGACAAGATGCTTACCCGATTGCAGAATTGCGTGAAACCGCTTTATTTGAATAGTGAACCCTAATTCCTGACGAAACTAAGACAGGGTAACCTTACCCCTTCATAGGGGCGTTTTGGCTCTCACTTAACTGATATGTGCTTTACAGTGAAACTGTACAAAAATATGCGTATCAGTTGCAAGTTGGGTATCAATTTTGGGGGGCAGAATTCAGTATTGACTGCAGTCCTACAGCTTTGATTACATTTGTGTGTTGTTAACATCCAAGCTGAGGTGCTGTGCAGTTTTTGATTACTGATTTCTTTTTGCTAGATAGTATAACACCATAGCTTCGGACAATTCGAATATCCCCCAAGCGCTCTGGACCCGTGTCAGGAGGCTTTACAAATCCGGAGACCTTGTTAGGGGACAACCTGCTTTTGCTTCGCTCCCACCGGTTACTAGGCGGAAAAGAGTTAGGCACAATTCACTAGTCCAGCAATCACCTGCATCTAGTTAGGCCCAGTCTTTTGCATCTAGCCCAGTACGAGATCATTTACCCATTCCGATGGCACAATATCCCCCAGTCAGCATGGAGGACTTGATTCACCACCTTTAGCAAATAGTTGAAGCTATGCAGCAAGATGCTGCTCGTCAAGCCGAGGTCACAGCATGTCAGGTTGAGGACATAAATAGGTTGCAACAACAATAACCACAGCCAGCAGCGGCTTCTGCATCTCATGCACCTTCTACGGGTATCCCAGCACCCGGAGCCACAGTCCACACTGCAAATGCTCAGGCTGAGAATCAGGGCAACCCAGGAGAACTGATTCCACTACATACCTCCAAAGTACCTGTGTGTCAAACCAAAGCTCCATTTGAGTTTAAGGTTGACCCAACTATGCTTAAGGTCAACAAGCTAGAGAAGCTTTTCAAGAGAGCGCAGGGTGTGAACTCTATTCTTGATATAGAATATGGATATACCGACTCTGCAGTGACATTGCCAGATCGGTTTAAAATGCCGCACATCGATAGATTCAACGGTTCCGAAGACCTTATGGTTCATCTTCGACTGTTTTCAGACATTTTGCGGCCGATGGGCCTGACCAGATTGCAGAAGCTCTCACTCTTTGGCCGGACCCTGCCTGATATAGCAGCAATATGGTACGCGAAATTGGAGGATTCTGTGAAGCAAAGTTGAGAGAAAATAGATGAGGCCTTTACTACACAATACTCCTACAGCACACAAATCGAGGTCACAACTCGTGATCACGAAGCAACATGCCATGAGCCAAATGAGGGCTTTTCAGAATTCATGACGAGGTGGAGGGCCAAAGCTTCAATGATGACTACACGACCTTCAAAGAAAGATCGGATAAGCATGGTAGTCCGCAATCTGCACAGGAAGTTGTTGCAGAAAATGATCGTTCTACCCTTGTTCACGTTTATCGAGCTCCGTGAGATAGGAGTTCAGATTGAAGACGCCATGAAATAGGGGTTGATAACTAATGAAAAAGAGCAAGCAAAGAGGCCTTTTGTGCGTAGTTCCAATGCAACCACTAGTGGTAGCACAGTTGCACGGTCGTCTGATGTGAGTGTTGTCACCACCACAACCAAGGCCGCCAATCTCTATACCAGCACAACTCCACAAACTTTAAACAACCCGATCTGATCCCAAAGGACCTTTATCCCACTCTACATGCCTTTATCCCAAGCCATGAGGGTGTCGATAAAAAAAAAACACCTCAAGTCGTTAGAGCCTCGCCCACTTCCCGATTCTCTTCCACCAAAACACAACCAAGCCAAGTACTATATATTTCAGCAGCAGCACGGTCACAACACCGACCAATGCTTCAGGCTGCGTCATGAGATTCAAGACCTCATCGACAACAAGGTGATTGTACCACCCCAGAAAGAAAATGTAACTACCAACCCTCTCCCAGCCCACAACCAGGTTCCCTCACCTCATAATCTAAACCTAATTTATACACTAGCCCTTCCCTATGATCCCAGCATATATATTACCCCTTCCCACCTACCCAGATCGATGGTGTTCATTCTTGAAAGCATAGATTTATGCATGATGGGCACGTCCGCACTTCAACCTAAACCTATGGTGGCAACAGTTACAGTAGAAGGGAGGTTGGTCGTAAAAGAGAGTACGAGTCCACTGCCTGAGTGCTCTGAAGATTTGACTGAGGAAGAATATGATCCATATTGTTACATTGTGCCGATTGATCAAGTCAAGTTGGAAATGGTATTGCCAACTATAGCGGAGGTCAATGTGGTTAGGGAGGATGGCCTGAGCCAAGGTTTGGATGATCTGGTGGAGCTTGAAGAGGACTTAGACAAACTACAGTTCTTCGATGAACAAGATCAAGGAGATATGCAGATTAACTGGTTCGATTTGAATGGGTCAATGGACAACTCAAGGTGGTTGAGTGATGAACTTGATAGGGAGAAAGGAATTGAAACAAAACCAGAAGAAAAGGAAGCAAGAATTGTTGCGGTGGCCAGAATGGCCTATGAAAAGAGGAAACTACCGGAGAGCACAGACGTCAAGAATTTAGCTCAAGAATTAAGTACTGTGAGTACTGTGGACACAGAACAGGAAGCTACGTTGAAGCAGTTTGAAAAAGAGAGAGTTGAAGACAACCAAAGAGCTGGAATAGGCCAACACCTTGCGGGGAATGCTCGTGATGTAAGAATGATCAGAACGGAGCCAGACAATTGTTTGTCAGTTGCTGGAGGTGTATAGTAGGAGGATGACGATCTACATCTGGCCCACACCGATGAAGACTGGGATGAGTCCCTTCCAGACAACACGTGGTACACTGAGTAGATTGATCACATGACAAAAAGTGGGTGGTATTTCAAGCCACCGCACTTAGACCAAGCTAAGGCCTCTGGGAAAAATAGGGAAGTTGAGAAACAGAAAGAGAAATAGCTGGAGGAAGAGGCAGTGTTGAAACAACTGAAGAAAATTCAAGCCAACATCTCAATCTGGGGTCTCCTTATGGCCTCGTGAGTACATCGACAGGCTGTATTATCAGCAATGGACAAAGCCAAACTGTCCATTGACACCACCTCTGAATAGCTTGCGGAATTAGTTTTCCCAGGTGGTGCCAGGCCAACCCTAACCTTTTCCAAGAAAGAACTCCTGCCGGAAGGCTCAGCACACAACAAACCCCTATATAAATATCTGTTGAGTGCAGAGAAAAATGGGTGCCAGTGGTGTTGATCGATACTGGGTCAGCTATCAATGTCTATCCGTCTCGCATAACTTATATCATCGGCCTTAAACTAGCAGACTTCGTGCCCACAGCCCAAGTGATTCGAGCATATGATAATACCAACAGGGAGGTGATGGGCACAGTACAAATCCGAGTTCAGGTTGGCCCAGCTCAACAAGATGTCGAGTTCCATGTGCTGGATGTGCCAGCCACCTTCAACTTACTACTAGGGAGAGCTTGGCTGCATCATGTAAAAGCTGTCTCCTCTACCCTTTACCAAAGGCTGAAATATCCTCATGAGACAGGAGGGGCTATTATTTTTGGGAATTCATCCATTCACCCAGTACCAGAAGTGACTACACCAGTATTGGAAATCATACATGACGAAAAGGATGTTTTCCTCTCAGGGTTTACTCTGGTCGAGGCCCGAGTGCTGTAGAACATCTTGGCAGTTGATAAGAGCATGTATGTCAGCGCCCAGTCAATTTATTTCATGAACAAACTCCAACACATGCCAGGAATGGGACTGGAAAGAAGTGGCTAGAAAGGCATCACAGCATTGGCTGATGTGCCGTATAATCCGCATACCTTTGGTCTTGGCTATATGCCCACCAAAGAGGATTGGGTCAAGAAAAAATAAGAGATGGTAGGCAGAGCTAAAGCCAAGCAGGTTGGGAAACGCTATGAGCTCCTTCACAAGCCAATCCGGGGAACGCTGAATGGCCACTTTGTTTGGAAGGGTGAAAACTTCCCGTTTTGTTGCTTTCCCGAGCCCTAGATGAATTTTGCAAAGCAACGTGTTCCCAATTTCGAAATCTTCTTCGACTTGCATTTACAAGACAGTGATGCTAAGGAAAAGACTGAGCCCAGTGCTGAAGTTGAACAGAGCGTAGAAAATGATTCGAACAACAACGAGCTTGGAGTAGGGGCAGCACTGACATGTCTCTTTTCAAATCCTCCGACCAACTCAGAGAGCTTGAGAGATAACCTGACCATCTCCATGATCAGGAACTAACTGGGTGTGAACCCATCTAGCAGCATTTTGGATGCATCTGAAGCACCATCTATCGTCTGGTAGTTGGAGGAAGGCTACCTATCTAGTTCTGAGTCAAGTGATGAACCAGAATCTGATTCCACAGAGTCTGTAGAGTCGGAATAGGATTCCAATTCTTCTGAGTCCAAGTTTGGCATTCCTGGGAGTGATAACTCGGATACCAAGGTCTTGTCCAGGTCCTCTTTTTTTTTCCCCTTTTGAGTCGGTTGTAACCGAAGAGCTGGATGAGCAACATCTTATGAATGAGAATGTTGCTGATTCTGAGTATTTCTCTGTGCTGCTTGTTTATTGCATTGACCAAGATTTTCAAAATTTTAATGAAAACGAAGAGGAAGAAATTCCTATGGTTTTGAAAAACTTGATTAATCAAGAGGATGAGAGGTTTGCAAAATCCTACATAGATAAAATCATTGCTATTAATGTGGGTACTGAGAAGGAACCGCATCTGGTCCAGATCAGGTCCATGTTTTCTTCGGAGGAGCACGAGCACTTAGTCGCTTTATTAAAAGATTTCAAAGATGTTTTCGCGTGGTCCTACGAAAACATGCCTGGAATCGATCCTAAGATTGTATAACATTGGATCCCTCTTGACCCCGAGGCCTGACCCATCAAGCAGAAGTTGCAAAGAATCCATCCGGATTGGGCACTGAAAATCAAAGAAAAGGTCACCAAGCAGATCGAAGCAGGTTTCTTGTTAGTATCTGAATATCCGACTTGGTTGGCCAATATCATCCCAGTGCCGAAAAAGGATGGTAGAATCCGGGTGTGTATGGACTTTAGAGATTTGAACAGAGCCAGTCCAAAGGACGACTTTCCTCTACCGCACATTGATGAGTTGGTTGACTTCACCGCGAGCCACGCATTTCTCTCATTCATGGATGGGTTTTCCAAGTATAACCAAATTCTAATGGCACCTAAGGACAGAGAGAAAACTACATTTACTACGCCGTGGGGTACCTACTGCTATCGGGTTATGCCGTTTGGGCTGAAGAATGCCGGGGCTACCTATCAACGGGCTACAACCACTATTCTACATGATATGATCCATAAAGAGGACGAGGTGTACGTGGACAACATAATTGTCAAGTCCAAAGAAAAAGAGAGCCACTACACCGCCTTGGAGAAATTCTTTTAACGGATCAGAGAATATAGACTGAGATTAAATTCGCAGAAGTGTACTTTCGACGTAACGGTAGAGAAGATGCAGGGTTTCTTGATGACACAAAGGGACATCGAGGTAGATCCTTCCAAAATCAAGACTATCCTAAAAATGCCACCACCAAGGACTGAAAAGGAGGTGCGAGGTAAGACGGTTTATTTTCAAATTAACCTTGACTTGTAAATCACTTTTTGGTCTCTTAAAGAAAGGAAAGAAATTCCGATGGGATGATCGATGTCAATTTGCCTTTGAGCAGATTAAGCAATACCTTCAGAATCCGCTTGTGTTGTCTCCGCTAGAGCCGATGAAGCCTTTGATTTTGTATCTGTCAGTCACAAACACCACAAAGGGATGTATGCTTGCTCAGGAATTTGAGGATGGGATGGAGAAAGCCATCTACCATTTGAGTAAGAAAATGCTAGATTATGAGACTCGCTACATTCCGCTGGAGAAAGCTTGCCTAGCCTTGGTATGGGCTACCAGGAAGTTGAGGTACTATTTGTTAGCTCACTCTGTAATTCTGGTTTGGAGATTAGATCCCATCAAATATCTCTTTGAGAAACCAGCGCTTACGGGTAGGTTGCCCATTGGTTGCTTCTTCTTTTCGAATTTGACCTCAAGTCTGTCACTCGCAAGTTGGTCAAGGAGAGAGCTGTAGCGGAATTCCTGGCAGATCACTTGGTAGAAGGGGATGAAGTGGTAGAATACCTGTTCCCAGATAAAGCCATTCTGTAAATTAAGAAGGAGACTTGGACAATGTACTTTGACAGAGCATCCAATCAATATGGTTATGGGATAAGTGTGTTGCTAATAGCACCGAACAACCCTCATATATCCTTAGCCTTCAAACTTCGGTTCAAGGTGTCCAATAACAAAGCAAAATGTGAGGCGTGTATCGCTGGTTTGGAAGCCACCCTAGAACTAGGGGAAAAAAGATTGGATGTTATCAGGGACTCAAACCTAGTTGTTTCTCAAGCAAATGGAGACTGGAGAGTCAAAGAAAAAAAGATGAAGATTTATAACCAAACCCTGGACGTTCTAATTCCTAGGTTTGAAAAGATGACTTTTACGCATCTACTGAGAGAGAACAACAGGTTCACTGATGCTTTATCAACTCTATCTTCC
Source organism: Camellia lanceoleosa (assembly GCA_025200525.1). Taxonomy (NCBI): domain Eukaryota; kingdom Viridiplantae; phylum Streptophyta; class Magnoliopsida; order Ericales; family Theaceae; genus Camellia; species Camellia lanceoleosa. The sequence continues at coordinate 34,625,200 of CM045771.1, read as the reverse complement.
ATAATAGGCATCCTTCTTGGAGTCCGGATGCGTCCGATCATCTTTGAGCAGAGATACACGCCAACCTATGAGACTATCGCCACAATAGATGAAGCGCAAGATCAAAACCCTTCGTACTATGATATCTGGAACTTCTTGGAAAAGGAGATTTATCCACCAGGGGCAAATGCCAAAGACAAAAGGGCAATATGGCGGATGGCCGTTCAATTTATCATCTACGGAGATAAACTGTACAAGAGGGGTCATTTGGGAATGCACAAGTTGTGTATCGAATAAGAGAAGTTAAAGCGCCTAATGGAGGCTATCCATAGAGGAGAGTGTGGAGCGCACATGAATAGAGTAATGTTAGCCTAGAAGATTCTCAGGCAAGGTTACTACTGGTCTACCATGGAGGATGATTGTATTGGTTTTGTTCGGGGATGCCACAAATCCAAATTCATGCTAATTGCATGAACATCCCGCCGTCAAAACTGTACAGCATGACTTCGCCATGGCCTTTCTTAGTCTAGGGAATCGACGTCATCGGCACAGTCACACCAAAAGGGTCGAATGGGCATGAATACATTCTGGTGGCAATTGATTACTTCACAAAGTGGGTAGAGGCTCAGTCCTATGCAGTGTTGTGGCTAAATTCATGAGAAACAACATCATTTGCCGTTATGGGTCCCAAATGAGATCATTTCAGATAATGGCTCCCATTTCAAGAAAAAAGTGATAGACTTGTTGGAGAAATATAATGTGGCTTTTCACAAGTCATCTAGATACAAGCCGCAAACCAACGGAGCTGTTGAGGCCGCCAACAAGGACATCAAACATATTTTGCAGAAGATGGTTGAGACCTACAGGAATTGGCCAGATAAATTGCCATTCGCACTCTGGGGTTATAGAACTTCAATCCGGACGTCTACAGGGGCAACTCCTTATTCTCTTGTCTATGGGATGAAAGTTGTTTTGCCAATCGAAATAAAAGTCCCACCACTGTGAGTTATGGCTGAGTGTCAAATAGCAAAGGCGGACTGGCAACAGAGCAGGTTTGAAGAGCTGATGCTATTTGATGAGAGAAGGCTGAAAGCATTATACCATGTTCAAGGCTACCAACGCAGAATTGCTAGGGTTTTTTACAAGAAGGTTAAGTCCTGGAATCTCAAAGAGGGGGATTTGGTGATGAAAGACAACCGAGCTCCTATCCATGACCCTAGGAGAAAGTTTAGACCCAATTGGACTAGTCCTTACATTATCAAAACTATCTGGTCGGGTGGAGCTGTTATTCTCATGGACTTGGATGGCCTAGAATTTTCCCAACTGATCAATATGGACAAGTTAAAGAAATACTATCCCTGAGGGGCTCGCTAGGCCAAAAACCCGGAAGAGCAACGTAGGCAAAAGTTAAAGCATGAAAAATTAGAAAAAAGAAAAAGAAAAACTAAGCTCGCAAGGTTGAAAACCCAAAAGGACAGCCTTGGCAAAAGTTAGAGCGCAAAAGGAGAGTGTTAATACTCGAGTGAACTTGAACTGAACTACGTAAGGCCTGATTCCCATCTTCGGGATACGTAATCAACTTCATCTTGAAGTTCAGCCGTAAGCATCTCTAAATCAACTGTCCTGTCCATGTGTCTGATCAGATCATCTTTGTTTGTCCTTTACCTAAGGGTTTGGTTATGATCTCTACTCTGAGAGAAGATTTGGTTACAGTGCAAAGCAGTGGTGTTCAAACAAGGGGCAATTTGTGATCTTTTGATTCAGGGTTGTACATCTTGTGGATTGATTTCGTGTGTGTCAAGTGGTGATCTTTTTTGAAAATGGTTTTGGAAAGTTTTAATAAAAGTTTATTTTGTTCAAAATTTACCTTTTACAACTTAAACCATTTTTAGACCAAAAGGAAAATGTTCAGTGCTCACAACTTTAATTTCATTGATTTCAATACAAAGTTCTCCAACTCTCTTATACAAATCAAAGTTGCTTTTATTACATTGAAAACAAAACTTGAAAAGAAAGGTCAAAGTAATAAACTAGGGGAATAGATGAGTCAGGTGCTCCAACATCTCCCGCTCGTGCTTATGGAATCTTCTGAAGCCAAAGTGGGCCCGGTTTGTGCCTCATCCTTGAGCCAAGCCAAGCATTCGCCAGAAAGGGCGCAACTGAAACTAGGGGCAGGGGCTAGAAGCTCTCTCGTCCTCCAAGCAATAACGTACCTAGCCAAGTGTAAACCTCGGATGAAGAATGAAACCGGGTACTCTGCCCCCTCCTCCGAGCGAATCTGATCATGCCTAAATTGACGTTTGAACCGGAAAGGGAAGTAGAACACAGTGTGTGAGGCTAATCAACTAAATACCAGGCTGCCGAGCCATGTTGTAGCTCATCTCTATCAGGTTAAGCCAGGGGCAGCGCCAAGCTATGCCAGCAGTAAACCTGTTGCACATCCAATTACACCACCATCCCTTATTTGGGAAATCCACTAGTTTGTGGCAAAAGAAATAGCCTCAAGCTGAGCACTCATGGCAAGAGTCCACTACCTTCAACTTATTCATAAGCCACACCTAGGAAGGGATGAAAGAAAAGAGAGATTAAAGAATAGAGGGATGTATGATGAGAGAAAAGTGAGAAAAGGGCTTTGAGAGAAAAACAAAGGATGAGTGTCGAGCGATGTGAGAAACACATATGAGAAGGGATAGGAAATATTACCTGAAGAAGTAGTGGACTCCCTGCGAATCTGGTAGTCTCCCGCCGATGAAAGGCGTCTAAGCCCATCAAAGTCTCGGCCAACACCAAACCAATGCAACTCTTGCTTTCTTTCAAACCTTGGGCCACTTTAATCAATCGGATGTTGGAACCAAAAAAACTAGGGGCAAAAAGGAAATGAGCTAGCATACATAAGCAGAGGGCATGTTGCTAAAAACCCTCGCCAAAGACAGTCATTATGGTCACCAACATTGGAAAATTGATAAACCAAACTGGGAAAGTCCAGCTCTCGTTTGTGGGCCAGAAATCGAGCCTCATGCAGAGTGAGCCCACACATCCATCCCAAAGCTTGGTCGTGGCCAAAACGGGGCTGCGGTATGATTTTCTTGTCGCGCCGGGATTCCATTGGTGCCTGAAATACTTTAATTACCGGACACATTTCTTGTCCTCCGAAGCTAAAGACATGTAATTTAGTCCCAGCACCTAGCCGCGGCATGAAAGAACGGAAAACAAAGTGGAGTTCGGCTCAACGAAAAAAGTGCTTAATGCCGAAACCCCGAAAATTTACCTTTTTTGAGCCATCTAAAGTCGCTATCCAATCTGAGAGTTTTTCGGCGAAAAATGGCTTCATTTGTGAAGAATTTGTAGCTGAAATGAAGAATTCACGAAGCACAACCTTTTTGTAGAAGATAAGGTAGTGAGTGGAAGCCAACTGTCATCAATCTGGTGATTCTCACCTTTTGTGGCCGGCAGGCCACATTGGTGTTCGGTAGGCTACTTGTCGGCCACCTCTTGTGGCCAGCAGAATTCTTTTCAAGCTTGTTGTCCACCTTTGTGCTAAGCAGTGTTGGAAGCATGTGTTTTGTTCTGCTCTTTGTATGTTTTAAGGTCTTGTTTTGAGTCCTTTTGGTTTTAGCAAGTTTGTTATTTTAGTTGTTTTGTTTTGTTTATCGAGTTGTATGTTGCTTTTGTATTTTGGTTGTTGGTCAGTTCATTACCAGATTAAGAATTTTGTTTCAATCAAGTGCTCTTGGCCATTTCAATTCCATGTCCATTTCATGCTAATATAGTGCTCATGATGCAAAAATGACAAACGCTTTTCATAAAACTGCGAGGTTTATTCCGATCATGGCTTTTTACAAAAGAGGGAAAAAAAAAAAAAAACTTCCTCTATACAATGTGCTAATGCTACAAACAAAAAGAAACTGAGCAAAAATACAAAAAAATCAGCGCCAGTTGCCTTATGTCCGGGAGGCCCTCTTCGTCCTCTTCCTCGGAGGAGAAGACTTTGGGGCACTATTTCCATTGACTCCACTATCTGAATCTGCCTCTGAGCCAGAACCAGAACTGACATCGTCTATGCTCTTTGCCCTAGAACCCTTCTCAGTATCGTTGCCTCTGCTCTCGGAACCTGAGCCGGCATCATCGTCTTCACTCTCGGATGGCTCAGAATGCTGACTCGCTGCCTCTTCAGAATCACTGGTCTCAGCATCATCATCGTGCAAGATGGGCTCAGGAGGACTACTCTGGGCTCGAGTACTCTTGTCTCTGCCTCTCCTCCCTGCTGTTGGAGGAGGTACTGCCGGTGCTGGTGCTCCCGCCGCTGGAGTAGTCGGTATGGTTGGAATCTGAAAAGGACAGTTTTCACATATCAGTTTCATTGTGTGTATCAGATGCAAGCGTGCAATACAGAATGAGTGTATGCAGAAGTCAGATATAGTGTGTGAATGCAGTGTGCCAATGTAGTGTATCAGTGCAGTTTGGAACAAACTACAGTTGAAATGCTAGTGCATCAATGGAAATTTGATAGCATAAAGTGCAAACTGAAGAAATTACCGAGATGCCGTGGAGACCGAGCAGCGTCTCCCTCCTCTGTATCATACCCATCAAGGAGGCTATCAGTTCAAGAGCCCCCCCTATGTACTCAATGGATGCCTGCAAATGCATTTGGATGATCAGTGTTCGTAGTGAATATATCTGAAATGAAATGTGGGGTACAAGTAGTAAAGAGTGGTCCATACCTTAGTCGAGCCTCTAACCCCGACAAGCTCATGTCAGCCATAGCAGGCTCAATCGGGACCTGGTAAACATCCCCAGTATGCTACCAGCATGTCAGTGCAGTGGGAAGCCCTAGCCAACTAGTCCTCTGCCTCACCCAAGAAGCCCCTCTCTCGCAGCAGGAGCTCTCGCTCCCTCACCTCCACGAGCACCAATTAAAGGTGGCATGAGATGTGTCTGAATGAAGGTCGCATAGTTGCCTTCTGGTCGGAAGTAGTCAGCATCCAAGCCCACCATAAACTGAGTGACCTCATCAATGGATAGGCTATCTGCTGATCACATGGACTTTGGCAGCGCCATTGGAATGATCAGGTTAAGCAGGCCCATAGTCTGGCGCACGAACCGCTCGCTCAAGAACCAGGCCCGGCAGACTGGACCCTTAAGTAGAATACGGAAGCGAGAAGTGGCCTAGGCCCCGGCGTACTGGTCCCGAATCCCGGCCGGCATCATGGCCCATGCCTGCCACATGATCTACAAATAGAGGTTGTATGGATTATTAGTTGTTATCAATTGCTAAATGTGAATAAGAACAATTGTAAAGCAAAAATGACTGTGTTTCGGGTTACGTCATGAGCAGCCACAGTGTCGAAGTAATGCCGGAAGAATGTGAAGCTCTCGCGGGTCCTACACTGGTGTTGGCCATCATACCTCTGTGAGTAAGGGACTGCCAATGGGAACTCCTCTACAGGCTCTGGAGCCAAAGCTGAAAAAAATGCATACACCCACAGCTACAAACAAAATGCAGTGATATGTGAGTACAATGCATGAACAGATATAGAAAGTGCAAAACAAAAAGCACAATGTGTGAATAGATACAGAAAATGCAAAGTAGAAAGCACAATGTATGAACAGATGCAAAAAGTGCAAAGCAGAAAGCACAGGTGTTGAATAAATGTAAAGCAGAAAATGTAAAGTGCAAAGAGGAAACTAAGATGCATACCTCTCAAGCTTGCCAGTAGCCTCCGATCAAGTCTGTGGCGAGGCCAGCTCTGCCCCAATCATAGAAGCACACTCGGGGAAGGGTCACCCAGGCACTCAGCAAGTGTAGGCCTACAGTGTTCCACCTGTTCGACAACTAGGTGGTACCGAAAACGAACATCAGGAAGCCTCGAACGTACTGCTCCGTCTCCTTCATTGTTTCGGGCTCGCTCCCTCTAAATTGATTGATGAATCAGGTATATCTGACCATACATGCCCGGTATATGGGTGGACCCAGCAGTTTAACCCAGGCCGCTTCCCATTTCCCTATGTCTGAATCGAAAGGGATCGAATCACCCTCTACGTCTAAGCCGGTGATCCTGGCGAAGTCATACGGAGTCATCATCATCTCCCCTGTAGTAGAAAAGTGGAAAGAGTTAGTGGTGTCCCACCACCTCTCCACAAGTCCGCCCAAAAGAGGACGGCTCGCGATAACCCGCGTCAGGCCGAAGCAGAATAGGTCGGAGCCAGTCTCGTCTACGATGTCGCGAACTCCTGCAGGGAGCTTGTCGTACCAATCCCGCGCAGTCATGGCTTCATATCCTCTAAAGGCACGGGACTCTCCCTGTGGCAAAGAATAGATGAATCAGATAAGGCCGTAATAAAAGTACAGTCAGAAAATGCAGTGCAAGAAATGCAAGTAAAGACAGGCAACAATGTATGAAAACAAAGCTCATACCTCAACTGCGACAGATAAAAGGTGAGAAGTTGACTCCCTCAGCAGGAGATCCTCTAGCACATCGAGAATGAAGTTGCTAAAGCGCCTAATGCCACCGGCTGGCAAGATATATGTCAGAGGATGATACCTCTCCAGATCAAATGGTCGTACTCTCACTAGTAGTGGCTCAGGCTCAGGTCTTTTCTCCATTCTTTCTTCATTTTTACCTACTTTTCACCCATTTTCCAAATGGCGGATGGTTCACCACACGACAGGGCCCCTCTAGAGATTCCCTCTACATTTCCACTTGGTTCTGAAGCAGATGAGTCAGTCGTTGCCGAGGTGGCTGGAGGTATTGAGGCTGACCTTGAGGCAAACTCAACCCGAAAAGAGAGAAAATGGAAGAAAAAGTCAAAATCGGGAAAAGTGCACAGAACTCAAGAGAAACTAGAGGGAAACAAGCCTAGAAGGGTGAAAATGAGGAAAAAAAAGTGTCGAAATCAAATTCCAATCGGTTTAAAGTGAAGAGGATCAAGAGGGTTTAGTGAATAAAGTTTGCGTGGGGCATTGGAAAATGCATAAAAAGCTCGGATCTAGAGAGGGAAAGCACCTACAGAAAAAGGGAAAGCAATTTCGGATGTGTGGTAGTGAGGAAATGAAAGGCCTTGGTCCATACTTAAAGACCCGAGCCAAAAAGACCGAAAAACCCCCGCACTGCCATCGTTGGCCGGTAAGAGGCCGACAAGGTTCATTGGAGGCTGGCAAGGCTGTGCAGTGACCAGCAGGTGGCCAGCAATATACCCCTGTGGCCGGCTAATGGCTGGTGGCCTTCTTTTGTATTTTGATGCTGTTTTGTGTCTTTGTTTCCCAAAAGTTGCAAGGAAGGTTCACTGTTGGGTCCAGATTGTCTCTACGGAAGCTCAAAATTGTGTTTTAGCATACGATGTTCATCATTTGTCAACATGGATGAGGTGTATCTTTTTTAAACATGTTGCAATTCCTCTGCAAGGTAAACCGGAAGGTACCATCGAATGTTGTTTTTGTGCATTTTATGCTTTCGTTCTTTTTTGCATAGAATATGCATTTATGTATGTTGCATGCGTGTCTTGCATAATTCGTGATTCATGCATAGAATACGCTATCAATCTTGCATAGAACACGCCATCAATTCCGCATAGAATATGCTCTTGTTCTTCCTCATTATTTCATGCATAGAACATGCTTTTATTTCATGCATAGAACATGCTCTCGGTTAATTTCATACGACGATTATCCATCTTGAATTGAATACTTTGTGCATCTATCGCACTTACTCACTTTGTGCATCCATCGCATACTAACCAACAAACAATATTGTATTTACATTTCATTTAGAGGAGTTCCGGATAAATTCATTTGTGTCTCGATAGGAGAACCCGCTCTTTTATTTTGTGCATCTATCACACTTGTTCATTTTGTGCATCTATCGCACTTGTTTACCTTCGTACATCTATCACACACCACTCTCCTATTTCTCGGGACGTGTGAAACACGACCCCGAGCAGTGTTTTTTCACAAGACGGATGACGCACGGCCCTAGGCTGGTTTCATCTCGGGAACATACGAAGCACGACCTCGAGTGGTGTTGTTTCTTAGGACGTGTGATGCGCAGCCCTGGATGGGTTTCATCTTGGGAACGTGCGAAGCACACTCCCAAGCGGTGTTGTTTCATAGGACGCGTGACACGCGGCCCTGGGCGGGTTTCATCTCAGGAACGTGCGAAGCACGACCCAAAGCGGTGTTATTTCCTAGGACGCGTGACGCGCGGCCCTGAGCGGGTTTCATCTTAGGAGCATGCGAAGTACGACCCCGAACGGTGTTGTTTCTCAAGACGCGTGACGCACAACCCTGGGCAGGTTTCATCTTGGGAACGTGCGAAGCACAACCCCGAGCAGTGTTGTTTCTCAGGACACGTGACCCGCGGCCCTAGGCGGGTTTCATCTCGGGAACGTGGGAAGCACGACCCCGAGCAGTGTTATTTTTCGGGACGAGTGACGCATGGCCCTGGGTGGGTTTCATCTTAGGAACGTGCGAAGCACGACCCCGAGTGGTGTTATTTCTCAGGATGTGTAAAATGCGAGCCCAAGTGGTTCTCTTGTATCTCAGGACGTGCGAAGCACGAGCCCGAGCGGTTTTCTTGTTATCTCAGGATGCGTAACGCGCAGCCTTGGGCAGGTTTCATCTCGGGACGTGCAAAGCATGAGCCCAACCGATTTTCTTGCTATCTTAGGATGTGTGACGCCCTGGGTGGGTTTCATCTCAAGATGTGCGTAGCATGAGCCTAAGCGATTTTCGTGTTGTATCTCGAGATGCGCAAAACGCGGGCCCGAGTGGGTTTTCTTGTTTCTTGGGGCGCGTGAAACGCAACCTTGAGCGTTTTCGTTCTCTTGTGTCTCAGGACGTGTAAAACACGACCCCGAGCAATTTTCTCAGTTTCTCAGGGTGCGTAAAACGCAACCCTAAGCGGTGTTTTCTTTTCTCGTCTCTTGTTTGGGCATGATTAGAGTACACTTTATTTTCTTCATGTGTTGTTATCCTGCTTATTGTATTCATTCTTGTTTATCGTATTTGTTATTGCTTATTGCATTATCTTGTATAATCATGAGTTTTCAAAATAATCGGCTTCACGAAGCATGTGAGTCCAGCTTTCAAAGTTGCATTGTGCATATTATTTACATTTTGCCCAGAACTACGCTGGTTTGATTCCTTGCAAAGGGATACGTAGGCAGCCTGCGGGTGCAACTATTTATTTCTGTCTTGATTGTTTGTCCAAGTCTTACGGCCTTGTCAAAATGGGTTGTCTCTGGGCTTTGACATTCACTTACGTCATTTCGTGACTCCAAGTTTTGTCAAAGAGGGACAACTGTAGACACCCCATTTTTGACGGCCCTTACGACTTGGACGTCCATGCATGCACACCCGGTGATGAGTTTATATGCTCCCCAAGTGCTCAAAGTCCTCAGCGGAATGCCACAACTTTAAGCCTTTCAAAGCCTGTACATTTGTTGTCCCAGTTTTGGACCAAGCCTAGCTTTTCTAGCCTGTAGCTTCTGGTGGCCTGCCGGCCATGCCTTTTGGGTTGTCGGCCACCAATGTATTTTACAGATATTTTATGTCAGTTGTGCCAGCTGTTTGCACAGATGCATGCATCTATCCCCATATGTAGGGCTGGATCTCTTTGAGGGAATTTCATGTTTTCTATATATAGGAGGCACATCTCTCATGTTTTAAAGTTAGAAAAATTTGAAATCAAAAATTTTCCTCTCTCTACCAAATCTCTACACTTTTGCCTACAAATCTTCAACCTTTGCCTATACACCCTTAAACAAATCTCACCATCTTTGAGCTGAGGAACTTTTGAACTTGGTTTGAGCTCTAGAGGGTGTTTTTACTTGGTTTTGTTGCTTAGAATTGCTTCTTCTCTTCGAGAGGTATAAGACTTCACTTGTAGCTTTGTTTTATTTGTTATTATTCCTACTATTTTTCCATTGTTTTGGGCTGTCAAAACTCTGTGTTTTTTGGGTTGAAGCTTGGGTTTAAGGCCATTAAAGGTTGAGGGGTTGATAGCCCTTCTTTGTACCTTATTTTGGAGGCCTTTGCCCTTGCGTTTCCCACCCTTGTACTATCTTTTTCCAAGCTTTTAAACACTAATTTTCAAAGCTTTTTCAATGGCCAATATCATGTTTTGAAGTTCAAATTTGGAGGGGTTAGCCTCCCCTTCTTGTGTCTTGCTTACTAGCCTAGTTGATGTCATGTTTTAGCATATTAATCTAGCTATTTTTAGCTTAATTCCAGCATGTTTTAGGACTTCTTTTAACTTGTTTTAGCACTGTTTTGGGCTGTTGTTTGCATTTGTGCTTTGTTTTGCATTCTTATAGCATAATAGTCCTCATAAGTTTGGTGTTCTAGGCCTTAGACACCATCTTGTTTTAGTTGATAGCATTTATTTATGCTTTTCTCACTCATTTTCAGCACTTAATCATCTTTACAACCTCCCTTCTTTCTTGGCTTTTTATTTCTCTTTGAAAGTGGTTCAAACTATTTGTTTGTTGAAAGTATGAGATTAAGATGCCATGATTAACGATTTAATCCCTTAGGGGGTTCATTACCAACGGTGTGATGTCTCTTTCATGCCTACAACAACTTTTGGTTTGAGTTTTCTTTCCATTAGAGGACTTAATCTCACCCTTTGGACTCAATTGATTAAAGGATAGAAAGGTAACTAAAATAGAGTAACTAAAACTTGGAATTAAAAGTGAGGAAAATAATAATTTGGTTATGTTCAATTGGACGCTAATTGAACACATGAAAACTTGAACCATTTCATACTCATTAGTAATGAAATGATTCAAGGTTCCAAGGTTACCACTTCCCTTGATCATTCATGAAAGAAAGGAGGTTTGTGTCTTGTTTTGCATTAATTGAAATTGCACACTTTGATTCACAAACCATCATGCAATGAAATTGCTTGAGTTTGTGGTTTGTGGTTTAAGTTCACCACTCATTGGATTTGTTCATGAAAATGAGAGGTGAATTGTGCAAACAAACCCTTGAAATACCCTGTATATACTCTGTTTGTTCTCTATTGCAGCAAGATGAACCTGTGCAGCAGTGGCCGGCAAGCCACTTTCCATGGCCGGCAGGCCACCTGTGATGGCCGACCGGTGGCCAGCAATCTTTGTCACTGGCCAGCCGGCCACTGGTGCAAAATTTAACAGTGTGTTTGTAAGGCAGAGCAGAGTGAGCAACAGTGTTGGTGTTCAACTGTGCAAATAGAGGCATTCGGAAGCAAAACGGTAGTCTTTTCGGGTGGAAACCGAGCATGCACATGAACATCCCTCATTTCCCGAGGCATTGTAGTTAGTTGTTTAATTTAATGACTTATCTTAATTGCACTTGTGTTGTAATTATTTAATTAGTTACTTAACTAGTTAGTTAATTCAAGTGTTGTAATAATTAGTTAAGTAGTTTAACTAGTTATTCATTCCAGTTTGTAATAGTTAGCTAGTTAGTTCATTCGGACTCTCTTTCGTGAGAGCGCAATGTAATAATGTGTATGTCTTCCAACTCCACGTCGTTCTCCCTTTTAGTTACTAGCTTATGATGGTTAGTTTAGGGATATCATGTTTTGATTAGCATACTTCATGTTTGTATCCATTTGTATTGCAAGCACCGAGGCTCGGTTCATCATTCTAACTGCATTGTTAGTTTCAATATTTCTTTGAATACGTGCTTAGACCGCATGTTATCAAATTATTTCAAATACCATGTTAAGTAGCTGAGCCTATTTAGTTGCATATCGCATGCGTTGCATTAGTCATCTTGCACAAGTTAGAAATCATACATTTTTTCTAACTCTTTTGTTCATTTTGGCTTTGAGTACTAGGTGAGTCTTTACTCGCTTTACCATATTGCATAATATGTTAGTGTTGCCATGTTTAGCATGCTTACCATGAGGTTAAGTGCTTAAGTGCTATAACTAATTGAATGACTGTGGATGAAGGCTTATTGTTTGAATTGGAATAATTTGAGTAAATGTTCATATGCGATCACTTTTTCGAGTAGTACATATTCAAAACAATTTTCAAAACCCAACATGACTCGAAATGTTCCAATTCTTACAAAGTTAGTCTATACTTGTGTGTACGCATCACATAGTAATGCTAACCTAATAACCAGAACAAGAGCATATAATATTGATAAAAATCATATCATGATTAGTAGAGGCCGATCTATGATCAGGCGAGTGGGGGTGTTCAAATATATTCATGACCTTCCCCTCTCGTACCTAAGTTCCCGAACCGAGACAATCTTGGTGATAACGGACACGTGGCCTTTGACACGAGTCATGGGTTTCCTAAATTTAAAAATCATATCATGATTAGTAAAGGCCGATCTATGATCGATGAGCGGGGGTGCTCAAATGTATTCATGACCTTCCCCTCTTGTACGTAAGTTCCCGAGCCGAGACAATCTTGGTGATGACGAACACGTGGCCTTTGCCACGAGTCATGGGTTTCCTAAATTTCTCCAAAAATAAAATATTTAGGTGGCAATATTGTATCTAGCAAACCAGTCCAATTTTGCATTTTTGATTCAAAATCAAATTTTCAAAATATTTATCGGATTTGGACTTTTTGGTGTTTATCAATTTCACATTGCAATTGTGAAATTAGGTTCAAAACCGCGGGAGTCTAAACTATAGGGCTTATATTCGAACTTCCAAAAGGGGGCGCGAAAAAGTCGAGTTACAACACAAGCAGGGGCCACTTTGGCTTCAGAAGCTTCGGCAAGCACGAGCACAGGACGCAGGAACACCTAACTCATCTATGCTCTTAGTTTATTGCTTTGACCTTTCTTTTCAAGTTTTATGATGTAAAAGCAACTTTGATTTGTATCAGAAAGTTGGAGAGATTTATGTTTGAAATCAATGGAATTAAAGTTGTGAGCACTAAAAAATTTCCTTTTGGTCCAAAAATGGTCTAAGTTGTAAAAGGTACAATTTTGAACAAAATCAACTTTTATTTAAACTATCTAAAACCATTTTTGAAAGCGATAACCACCTGACACGCACAGAATCAATCCTCAAGACGTACAACACTGAATCAAAAGATTAAAACTGCTCCTTATTGAATACAATATTGCTCTGCATTGTAACGAGCTCTTCTTCTCATAATGAAGATCACAACCGAACTCTCAGATGATGGACAAAGATGACCTAATCAGACACATGGACAAGATAGTTGAATTAGAGATGATTACGGCCGATCTTCAGGATGAAGTTGCCTACGTATCCCAAAGATAGGAATCAAGCCTTACGTGGTTCAGTTCAGGTTCACTCAAGTATTAACTTCCTCCTTTTGCGCTCTAACTTTTGCCAAAGTCACCCTTTAAGGTTTTCAACCTTGCGAGCTCAGTTTTTCTTTATTTCTAATTTTTCATGCTCTAACTTTTGTCTAGGTCGCCCTTTCGGGTTTTCGGCCTAGCAAGCCTTTTAGGGATAGTATTTCTTTAACTTGTCCTAGTTGATCGATTGTGAAAATTCCAGCCCATCCAGGTCCATGAGAATAACTGCTCCACCCTACCAGATAGCTTTGATAATGTAAGGACCAGTCCAATTGGGTCTAAACTTGCCCCTAGGGTTATGGATGGGAGCTCGGTTGTCTTTCAGCACCATGTCTCCCTCCTTGAGATTCCGAGACTTAACCTTCTTGTTCAAAGCCTTAGAAATTCTTCACTGGTAGCCTTGAACATGATACAATGCTTTCAGCCATCTTTTATCAAACAGTATCAACTCCTCAATTCTGCTTTGTTGCCAATCCGCCTCTGCTATCTGACACTCAGCCATAACTCACAGCAACAGGACTTCAATTTTGATTAGCAGAACAGCTTCCATCCCGTAGACGAGAGAATAAGGGGTTGATCCCGTAGATGTCCAGGTCGAAGTTCTGTAGCCCCACAGTGCGAATGGCAATTTATTTGGCCAATCCCTACAGGTCTCAACCATCTTTTGCAAGATGTTCTTGATATTCTTATTGGCGGCTTCAACAGCTCCTTTGGTTTGTGGCCTGTATATAGATGACTTATGAAAAGCCACATTGTATTTGTCCAACAAATCTATCACCTCTTTCTTGAAGTGGGAGCCATTATCTGATATGATCTTATTAGGGACTCCGTAACGGCAGATGATATTGTTTCTGATGAACTTGGCCAAATGCAATGCCTTTAACACTGCATAGGACTAAGCTTTTACCCACTTTGTGAAGTAATCAATCGCCACCAAGATATATTCATGCCCATTCGACCCTTTTGGCGTGACTACACCGATAACGGCAATTCCCCAAACCGAGAAAGGCCATGGCGAAGTCATATTATACAGTTTTGACAGCAGAATATTCATGCAATTGGCATGAATTTGACATTTATGGCATCGCCGCACAAAACTAATACAATCTTCTGCCATGGTGGACCAATAGCAACCTTGCTTGAGAATCTTCCTGGCTAACACTACACCATTCATATGTGCCCCGCATTCCTCGCCATGGATAGACTCCATAAGGCGCTTCGATTCCTCTTCTTCCACACACAACTTATGCATTCCCAGATGATCTCTTTTGTACAACTTACCCCCGCAAATGATAAATTAGACGGCTATTCGTTGTATTCCCCATTTGTCCTTGGCATTTGCCCCTGGTAAATAGATCTCCTTTTCCAAGAAGTTCTAAATATCGTAGTACTAAGGTTTTTTGTCTTGCACTTCATCTATCGCGACAATAGTTTCATAAGCTGGTGTGTATTTTTGCTCGATGATAATCGAACGCATTCGGACTCCGAGTGGGATGTCGACCATAGAAGATAGAGTTGCTAAAGCATCAGTGAACCTATTGTTTTCTCTTAGTAGACACGTGAAAGTCAGTTTTTCAAACCTACGAATCAGAACATCCAGGGTCTGATGATAAACCTTCGTCTTATTTTCTTTGACTTTCCAGTCTCCATTTGCTTGAAAAACAACCAAGTTCAAGTCCTCGATAACATCCAATCTTATTGTCCCTAGTTTCAGGGCAGCTTCTAAACCAGCAATACATGCTTCATATTTTGCTTCATTATTGGATACCTTGAACTGGAGTTTGAAGGCTAAAGGTATATGGGAATCGTCAGGTGCTATTAGCAACACACCTTTCCCATAACCATACTGATTGGACGCTCTATCAAAGTACATCGTCCAAGTTTCCTCCTCAACTTGCAGAATGGCTTCATCTGGGAACAAGTATTCCACTACCTCATCTCATCTCATCTCCTTCTATCGGGTGATCTGCCAAGAACTTCGCTACAGCTCTTCCTTTGACCGACTTACGAGTGACATATTTGAGATCAAATTCAAAGAGAAGAAGCAACCAACGAGCTAGCCTACCCGTAAGCGTTGGTTTTTCAAAGAGATATTTGATGAGATCTAATCTTGAAACCAAGATTACAGAGTGGGCTAACAAGTAGTACATCAACTTCCTGGTAGCCCATACGAAGACTAGGCAAGCTTTCTCCAACGGAGTGTATTTTGTCCCGTAATCTAACATTTTCTTGCTCAAGTAGTAGATGGCTTTCTCCACCCTATCTTCAGATTCCTGAGCGAGCATGCAGCCCATGGTCGTGTCTACTACTGACAAGTACAGAATCAGAGGCTTCTCCGGCTCTAGCAGTGACAACACAGGTGGATTTTGGAGGTACTGCTTAACCTACTCAAAGGCAAATTGACATCGATCATCCCATCAAAATTTCTTCCCTTTTTTAAGGAGACCAAATAATGGTTCACAAGTCAAGGTTAATTTGGAAATAAACCGTCTTATGAATTGCACTTTACCTAGAAAGCCTCACACCTCTTTTTCAGTCCTCAGTGGTGGCATTTCTATGATGGCCCTGATTTTGGAAGGATCTACTTCAATGCCCCTCTGTGTGATCAAAAACCCCAGCATTTTTCCTGTCGTTACATCGAAAGTGCATTTCTACTGGTTTAACCTCAATCTGTATTCTCTGATCTGTTGAAAGAATTTTTCAAGGCGGTGTAGTGGCCCTCTCATTCTTTGGACTTGACAATCATGTCGTCCACGTACACTTCAACCTCTTTGTGGATCATGTCATGCAGAATGGTGGTTGCAGCCCTCTGATAGGTAGCTCCAACATTTTTCAAACCAAACGACATAACCCAATAGCAATAGATACCCTACAGCGTAGTGAATGCAGTTTTCTCTCTGTCCTCGGGCACCATCAGAATCTGGTTATACTAAGAGAACCCATCCATGAACGATAGCAATGCGTGGCCCGTAGTGAAATCCACTAACTCATCAATATGCGGCAAAGGAAAGTTATCCTTCGAACTAGCTCTATTCAAGTCCCGGAAGTCTACACACACCTGGATTCTACCATCCTTTTTCGGCACTGGAACGATGTTAGCCAACCAAGTCGGATACTCAGATACTAACAAGAAACCTGTCTCGATCTTCTTAGTGACCTCTTCCTTGATTTTTAGCGCCCAATCTGAACAGAATCTACGCATCTTCTGCTTGACAGGTCAGGCCTCGGGGTCAAGAGAAATCCAATGTTGTACAATCTCAGGATCAATTCCAGGTATGTCTTCGTAGGACCATGCAAAAACACCGTTGAAATCTTTTAACAAAGCGATTAAACGCTCGCGCTCTTCTGAAGACAACGTGAACCCGATCTGGACCTGGTGCGGATCCTTCTCAGTACCCACATTAATGGCAATGATTTCATCAGTACAAGGTTTAGCAAACCTCTCCTCCTGTCGATTAATCAAGTTTTTCAAAACTAGGGAAATTTCTTCCCCTTCGTTTTCATTAAAATTCTGAAAATCTTGGTCAATACAATAAACCAATGGCACAGAAAAGTATAAAGAAATTGCAGAGTTTTCATTCAAAAGGTCCAGATCTTCGGTTACAAACTCAAAAGAAAAGTTGAATGAAGACCTAGACAGCACTTTGGTATCCAGATTACCACCTCATAAATTCCAGACTCAGACTCAGAAAAACTTGAATCTGATCCCGACTCTACAGACTCAGTGGAATTAGATTCTAGCTCATCGCCCGATTCAGAACTCGACAGATAGCCTTCCTCCAGCTACCAGGTAAAAGATGGTGCCCCTGATGCGTCCAAAATGCCGCTGGTTGGGTTCACACCCGGTTCTTCCCCGATCATGGAGACGGTAAGGTTATCTCCCAAGTTCTCAAGGTCAGCTGCAGGATCTATCAAGAGACTAGCCAGTGCTGTCCCTATTCCAAGTTCGCTGCCATCTAATTCAATTTCCATGCTTTGTTCAGCTTTGATGCTTGTTCTAGCCCCTTCCTCATCATCACTGTTCTGTAGTTGCAGGTAAAAAAAGATTTCGAACCCGGGGACACACTACTTCATGGAATTCACCCAAGGCTTGGAAAAGCAGCAAAAAGGGAAATATTCTCCCTCCCAAACAAAACAGCCATTCAGTGTCCCCCGGATTGGCTTGTGGATAAGCTCATAGTGTTTTCCGACTTGCTTAGCCTTGGCTCTACATTTCATCTCTTCCCTCTTTCTAATCCAGTCCTCTTTGGTGGGTACATAACCCAAACCAAAGGCATGTGGGTTGTGCAGCACATCCGTTAGTGCAGCAACACCTTTCCATCCACTTCTTCCGAGTCCCATTCCAGAAACATATTGCAGTTTGTTCATGAAATAGATAGACTGGGCACTGACATACATGCCTTCTTCTGCGGCCAAAATGGTCTACACTACCTAGGCTTTAACCAGAGTGAATCCCGAGAAGAATACATCATCCTCGCCATGGGTGATCTCTAGCACTGGCGTAGTTACCTCTGGCGGGGGATTGATGGATGAATTCCCAAAAACAATCACCACTCCTCCCTTATGAGGGTATTTCAACATCTGATGGAGAGTGGAGCAGACGGTTTTTACATAATGCAACCAGGGCCTCCCTAACAGCAAATTAAAGGTAGCTGACACATCCAAAACATGGAACTCAACCTCTTGCTCAACTGGGCCCACTTGGACTCTAACTTACACCGTGTCCATAACCTCTCTGCTCGTATTATTATATGTCTGAATTACTTAGGATGTGGGAACAAAGTCCGCTGGTTTGAGGCCTATTGCATAGACGGTACGAGAAGGACAGACATTGATGGCCGAACTGGTATCTACCAACACCACCGGCACCCATTTCTCCTTACACTCTATAGATATATACAAAGGTTTGTTATGGACTAAACCTTCCGACGGCAGTTCTTTGTCAGAGAAGGTCAGAGTTGGTCTAGCACCACTTGGGAAGATCAATCCTACCAGCTCCTCGGGCGTGGTGTCAATGGACAATTTAGCTTTGTCCATTGCCGACAACACTGCCTATTGGTGTACCCGGGAGGCCATGAGAAGACCCCAGATGGAAATGTCAAATTGGATTTTCTTGAGTTGTTTCAATACTACCTCTTCTTCCAGCTGTTTCTATTTTTGTTTCTCAGCCTCTCTGTCTTTTCCAAACGCATCTGCCTGATCCAGGTGTGGCAACTTAAAATACCGCCCACTTCTTGTCAAATGGTCAATTTCTTCCACATACCACGTGTTGTCCGGAAGGCACTCGCCCTAGTCTTCATTAGTGTGGGCCAGATGCAAATCATCATCAGGCCACCATTCCCCTTCAGCAGTCAACAAACAGTTATCCGGCTCTGCTTATATCACTTTCACATCATGAGTATCCCCCATAGGGTGTTGAGCCGTTATGGCTTCCTAGTTGTCTTCAACCCTTTCTAATTCAAACTGCCTCAATGTAGCTTCTTGTTTTGTATCCGCAGTGTGCACAGCGCCCACTTCCTGGGCTGAATTTTCTATGCCAGCGTTCTCCAGCAGCTTTCCATTCTCATCGGTCATTCCGGCCACTACAGCGATCCCTATTTCCTTTCCTTATGATTTCATTTCAGTCTTTTCTTCCTTGTTTGGCTCATCACTTAGCCATCCAGTGTTGTTAGTTGATCCGTTCAAGTCGAACCAGCTGATTTGTACATCACCCTGATCCTGCTCATCAAAGAACTGCAGATTGTCTAAGTTCTCCTCGAGTTCTACTAGATCATCCAACCCCTAGCTCGAGCCATCCTTTTTGACGACAATGATGTCTACCAAGGCTGGCAGCACCAATTCAGGCTTGATTTGACCAGTTGGCACGATGTAGCAGCTTAGGTCATACACCCCATCAGTTAAGTCCCTAGAACACCCTGAATAATCTACCGAGTCACTCATGTGCATAGGTATAAAGTGTGCCAACTTAGTCAACCGGTCAACTGCCACCCAAATTTCATTATTACCCCGTTGAGTCCTCAAAAGGCCCATAACAAAATCCATCGTGACATGCTCCCACTTCCACTTGACTATAGGAAAGGGTTGTAACAAACCTGCTAGCCTCTGATGCTCAGCCTTCACTTGTTGACAAGTAAGGCACCTCAATACAAACACGGCCACATCCTTCCTTATTTCCCTCTACCAAAATTGGTGACTAAGGTCATGATACATCTTTGTGCCTCCCGGATGCACTACAAGGCGTGAATGGTGAAACTCTTGGAGTACTTCCTCTCGACAAGACTTCGGCACGAAAAGACGGACACGATATCTAACACTCAAATTGGGATACACATTCAGGTCTTTCTCTACCTTCCCACTAGAGATCTTCTCCCGGAGAGATTCTATCTCAAGGTCACTCTTCTGTACTTCTATCACTTGGTTCACAAGTGTAGGTTGTGCAACTACCAAAAACAACGCTGCAGACTTAACAGACTTGCCAAGATGCAAGTTAAACTCACCAATAGCACCCAACGTCTCCCATTCCCGAATGGCAATACAAGCTACACTGCTAATAAATTTCCTAGTTAAGGCATCGGCCACAACATTGGTCTTTTCCACAACATTGGCCTTTCCCACAACATGTAGCTCAAAATCATAATCTACTATAAACTCCATCCACCTCCTATGCCTTAAATTTAAGTCTTTTTGTGTAAACAAATATTTTTAAACTCTTGTGATTAGAAAACACTTTAAACTTCTCACTATATAAATAATGCCTCCAAATCTTCAAGGCAAAGATCACCGCCGCTAACTCTAGGTCATGAGTAGGGTAGTTCCTCTCATGTGTTTTCAACTGCCACGAGCCATAAGCTACTACCTTCCCCTCTTGCATCAATACACAACCCAAACTTTCCCTTAAAGCATCATACTCCCAAACCCCTTTCCAGAATAATTAATATTGGAGTAGTTGTAAGTCTAACCTTAAGCTCTTGAAAAGACTTCTCACAAGTCTCGCTCTATACGAACTTAATTCCTTTCCTCGTCAGTCTAGTTAACGGTGAAGCTAATGTAGAGAAATCTTTCATAAACCGATGGTAATACCTAGCCAACCCCAAGAAACTGCGGATCTCAAAAGCATTCTTAAGTTGTTCCCAATCTTGCACTGACTATGTCTTGGATGAATTTATAGTCACCCTTTTCTTGGATACCACATGGCCTAAGAACTTAACCTCCCTCAATCAGAATTCATATTTCCCAAACTTAGCATACAGTTTGTGGGCTTTAAGTAACTCAAGCATCACTCGCAAGTGTTCCTCATGCTTCTCCTCAGAGGTTGAGTAAATCAAGATGTCGTCCACAAAGACGACTACAAAGCAGTCTAAGAACTCACGAAAAATCTGATTCATGAAATCCATAAACACAATTGGTGCATTGGTCAGCCTAAAAGGCATCACTAGAAATTCATAATGGTCATACCGCATACGAAATATTGTTTTCTGGATATCCTCCTCCCTCACTCTCAGCTGGTGATAACTCGATCTCAGGTCTATCTTAGAAAAGCAACAAGACCCCTTTAACTGATGAATCAAATCATCTATACGAGGCATTAGGTACTTATTCTTAACAGTTACCTGATTCAACTTCCGGTAATCAATACAAAGTCGTAACGCACCATCTTTTTTTTTTTTGGCAAAGAGATTTGGTGCTCCCCAATGCGAAGTACTAGGGTGGATAAAACCCTTATCTAACAGCTCTTGGAGTTGAATCTTCAAATCACTCAACTCAACAAGTGTAAACCTATATGGTTCCATAGAAATCGGAGTCGTGCCAGGCACTAAATCAATAGAGAACTTGATTTCTCGGTGAGGTAGTAAACTAGTAAGATCCTCAGAAAAAACATCTGAGTATTCACAAATTACCCTTGGCAATTCAACTTGGACCTCGTCACTCTCACTACCCAAGAAGTTGGCAAGAAGATAACTAAGCTCACTCCGCACACGCGGATCCTACGCCGATGATAAAACTCTATCGGCTCTGTCTCCCATGAAATAAAAGCAATCACTGCTCAATGTACATATAGTAACTCTCTAATGGTAACAATCTATGACAGCCCCATAAGATGACAACCAGTCCATATCCAAAATAACATCAAAACTAGACATGTCAATCAACACAAATGCAAAAGGAAGTCGGCGACCGACAACCTCTATGTTACAACCGTGACACCCCTACTCCAAAACAATCTCACCACCAATAGGTGACTCTACACTAAGAGGAGACGCTAACTGAGCCAACTCTAACCCCAAAGTCGATGCAAATGTAGACGAGATAAATGAATGGAATGCACCCGTATCAATCAACACATTAGCAATGGAATTGCATAATAAGAAAGTACCTCTCATTACCGAAGGCGCTGGTACTAAGTCTGGTGCGGTAATAGCATACACACACCCTGAAGGTCTCCGCTCACCCTTCGAAGCATAAACCTGATACACTGACTGAGCCGAAGAGGCTCCCTAATTGGCTTTTGAGGCTTGTACTGACTATGCAGGCTGGTGGCTCTATGTCTGCTTTGAACCAGACGCACTAAGTGTGCCACCCAACTGTGGGCAAAACCTTTTCATATGCCCTGTCTGCCTACGCTGATAACAAGTGAGTGACTTCCCTCTCCCTTGGCTCTGACTCTGAGAATGAGCCGTAGATGGTGCAAACTACTGCCTACCTCCCCTCTGGAAGCAAGCTGGAGACTTATGGCCCAACTGACCACACTTGAAACAAGTGAAAACTCCCTGACTACCTCTCCCAGAACCCAAGCTCAGGACTGGAAAAATGGACCTCGATTAAGCTCCCTAGGACTGTTATGGGTTAGAACTCCTCTGTTTCTTACTGTCACCCTGAACCTCCTGACTCCTCCTGGAGCCCGTCATCTGCTCCTCCTCCATTTGCATCACGGTCTCAAGATGAGCCGCCGCCTCCACAAGGCGTCCATAATATCTAATCATTGAACTGGCTACCTTAAAAAGAAGCCCAGTCTTCAACCTTTTTTCAAACTCCACACAATGGCGTTCCTCAGTCGCCACTAACTCTAGTGCAAATCTAAAGAGACTAGTAAAGGTTACCTCAAACTCAGCTACAGGCATGTTGAGCTACTTGAGCTGCGAGAATTACTCCCTTAACCTCTCCCTAATAGTGGGAGGCAAAAACTTATCCTGGAAGGCGTTGACAAAAGCCTCCCAAGTCACTCCAATACGCCCACGCGTATACTTCCACCACTGACCCGCATCTTCATTTAGCTGAAAGGATGCCAGGGTCACTCTCAGTCCGTCGTCCTCTATGCCAAGCATCTCAAACGTCTTCACTATCTGCTCTAGCCACTCTTCCACCTTCAGTGGGTCCTTGGGATCACCAAAAAACTTGTTCGGGTTGGATCAAAAAAACTCTCACTTCAGAAAAGACGGCCCCGTCTCAGCAACATGGGGTTAGACTTAATTCTCAACCCTGAGAATGTCCATGGATTCCCGCAAAGCTACGGCCTTTTCGCAGGCTAAGGCACCCATGGTCTGCTGATTGACTGGTTCCGCCACATTAGCCTGAGCAACTCCTTCCTCTTGTGCCAGAATATCATCCGGTAAAGGCACCTCATGCCTTCTAGGCCTACCAAGCCTACCACTATGACCACGTCTTGACATCTTAATAAAGGTAACAAAAGAGATTAGCACATTTACAAATGTGCCGAAGCTAATTCACTCGCATCCTAATATAGTAGAAAACAGTAATTCACTCCACATAAGCACGTAGTCACATAAACACATACAAATTTCTTTCTTAGATAATGATAATCCCGCGGCGTTGCCAAGGTTCCGATTAGAAGCAGCAATGATCAAGTGCTCTTCTAACAGGACTTCTAGAAACCCGTAGACCCAATCAATATCTTAGGAATTAAATCCCATACCTGTATAATCACATAAGCATGTTATCACATAGCATACCATACGTGCTGATGTCTCTATCAAGCGAGACAAACCTATTGTGGTAATAACCACTTCCCATGTAACCAAAGTATTCAAATCCGGTACACTCTAATACCAAGTTATAACACCCCGAAATAATTATAATAAACCAACTATAACGATAATTAAATAACAACATAAATCAGAGTATGATATCCTTTATTTTCATGAAATCTAGTTGTACAAAAGAAGTGGCACATGCGGATATACATCCATAAGTCCTAACCCTAAATCTATAGCATGTGTCAATAACGAAATAAGAAGTAGAAGTTAAACAAGTAATGGAAATGCCCTGAAGGTTACAACTTTCCAAGACAATGCTTGGTTCCATCAAAAGTGAGTCTTACGGTCAATACATATAAAGCCCTAGGCTTGTACAAATAGAGTTGAGGCATATCACCAGTACTTGAAAATGGTTTTTCCCAAATAGGGTGAACCAATGCCTAGTAAAAAAATCTAACACAGTATATGAATCTTAAAAAAGATATAAGGGTGAAATGCATATGCAATGCCCATGTCAAAACGGTTTACATTTCTTTCTCAAAATCATGCCATGCTTGAATTATATCACAATTCTCAAATCATGTCCTTTACCATAGCAATCAAAGGGAAATTCTCAAACCGGTACAACCTTTCACAGATATTTCATCCGCAAGAAACCGTCAAATGGTACCCGTGTAAATGTAGTCTATACAAGCACTACTATTGTCATTTCATGAATATTTCATCGGCGAGAATCGACACCCATGTATACGCCCGTTTTTCGAGACTTTCACCTAGAATACACAGGCCAACTTAATTTGGTGATACACACATCTTTCAAACATTCTCCCGTTTTTCTCAAAATCATATATATATATATATATACAACGTATTAAATACGCAACAAATGTTCAATGTACGTGGATGAGAAATTAGTTTCAATTTACCTAATCCAAATGCAATTTCTACAACAATCATGACTATCCTCCACCGATAGCCCAAAACAGATATTTCTAAACAAATATAAAATCTCCAAATACAGATAAACTTTACAAAAATTCAAGGTGTGAGTGATAATACATATCCAACTCCACCATCCATACTAATATCAATCTAATTTCACATTTCCATTATCAATTTCATTTATTTGTACAAAACAAATATTTGGGACATTTAGGGCAAAACCTTATTTCTTCCAAAATCCAATCCAAGGGTCAAAATCAACGATTTGTTCACAACTCAACCTCATTTCCGCTCCCACAACCATTTTCCATACGACCATTTGAGAACCCTTTTTTTTTTTTAAACCAAAACCCTAGGTTTGTTCAAAATCCTTTGAAATCACAATATTGTTTATGAAAAAACAAGTAACTAAGTTAAAAATCACAAAAGAGTATAGAAAATCCCTACCTCAAAGCTAAAAGACGAGAAAAGCACGGATGAAACTCGAATGAAGCCAAAGCCCAACTCTATTTGGATAAAAATGAAGCTCTAGGTGAGCTCTACCTTTTTAACAAAGGAAGTAGGGTGGACAAATGGGTAGATCTTGATGTATTTGTAGAGAGAGTAGGTTCTAGAGAGAGAATGTCTTAACTTTAGGGTTTTGAAATGTTTAGAGAGAGAAAGAGATAAAAAAAAATGATATAAAAAGTGACTTTTACGAACTAATATACGCACAGTCTGCTTGAACGCAAGAAGTGACGCTCAAGCTTCCAAACACAAAAATGATTACTGCTCAAGTGCAAGAAGTGACGCTTGAGCGCTAAGACACAATGAAAAAGGTGTCATCGCTCGAGCGCAAGAAGCGACACTTGAGAATAGAAAACGCACTCCCAGAAATTTTCTAGATAGAAGACCATCGCTCGAGCGCAAGAAGCACTGCTTGAGAGTAGAATACACTCTCCCAATAGTTTTGCAAATCTGCAAAAGTACTGAAAATTTACAAAGCCTGCTCGAGCGCAAGAAGTGACACTCGAGCGGAGGAGTAAATTTCTAGGCAACGAAAGTTTGAAAACCAAGCTACCAATCTGTTTTAAACGCAACCAATACAACCCGATAGCCAAACTCAAAGAGGGAAAAGAAGAATAAGACAAGAACAACAATGTAGAATCATGAAACCCGACTCCAGAATATCAAATAGGTCGAGTCTAAAACCAGAATCGCTATAATATTTACATTTTTCTTTAAATACAATTGTACCATGAGGATTAGCTACAAGTATTCTTTCAAAATGCTCGCAAACAGTACTAGACGTGCCCCTAGATGATGATGTTGTTGTTTGAAGAAGGATATTAGGTACATTAGAAGGAAAATAAACAAATTCATGTTGTGTATATGCATCAATATCAACATAAACATTAGGAATATTAGGATCCATAATAATGTAAGTAAAATAATATATATGAACTAACAATTAATTAAAATAATGAGTAAACAATTATGAATTTCAGAATAACAACTAATATATGTTACGAAATAATTAACGAAAAAAAATAAGTAACTGATAAATATTAATTCAAATAATTAATGTCACCGATTAGCGAATGCGTTATAAAAATTAATTTCTTCTAATAAAAGTTTCTTCTTGCACAATTGCAATTGCGATTGCCACTTAGGGATAAGATTTCAAAATTAATTGAGAGAGTTGAGAGTTAAAAGATAGATTTGTGTGTGAGAAATGAAATGGGAGAGGGGTGGTATTTATAGGAGTTGGGAGGAATGAGGGGTTAATTTATATAATTAAAAAAAAAATTGTGGCCGTTGATAGGAAACGGTCATTTGACCATTTGAATAAAAATTTTTTGCTGTTGGTTGGACATTGCGCACTTGTGCAGCACATGGAGCCTTTGAAGGGTGGGCCAGCAGGGTCGGGAAAAAAATTCGGGTTGGGGTAGGCTGCGCCACGGGTCAGGCAGGGTTGTGAAACAGATGGGCTAGGCCAAGGCCAAGGGTCCCGGGTCGGACTCGGGCTCAAGCCTGACTAGACCTGGCCTACCTAGGCTACAGCGGCCCAAGAATTGGCAGGCCAGTTTTACACCATTACATATCACAAGTATTACACTAGTATAATATAAGCAAAAACGTTGTGGCCTCTTTGAGATTGGAAGTCTCACTCTAATTTTCTCAATTTTTCTTAATTTTATAATTTTTAAAATACACGTGGTATCTTACAATTGGTCCAAAATGTAATTCAGTTAAATTAAAATAATATTTAAATTCTCCGAATGAATTCCATTAAATTGAATTACAATCACTTATTACCAATAATAGAATCAATAATTATGGAAATGACAAGGTCTTAATTCAAAAGACTTTCCATTACCTTCAATCCAAACATGTTTTTCCAAAAATATTTTTTTTTTTTAATTTTAAATTACGTATGTCATAAAGATTTCTTCTTTAAATTATGTTATTGTATGTACAATTTAATGCTTTATTTATAGAAATATCCAATAGTGTAATAGCTTAAATTATGGTAACAATCGATAGAAATCATGTATTGTTTTTTAGATTGGCATTTTGAGTAACTTTTTTTTATTTATTTTTTTCATTTTTAGTGATTTTTTTGTTTTTATTTTCAAAAATTAAGGTTCTGTTTGGTTGTATTCTCAAAATACAATTCCACCATATCATTCACACTTCACATTTGTTTAAGAGTTTCAAATCATAATTCTATCCTCACTTTTGAAAACTCGGTCGAAGGTGGGAAAAGGACTAACCAGTCGTCTCACCGAATATCCTACCGGACGTTCCACCGGTCATCCGACTGGTTGACCGGAACAGTGCAAATAATTTTATTATTATTATTTTTTTTTTTCAATTGACATATGTTAATTTTTATATATTCGAAAAAAATATTTTTTGAATTTTAAAAAAAAAAATTATGTGCTTTAATAGAATTTTAAGTTGTATGTTTGGTTATGAGTTGTAAGTTTTTGTATCAAATATCATATCTCATATCAAAAATTCCCAACTCAATTCAGAACTCTCTTCAAAACTCTTTTCAAAACTCTTTCACCAAACAAATTTTCCACACTCAAATCATAATTCCAAAACACACAAACTCAAAATACAACTCCTACTCTCAAATCATATTTAGAAAGTTTTACCAAACGCAACCTAAGACTTTTAAAATCTGGTCGACTAGATGAACTAGAAAAATAAAAAAATAAATAAAAATATTTGAAAAAAAGTATTAAAAAAATATTTATAAAAAAACTTTTTTTATTATTTTATTTTATTTTATTTTTTTGGCTTTTTTCAAATCTATATCTATATATATATTATAGCAAAGTGACATTTCAATGATAAAAGCTAAGGAATATTCAAGATATCATCCTGAAATTCTTAATTTTTGTTATTTTAAAAAAATCCTATTGGCTAACACATCATACTAGTTACATAAAATTAATTATTATGTTGTTGTACCTTTACCATTCTTTTCTAAAACAAAAATATTACTATGATGCTTTTTTTATTTTTTTAAATTTTTTTTCTTTTTTATTGGATTTTTTCAAACCTATATATATATATATATATATATTATAACAAAGTGATATTTTAATGATAAACGCTAAAGAATCTCCAAGATTTCATCCTAAAATTTTTTATTTTTGTTATTTTAAAAAATCCTATTGACTAACACATCATATTAATTACATAAAACTAATTATTATGTTGTTATACCTTTACCATTCTTTTCTAAAACAAAAATATTATTATAATTATGAATAATATTTATTTTATAATAAGAAAATTTTTAATTTTCTCCTCTCTCTCTCTCTCTCTCTCTCTCTCTCCAACCTACTATCTTTTTCACCCGAGAACCCTAACTGTCGTACATCATTTTCCACGTCATTCCCAACCTTCTCACCTTATAAAGGTCAAGTTCATGCAACTCATTATTTTTAATCTCTTCTTCGAAGACTATTAAAGATTAGTTTTGTAACAATCCAGATTTTTACTTATTCTTTAAAATTTATGCTAATATTATTTAATCATAGTTGGGAAAATATACAATTTATTTTGTATTATTATGTGTAATTTTGTAAAACAAGTTTTAAGTTTAGGACATGATGATGGCTGCAAAATAGAGAGGCTACGTGTCACCCAAACTTGTTGAGCAAGTATGAAACTTAGTATAAAAAGAGTAGTAGTGCTGTGAATAAAACAAGGAAAAGGAATTAAGAAAAGGGAAAGAAAATACTGGAATTTGAAAGGGTCTTTGGTAGTGGAAAGAAAGAGTGAGGTATTAATTTTAAGGTGAGTTATATTATACCTTGAGTCACCATCATATATTTTATGTATATTTTGAGTTACCATAAGTTATTTTACGTAATTTGTGTTTTATAAATTATATTAGCATATTTAATTTATGAACCTTATTTTATATAATAAGGAAAACTTATGGATATAACTGTTTATTAAAATGTATTTTGAGTAATTATTTTATAAGTACAACCACGGAGGTCTCACGCCTTGGGGGGACTTAAATAACCATTGGCCCTCTGATTAGTAACTTTGTGACCCTCTGTCTGTCGCGGATCCACTGACACTCTGATTTCTGGTGTGGAACAAAGTGCTGTACAGAGTTAAGTGCTACACTATTGTAGAAGCCACCTCTAGAGTTCGTACGAACCACCTCTTAAGTCCATACATCTGTTATATTCTGCACCGTGGTTATGATTTCTAGTGTGAAGCAAAGTGTTGTACAGAGCTAAGTGCTACACTATGGCGGGAGCCACCTCTTGAGTCTATACATCTGTTCTGTTCCGTTCTGTATCGTGGTTATGATTATTTTGTTTATATGATTTCTGTATTATATGTCAAATGATCTCTATATTATGTGTTCTACATTTTAATATCAAGCTTTATTTAGCCAATAATTATCCATGGTGATTTTATACCTTCATGCTTTCTCAGTATAATATTTCTCACTTTGGCAAGTACTTATAGCTGTTTACCAATTTTTAGGAAACAATGCAATTTAGAAATAGCTTTTGAAGAGTCTTAAACGCGGGACTACGGAATAGACACACAACACTTTTATGATATTTTTATATAAATATCGGCCTTTTGGTCAATAAATTTTGTTATAAAAATAGAAGCTCCGATAATTATTTTGGTGCGCTCACTTAAATATTTTTCTACTCACGTTGAGTAATTTGTTTAAGAATTGTAACTTCAGTTACTGGCCATCACGATACTTAACCCTTAGATACGAGGAGCAGGTCGTGACAAGTGGTATCAAAACCAGGTTTATTCAAAAAAAAAAAATCATTAAAGTTTAGGACACACGCACAATTAGGAAGTCAGATAACATGGGATTGGTACTTAAATGTTATATTTTGTTAAGTCCATTTATTTATATTTTATATTTTATTTGAGCAAAGAGGTTGAAAATTTAATTTTTTAAAAAAAGTAAGAAATAATTGTATCAGAGTGCGTAGCAAAACCAATGAGATAATTTGCTAAATCAATTTCGAGGACAAAATTTTAAAAGAAGGGAAGATTGTAACAATTCAGATTTTTACTTATTCTTTAAAATTTATACTAATATTATTTAATCACAGTTGGGAAAATATACGATTTATTTTGTATTATTATGTGTAATTTTGTAAAATAATGTACTTAGTAAGAAATTTGGGGTCAAAGTGTAAATACACTTATCTAAACTTATCCATTTGAGGGATAAGCTTTGAGTCTAGGACATGATGATGGCTGCAAAATAGAGAAGCTACGTGTCACCCAAATTTGTTGAGCAAGTATGAAACTTAGTATAAAAGGAGTAGTAGTGCCATGAATAGAACAAGGAAAAGAAAATAAGAAAAGGGGAAGAAAATACTAGAAGTCGAAAAGGTCTTTGGTAGTGAATAAGGAAAACACAAATTAAATTTCACTCCTCGGCTCGAGCAGCCATTCTTGCGCTCGAGTGGGAATCGTCAACTCTCAATATTTCTTTTTGCAGGTCTGAAATACTGGAAATGTGCATCGAACGCTCGAGCGTCCACTTCCACGCTCGAGCGGGAACCTTCGTCTGCAGAACTTCTGGAAGTGTGCATTCCACGCTCGAGCGACGCTTTTCACGCTCGAGCGGAACCTTGTGTCTGACGTTCGAGCGAGGCTTTCGACACTCGAGTGGACTGCGTGTATTTCAGTTTGAGGAGATGACATTTTGAATCACTTTTTCTTCTCTCTCTCTCTCTAAAACTTTCCAAAAAGCTAGTTCTTGAGCCTCTCTCTCTAGAATTCACCTTCTCTCTAAGATTTCATCTAGATCTACCTATCTACTCATCCTAGTGCCTTTGAGAAAAAGGTATATTGCATCAAGATATACATTTTGATCCAAATAGAAGTGGGTTTCGGTGTTCTTGGGGTTCCTCTCTTGCGTGGCTCATCTTTTTCCTTTGAAGTAGGGATTTTTCTATACCTTCATATGTTATTTAGCTTGGATATTGGTCATTTGTGTAACAAAGAGACATGCTTGAAAAGGTTACGATCCCATGCACTATCATCCAGACCACCAATGATCTTGTCGTCCCCATCTCCGTCGGATACTTCATGCAGAAGAAGATCAAGGCCAAATCAACGGTGGAGATCATCGACACAAATGGCCATTTTCCTCAGCTAACTGCACATCTTCAACTCCTGGAGGTGTTGGGTGGAGTTCTTTGTTTTGAGCTTTGATTTCGATTAAGTAGAAAAGAGGGTGTTTTTAGCTTTCTCCTAAATAAAAGCCAATTCGGTCAAAGTCTTTGCTTTTATAATTCCTGACATATTATTGGGATGGTGATGGGAGATAGATGTTGTGTGGGATGGTTTTGTGGTTGTTATAGGTTTGAGTTGTAGTCTTCTAGTTAATATGTAGATGTAAAAATACTCTCGCCACTACAGGTTTAAAGAGGGTTGAATGAACACAGTTATATATATCTCTATGTGTGTGAAAAGACTATTTCCGTAATTTGAATATGTATCCCAAACTACAATTGAATAACTTTTCCATAGTTAATATTTAGATGTAACAAACGTATTTTGGATTGTAAATATGGAACTTTGTGGATTGAAATTACTAGTTTTGGGATGAATGATTGGATGCTTAGTGTTCATTGGATTGGATTATAGAAGTTCATCTCCTGTTTCCCTGCTTAGATAGCTGGGTGTTTGTTTGTTTTTTTTTTTTTTTTTTGGGGGGTATGTATATCAATAATATTAGAGATTAATAACTGATACACAAAAAAAATATTAAGAAAAATTGTGTGATTCAAATTTAACTCTCGTATAATAGAGTCCACACTAATTAGAATAAATTTATATCACATATTACTTTTCTTGGTATTTTTCGGTATCTAAATTCTTGTTCCCTTTACTATATGACTAGTGAAAACACCCCAAAAAATAAATAAATAAATAAATAAAAAGAAAAAAAAAAACGGCGGGGTCGGGGTCTTTCAAAATTAACTCTTTTCTTTTATTTCTTTTATTTCTTTTCTTTCTCACTAGATTTAAAATTCAAACACAATCCAAATATGTAACTAGAAAAAATTATTCAAAAAACAGCTAAAAAAATTGATGTGTAATATAGATTTAAACTTGGTATAATGGTATTGTGTGAAGCACGGATGAAATTGATCCATTAATTTCAATTTCTGATCACTTCTTTTAAACATATATATATATATATATATTCGGATAAACAACATACATTTTGTAGCCTTCTGTTGTACTCTATATTGGGCCAACATATATTTTCTAGCCAAGCCCAGTCTACCGAGCCTTTGCCTGTTCCCAGCAATTACTAATTGTTAGGCATTCCATTTGAACCCAAAATATATTTCAGTACGTTTAATAAATTCATAAATTTTAATTCTTAATATATTTTAATATTTACTAACAATAACAATATATATTAAATTTTAAAATAATTTTTTTTTTCCTTCATGGTATACTTTAATCAGTTATTTCTATTCAAATCTCTGTATCTTCTTTCCTAAAATATCAAAGTTATTTTTTCTTCTTCTTCATCCTCCCTCCAAAACTTCAATCCATCCTACCAAAACTCACCATCATCATCAACATCATCATTTTTTATTATTTTGAAACTCTAAACCCTAAAAGAAAGTTTGAACAAAATCAAACAATGGATGAGAGTAAAAATCAAAATAATTTTTTGAAGCAACCCTCAAAAAGGAGGTAAATATTCAAATAGAGGAGTTTCACAATTTTTGTAGAGCACCAGCAATTATTTTTTATATTGTTTTTTGACAAAATTAAAAGTCTCAGTAATTAAATTAACAATAACATATTATTAGAGTTGTTCTTATTTTGTCATTTAAATAGAACATTATTTGAGAACTACTCTTTATTGTTAAGTATCTGATGCTTATGTGCATATAAGTTTGGTTTTTACTTTTTCACGAGCATTCTTGTGGAAAATTTATAATGTAAAAGTATTTTTTCTATATTGAAAAGTTTTATAATGCTCATGTAAAAGTTTGGTTTTTTCTATATTTATAATGCTTATGTGTTTATAAGTTTAGTTTTTTTTTTTTTTTGTTTTTCCTGTTTTTGAGAATTATTTTCTATATTGAAAAGATTTGAAATAATTTAGTTTTTTTAGTTTATTTATTATTTATTATTTGGGTTTACCTTGAGGGTAATTTGGAAAAAATAATAAGGTGTAATGAGAGTAAAATAAAATTTTAAATAATTAAATAGGATGCACTTAAAAATTAGGAGTACTTAATAATTTTTTGGGTGTAAATAGAGTCCTCCTAATTGTTAAGAGCTTTGATTGGTGATAAATTCAATTTAAGGAGGGTATAAGACATTAAGTAGATATTTTTTGTTGATAAGAGGTCCACACTTTATAAAATAGGTTGGTGAGAAGTCTAGAGCATTTTGTTTCTAATTTTGCCCCTTGACTTTTTTTTATCTGTTTGACTTTTCGTTGACTATCTGTTGAAATTTTTTTTATCTATTCAAATTCCTATCTATTTAAATTTTTTATCTATTAAATTTTTTTATTTGTTCAAAGCTTTTTTATTTGTTGAAATTTTTATCTGTTTAATTTTTTTTATCTGTTCAAATTTTTTATCTATTGAAATTTTCTATATGTTCGTTTTTTTATCTATTCAAACAACAATCAACACTAGCACTATCATCCTCCTCATCGAGTCCACCAAACCTCATCTGTTCAAATATATATATACATATATATTCTATATGTTCAAATCTCTCCTCTCTCTCCATATCTATTGCAATATGCTTCTTTTTCATCATCGTCAATAACAACAAATAAAAAAAAAAATCAAACATTTGTTCAAATCTCTTTTTTTTGTCTCTCTATATATCTGTTACAATCTGCTTCTTTATCATCATCATCATCATCAAAAACAACAAATCATATTTGTTCATTAACAACGTAATCACCAAATCCTATCTACTTATTATCATCATCATCATTATCATCATCATCTTCAAAAAAAAAAAAAAAAAAAAAAAAGAGATTTGTATGTACCCCTTCCAAGTACTTCTTCGACTACTTTGCCACACTCTTTAGCCTCTTCATCATCGTCATCATCATCAATTTGGACATCCTTAGGTTCAAGCTTAAATGCATGTTTTACTCGAGGATGGTCTGAAGTAATTGTGTCAAGAACATTTCTCAATAGCAAAAAAAAAAAAAGGAACAAAAAAAGAACAAAAAAAAAAAAAAAAGGTTGAATTACACCAATGGTCACTATAGTTTAGGGTTTATGTCACTATGGTCCCCGACTTTTCAATTGTGACATATTTTACTATAAATTTTGAATTTTGTTCCAAATAAGGATAATTCAAGATACTATTGTTCGTCAATTTGATAAAACATAAATTAATTTGACAAAAATAAATGTCAAAAAATTATTTTTGAATTTTTTAAAATTATTTCTACCTACTAAAGATAAAATTATATAAAATTGATAAATCTTTTAAACATTTTTTTTTTTTTTACCAAATTAATTTTTATTATGTATTTGGATGATGATCATGTAAAATTAATTTTTAAAAATTAATCATGTAATTTTTATTAATTTTTATCAATTTTACATAATTTTATCTTTGGTGGGTAGAAATAATTTTTAAAAATTTTAAAATATTTTTTTGACATTTATTTTTGTCAAATTAGTTTATATTTTATCAAATTGACGATTTTACCCTTAAAATTAAGCAATGGTATGTTCAATTGTCCTTCTTTGAAACAATATTCAAAATTCAAGGTCAAATGTGTCACAATTGAAAAGTCAGGAATTAAAATGACACGAGTCCCAAACTATAGAAATTGTTAGTGTAATTTACCAAAAAAAAACTAAATAGGAGCTGCAAAATGATACACACCATCAAATGGCAACATTTATTACCATCGCAATAAGAGCTTCTTGGTGAAGTTGTTGGAATCCTTTTACTCTCTCCCTATCTGTTGAGCCAAATCTATTCAATGCTATTACAGATCTCATCAACAACATTCATTATCATCAACAACAACAATCAATAACAACAAAAATAAATAAATAAAAAAAATAAAAAGAGCAGGAGAGATGATTCATTTGTTCAAAAAACAAAACAAAAAAAAAATTCACTTTGCTTGATTTGAGTTTTTTAAAAACACTTTTCAAAAAATTCTACTTTCATATTTTTCGTTTTTTTTTTTTTTACTGAATTTTTTTAATATTTTAAAAAGTTTTTAAATTTTTAGACACACCTAACATAAATACACTTAAAAAGTATAATTTTTATGAAAAAAATCTTTAAAAAAATCCACTAAATACCGAAAATACAAAAAATACATATATATATACACAAAAATTCAATACATTTTTCATATGTTTGTGTATTTCTTAATTTTTTAAAATATTTTTTCACAAATATTCTACTTTTTAGACACATCTAAGTAAGATGCATCTAAAAAAGTTTTAAAAAAATGCTTAAAATTTTAAAAATATTCACTAAAAATAAAAAAATACGAAAAATAAAAAACTCAATTTTCAAAAAACTCAAACCAAACACACTAATATAGAACTCTTATCTAAGATGAGAAAGAGAGAGGGGGTTTGTGTTGTGGTAATAATTGGATGATGAAGAGAAAAAAGCTGAATTGGATCAAATCTCAGATCTCAAAACCATAATATATATATATATATATATATATGTGCGTGTGTGTGTGTGTTCAAATTTGCAAGAGGTTTTTCAATTTCAGTGGTCAGAGACGAAGTGAGAGAGACAGTGGTAGAAGATCTAGTGGCGGCGAGAACTAAGATCTCGATACCAATACTCTGATTCTTGATGTGCTGGAGATAGAAGCCATGGCGTCGGAGATAGGGCACTCGGTACCAGCGCTCTGATTCTTGATGTGCTTCTTAGCAACCTTACTGGTCAACTTCATCAGTGCGACATCCCCGGCAATGCCGTTGTCGAATACCTTTTCGTTGCTGTGTCTTCTTAGAGAGAAAAGTTAGGAATTATATATGTGTGATCGAGAAGATGAAGAGAAAGAAAAAGGATGAGAAAGAGAGACCAAGAAGATGACATGCTTCTAACAGCGGCGACGAACTCAGATCTCATAGAAATAGAACTAAAGGCATGCTTCGGAGCTGACCCCTTCAACCAATCCTCTAACTCTGATCTTCAACTTGACGAGACACAAGCAATAGTGACCTCTTGACCACCGTGACACCATTCATGGATCTGAAGTGATGGAACCGCTATAGGCCTAGAGATGGAAGCCATGGCGTTGGCGTTCATCAGAGTGAGAGACGGAGGAAAGAAAGAGAAATAGAGAGACAGAGAGAAGATGAGGAAGAGAGAGAGTGAGAGAGATAGGGTTTTGAGAAACTAATTTTGAACAGATAAGTAAGTGTTTGTATGTTTTATATATAGGGGTATTTTAGTCATTTCGCAGTGTCTTGTCCTTATGGACATACTGGGTGCCTCTATTTATATACCACATTTTGTCTCAAGGCACACCATTAATTGGTTATTTTTTTATTACAATAATGACTTTACCTAAAATGACTAAAATGACCACAAAAGAATATCAATACATACCTTAGTTGAATACACAACATCTAAACCCTAACCCTAGCCACCATTGTTGCAGCCGCTGCCATTTCATCGCCGTTGCCTCATCGCCTCTCTCCAACTCCGTCAAATCCCCATCACCACAAACCCTCACCGGTGATCTCTCTCTCTCTCTCTCTCTTGCCATCTGTATTCTCACAATCTGCAATGTGGTGGGTTGCGGGGTTAGTGATGGAAGGAAGGCACAACTAGGCTAGGAAGGGGACAGCGGTGGAGCGCAAGTGAAAAGAGGGGTTAATAGCGGTGAAAGTAATCTACGAAAGGAGGCGACGACGAAGCTGAGAAGAAGATAGCGACAAACGTGAAGAAGGAAGGAGGGGTTGAAGACGATAGCACCAATCTATGAGGTGGTAGGTCTCTAGGAATAGAGGCGACTTACGGGACTGGGAAGTGAGCAACGACAGTTACGAAGACGGAAGGAAGGTTGACGGCGGTAGCCATGGTTGGCATTGATAGTGGTTGTCAGTGATAGCTGCTGTCGTCAATGGTAAGTGTCTAACAGTTAGG
Source organism: Camellia lanceoleosa (assembly GCA_025200525.1). NCBI lineage: Eukaryota > Viridiplantae > Streptophyta > Magnoliopsida > Ericales > Theaceae > Camellia > Camellia lanceoleosa. The sequence goes on along the minus strand of CM045771.1, from coordinate 34,588,351 downwards.
GTTTTTTTTTTAAAAAATTTGAGGTGTGCACTAAGGGCAAAAATGGAACGTTGTGGTGTATGTTGAGAAAAATTCTATTTTTTTTAAATTATTAAAGATGTGAACTGAGTAGTGGTATACCTTGAAACCAAATGTGGTGTGTAAATAAAGGCACCCAGACATACTAAATTATTGCTTGGACATTTGGGCAAGAAAATTGGATTTATCCCCCGAGCGCCATTATTAAGAGTGTTTTCAGATATTTTATTGGGCTCAATATATTATTTTGCTACTGCTTAGACCCAAGTGTTAGTAATAGTTTGCAAAGCCCCAAATCATCCTAAGTTTAGTGGTTGAAATGTATTGCGCTGAACATGCCCACTCAGGTTAGGTTCTTGAGCAAAGGCCAATGGTTCTGTGAAACAGTAATGATATATAGCTCTAATAGTAGAGCTCTACATAGAACTCTAGTGAGGTGGAAGAGAGGGAGAGTAGAGAGAGATAGAAAGAAGAGGGTGCACCCCTCATCCATATGGACACTCTCCACATCATTAGAGTTGCATTAGAGTTCTCAAATATTATTTTCTGTGAAAACATTAAATTCTTTGGAAATAGCTAAATTTATGAGACCGAGGTCAAGCTTTTCTCTTATTTCCTCTCTAATCCTGATCCAAAAAACAAAAAAAGAAAAAAAAGAGGCCAATAGTCCAAATGTTGGCTACATATTTTGTAAAAGCCAGTTACAGTTCGACACGTGGCGAAGTAAGGGCAATGTAGGAAGAATGTTTAATCTTCGATCATGATCGTACACGTGGCGGTTAATAGTGGTCCTTGCGTGGTCTGAGTAGCATTGGATCAGCAAAGAGATACAAGGTGACGTAGCTTCAACGGTTACTCACATTCAAATTCAAATATAGGAGGGAAGTCCAACTGCAAGGAATGGCGTAGTGGAACTACTTCTAAGGCAGCATGATTAAGCAATCATGGAGGAGCAGTTCGACGGTTTGAAGTGCAGTTCGATGGTCATCTTTGAGGAGTATAAATAGCAGGGAAACCCCTAGAAAAAACCCCCAGACTCAGATCCAACAAATCAGTCATTTACTTCATATTTTCTTTTCCAGTTTTACATTTCCAGTCTTTACATTTCCTGCACTTTAAATACTTGTTCTTTACATTCCTGCACTTTAAATTCCTGCACTGCACTTCGTTCATAGAAGTAGTTTCAAGTAGATTGTTGTTGTAAACCTCTACTAGGCTGAGTTTGGATCATTGTAAGTTTTCATCTTAATGAAATACTTCAATTGTTCGTCATTTAACTGTTATTTTGCTTAATTTTTCCTAAGTCAAGCCACCAGTAAAAGTCCTCTTCATTGAGGCTGAAAGAACTAAAACACAATCGTCTGATAATTGGTTGGCAATTATAATTTCTGTAAAGACTAATTGATCCTTGCTGGTATGCTCGCATTTACAAAAATACCCTTCGAAAGCCAAAAAGCCAAGATATATTTTTGGCACGCCCGGTGGGACTTGTTAAAATGGCTAAACGAAGAAGACAAGGAGAAAATGAACGCTTGGAAGAAGGCGTAGAAGGAAAGGTAGAAATACCTAATCTAGAGGATAATGTGGTAACACATCCTGTGGAAACTCCCATGTTATCAGAACCTATGGTCGCATCAAAGACTTGAGACAAGAACCATATGTTCATAATATTGGATGAAACCAAGGAATTGGACCATCCACTGTTCCATCTACTCAGCCAACAAATCCATAGGATGGCCTAGTAGATGCTATGGGACAACAATTAATGAGCACAATGGAAAGGTGGGCAACATCCTTTTTGGATCGAATGAATAACCATCAACCAACAAACACAAGACACACATAGGAAGTTTTAAATGTCCCTCAGCAAAGATTGACTAGAGACAAACAGCCTATGCAAGTTAATGGACATTCTAATGGTCAAAGTAGTAATCAGAACTATGAAAGACCATCACCTCAGTCTTGGTATGAACCCATTTTGAGGTCTATAGCAGGCCAAAATGCCTCAAGATTTCAACAATGAAGCCACACAAGTTGGTGGATCCGGTCAAGTACAAGAAAGCTGGCGTAGAAGAATGGTTACAAATCCTATGTTCGCCATACAGCACTAGGGGTATAATAATCCCTTATTCGAATTTATACCCGGGGTTGGAAGGTTGGCTGCAAGTGGAAGGGACACAACACTGTTCCAAAGACCTTTCGCAGTCCTTTCACAGACAAAGCTCAAAGGGGTTACCCACACCCCAACAAAGAATCGCACCACAGGGACAACCAGTCCCAAATATACCACCTTATGGACCAAGAGGACCGCAAGCACAAGTTTGTCCACCAAATCCTGTGTTTGTCCCTCTAGTAGTGGTTCAGCAGGCACAAAATATGGTCCCCAAGGACCAAATTGCTGATATTGTTAGAGAAATGTGTGGACCGATGGCTCGGGGGGTCCAGACTCCTGTATACAGAAAACCATACCCAGAATGGGTAGATAGGGTACATAAATACCCAAGGGGGTTCAGGATACCAAATTTTACCCTTTTCTATGGGAGTGGAAACCAATCAACAATAGAGCATATTGCTAGGCTTGCTGCTCAATGCGGTGAATTTACTAATCATGACTATATAAAACTAAGATTATTCCTAAATTCTCTAACTGGGTGAGCATTTGTATGGTACATCAACCTTACACCTGGCTCCATTCAAAATTGGCAACAAATGGAAGAGGCATTTCATGCCCAATTCTTTCAATCGGAGCCAGAGGTATCCATGGCAGACTTGGCAAGATTGAGTCAAAGGCCTGAAGACAAAACTACTCAATTTATTTCCAGATTTAAAAGGGCTCGAAATAAATGTAGAGTCATTCTGCCAGAGCCAGAATTCGTAAGATTGGCTCAAAATGGCCTAGAGTTCAGGCTTCGAAAGAAGTTTGACTCAACTGAATTCAGAGATTTGGTGGAACTAACCTATAAGGTGTCTAGGTACGAAGCATTACTAGAGGAGGAACAAGATCGAAATAATACATCGTACAAAACATATTATAGAGATCCTAATTATGAGATCGATGCAGCAGAGATTATAGGCAAAGAACCTGTGATCTGTGAGGCATTAATTCATAAGGATACAACAATTGACCAGCAGTTTAAAAAGAAAGACTTTCACAGAAAGTATTCTTTCGATTTAACAAAGGCAGATGACATTTTTGATCATTTGCTTGCAGCCAACTTCCTTAAGTTACCTAAAGGAGTAAAATTGCCATCTCCAGATGAACTTAAGGGAAAAGTATATTGTAAATGGCATAACTCTTGGTCTCACTCAATTAAAAACTGCATTGTTTTTGGAGACAGAATCCAAGAACAAATTCAGAAAGAAAGTTTGAAGTTCCCAACCAAAACAAAAAGGGCCATAGGGATCGATAGTAATCCATTTCCAGAGGTTGGAGAGGCGGCAGCCAATGTCATTACGTCAGACTTCCAGAACTTGTCCTTGACAGAATTGGAAGAAGTCAATGTGCAGATGCATGTTGCTAACCAGACAACCATCAAAAAGGACACCAGAAACCCACCAGCTATTGGACAAGGTTTCTCACACTGGAGGGAACACTCTGATGAAGAATCACTGGATGATGATTCCTTAGAGGCAGCAGTAATGCAAAGGATGTGTCCCAGGTGCAGACTGAGTTATAAGTGGTTGAAAGGGCTTCTAGTTGATGGGAAACAATATTATAGGGATGTACAGAGACGTCCTAAATCAACCAATGCTTACAACAAAAGGGCGTATCCTGCTGGTGATAGACAGCGACCACTAGTGGTTGAGCCTACAATGGACAGAACGCATGCTAAAGGCAAGAGGCCCTTGTATGAATCCAGGCCACCTAACTATTACAGAATGGAGAGCAGTCATTCTGAAAGAAGACTGGAGAAAGGCTTAGTTCATGGGATCAAAGCCAGAGATTGGCCTCCTAGACCAGCCTCACGCAGGACAGAAAGTGGCTATCTTTATCGAAGGTCTGAATCAAGGTCGAAACATGAGGTCAGAGCTAAGCACTTACGTTCACAGCCAGCTTCGAAAATGGCTTCGAAGGTAGAAAAAAGCAGTTCAATATCTGAGTCAGCAAGTTCATGGGTACCTGGAGTTCCAGACTGGTTTGTAATGCAAAACAAACCTAGGGAAGTGCCTGCCCAGAGAGATGTTGGAAACCAAGGCAGGATGGTCAAGCCTCCTTTGGTGGCTCCGAACAATTGGGTATTGCTTAAACACCCAAAGACAAAGGAACCAGATATGGTCCCAGTTATTTTGAGATCACAAAGGAGAAAGATTCAGCGCAGGTACACTCAGTACCAGAAAGATATGAAAGAAAATGGAGAGAGCTCTTCATTGATCCAGACAGAAGAAAAGAAGACTCCAAAGTCAGACCATACTCCAAAGCCAACTCTATAAAGCAAAGTGGGTTGCAGCAGAGAACAGTTGGCCAAGATTCATTATGAACTAAAAGCCAGAGAGAAGTCTCGTTTAGCAGGATTGGAGAAAGCTCTGATGGAGAGTGATAGCGAGACAGAAGAAGAAATTGGCATAAGCCAAAAGAAAGAAATGGTGGAGGAAGAAATGTTCGAAGCCTTCATGGCTGAGCAAACATTTTTGGTTGAAGAACCAGTTGAGAAAGATCCTTCGAAGGAATCAATTAGCAACGAAGTGCCAGAATGCAGCATGGAGGTTTCTTTTGAGACAACTGATCAAGGTAGCCAAGGGGGAAAACAGGCACAGCCAGCTATCCAGTTCGGCTCATTTCCTCCAGTATTAGTCAATATGGTACACATACTACCTCACGAGTTCCAGGCTGGAGATGAGGACCAAGATGACCAAGACATGGATCCTATTCCTGTCTCTAGTGAAGATTCACAAGTGAGTATAGTACAGGATGATTCTGGAATGGCTACCCCAATGGAAACTGAATATGAGAGCGAAGAAGAGGTAAGCATTAACCTCTCATATCCTTTTGAATATTCCTCGAATTCTATGACACAACATGTCAAGCCTTTGTACATCAAGGCTTTCTTCGATGGGATATAATTGAACCGAGTCCTGATAGATAATGGGGCAGCAGTGAACTTATTACCAAAATCTTCTTTGAAGAAACTAGGGAAAAAGAATCCCAGGTTGATCCCAACCAGCACAACCATCGCTGGCTTTGCTGGAGACAAACAGATAGCTCAGGGGATTCTACCCATTAACTTGAGTGTGGAAACCAGGGACTACATGACAACATTCTTCGTAATCGACAGTAATGCTAAATACAATGCTTTACTTGGGAGAGATTGGATCTACACTAACAAATGTGTGCCTTCCTCTTTGCATCAGAAAATTATGATGGCCTTAGGCAATGGAGAGACAGAGGAAATTGATGCAGATCCTCAACCCTTCATAGCCTGTGCAAACTTTGCAGAGGCCATGTTGTATATTGAGGGAGTGACACCACTTAATATACTGAGGAAAGCTGATGACTCAGTCGAAGTGACGGCTGATGAGGAAGTGACACACCTGAAGCACTTAGTCCAAGAAAGTGCTGATGAAGAGATTGTCATTAAGGATGACAACGATGCCTAGTTGTAGGCAAAGAGATAAAGAACAAGAAGCCAAGTCTTTGGCTCTAATTAAGTTTTCAACATTGGATGTAAAATCAATAGTCCAGCAAGTACAAGAGCAAGAGAGAAAAGCCATGATAATTGGCTGCAAACAGGAGCAACAACAAGTCAGAATTTTGACCCTTGGTAAATATTATGCATTGGACATTGAAACAAAAGTGCAGGAGATATAGGAAGAGGATGCTTTATGGACAGATTTTGTCTATGAGGAGGAGGGCAAAGATGTTGAACTAAAGAACCTGGGAGCAAAACAAAGCAAGAAGGTTGCTTCGAAGGTAGAAGAAACCAAGGAAGAAGCTTCAATAAGTTCTCAGACACAAGACCCCTTAGAAGAAGTAAATTTAGGGGAAGGTTCTATGTTTGAATGATCTGGCCAGGACCAGTTATTGGTTGTTCTAAAGAAATATAAAGATTGCTTTGCATGGTCTTATAATGAACTACCAGGATTGGATAGGTCATTAGTGGAACATAGGCTCCCTCTGAAGCCTAATTTCAAGCCATACAAGTAGAAACCAAGAAGAATGAGTCCAAAAGTAATTCAGAAAGTCAAGGAAGAGATTCTTAGACTACTCAAGGCAAGCTTTATTAGGACAGCCAGGTATGTTGAATGGCTATCTAATATTATGCCTGTAGTCAAGAAGAATGGTAAAATGAGGGTATGTATTGATTTCAGAAACTTAAATCTAGCAACTCCGAAAGATAAGTATCCTATGCCTATAGTGGATCTGTTGGTAGACAGTTCAGCAGGGCATCAAGTTTTATCAATAATGGATGGACACTCTAGTTATAACCAAATCTGCATTGCAGAGGAGGATGTCCACAAGACAGCATTTAGATGTCCCGGAAATATTGGCACTTTCGAATCGGTTAAAATGTCATTTGGCCTAAAGAATGCTGGGGCTACATATCAGAGGGCTATGAACACTATCTTTCATGACCTCATTGGAGGGTATTTAGAGTGTTATATTGATGACATTGTAGTGAAATCCCAGTCCATGGAGGAGCATCTGTTTCATTTAGAAGCAACTTTTGAAATAATGAGGAAGTTCAAGTTGAAACTCAATCCTCTTAAGTGTGCTTTTGGTGTATCATCTGGAAACTTCTTGGGTTGTGTAGTGCACAAGAAAGGAATACAGATTGATCGGAATAAAGCCAAAGCCATCATTGAAGCCAGGCCTCCATCAAGTAAGAAAGAATTACAAAGGTTCCTTGGACAGGTTAACTTTCTTCGAATGTTCATTTCTAACACTGCAGGGAAAACTAAAGTATTTTCTTCCTTGTTAAGGCTGAAAGATGAAGAGGAATTTGTGTGGACAGCAGAGCATCAAATTGCTTTCGAAGGTATCAAAGCCTACTTGGCCAACCCTCTAGTGTTGATGCCACTAAAGGGTGATAAGCCCTTGAAGTTGTACATAGCTACAGCAGAAGATTCATTGGGAGCTTTCTTGGCCCAAGACAATAAAGAAGGCAAGGAGCAAGCTGTTTATTACCTTAGTAGGTTTTTAAATTCTTGTGAATGTAAATATTCAGCTGTAAAAAAGCTGTGTCTTGCTTTGTATTTTGCTGCAATGAAATTAAGATATTATCTTTTACCTACAACTTTCTTGGTAATTGCAACCATAGATTTGATTAAGTACATGTTATCTAGACCTATGTTGAGGGGAAGAATTGGCAAGTGGATACTAGCCTTATCAGAATTTCATCTAGAATATGTCCCTCAAAGGGCAGTAAAAGGGCAAGTTTTAGCCAACTTCCTGGCAAACCATCCATCTCAAATAGAGAGCCAAGAGATAATGGAACTTGGTATGCTAGTGTTGAGCCATGACAGATGTGGTTCGATGGGTCGAAAGCCAATGGCTTAACTGGAATTGGTATTGTGATTAGGTCTCCATAAGGGGTAGAAATCACACATGGTTTCAGAGTGGATGAAGCTACCTGTTCTAATAACCAAGCTGAATACGAAGCCTTGATAGTAGGACTAGAAATTCTTATTGGATTACAAGTTCATGCAGTTGACATATTTGGAGATTCTCAATTGGTGGTTAACCAAGTGAAAGGGATTTTCAAGTGTCAAAGCATAAGCATTTTACCATACTATGTTGTTGCATTACATCTGCTTTCTCAATTTCAAATAGCAAATGTAACTCATGTTCCAAGATTCTTGAATAATAGAGCTAATGATGTGGCTCAGAAAGCTTCGAATTTCAGGAGAAGGGATAATGCCCAAAGGGACATAAGCCAAACAACATATCAGAAATTGATACCACCTTTGAATAAAAGGAATGTGGTCTTGGAAGTCAATCAGAATGACTTACAAGAACAAGATTGGAGGCATCCAGTAATGCAGTATTTGGTTGGTCCATCTTCGAAGGCCAGCAGGAAAATTAAATTGCAGTCTATGCAATATATGATATATGGCAATGCTCTCTACAAAAGGAGGGGAGATGGCTTATTGCTGGAATGTTTAGGCCCAAAAGAAGCATTAACAACTATGGCTGAGGTGCATGAAGGCATCTGTGGTGCTCATCAGCCTGGTGTGAAGATGAGATGGTTGCTTCGAAGGCATTCCTACTATTGGCCAACTATCCTTAAAGATTGTATAGAGTATGCAAAAGGTTGCCAGGCATGCCAAAAGCATGGTACAATAAAGCATATGCCCATAACTGATCTACATGCAGTAGTAAAGGCTTGGCCATTCAGAGGATGGGCCATGGATATGATGGGGAAAATACACCCACCTTCTTCGAAGCACCATTGTTTCATTCTAGTGGCCACTGATTACTTCTCTAAGTGGGTCGAAGTTAAGCCATACAAGGCTGTAGACCAGACGGAGGTTATTGGATTTATTAAAGATCTAATCCATAGATTTGGTATCCCACAAACCATAATTGTGGATAATAGGACCGTGTTCGATGGAAAAATGGTGAAGTCTTTTGTGGCAGAGTTTAGAATTAGCCTTTTTAATTCCACACCCTATTATGCACAAGCCAATGGTCAAGCTGAATCATCCAATAAATCCTTGAAAAAAGGAATACAAAAGGTTGTGGAAGATAATCCTAGGGATTGGCATAACCTGTTGTCGGATGTTTTGTGGGCTTACAGAACTTTCCCAAGGTCAAGCACAGGAGTTACTCCTTATGCCTTAGTGTATGGGTATGATGTAGTGTTACCTGTGGAAATTAATGTTAAATCTTTGAGGGTGAGATGCCAAGACCAGCTAAGTCCTGAGTAATACCATCAGAGTATGTGCTTAGAATTAGAAGGCATAGATGAAGCCAGAATTTTGGCATTAAATAGCATTCTCTTGCAAAAGAAGAAAGCAGCCAAAAATTACAATAAGAAGGTCAAATACATTGGCTTTGATGAAGATGATTTGGTATCGAAAACAATACTCCCAATAGGAATTAAAAGCCATAAGTTTGGTAAATGGTCACCTAACTAGGAAGGACCATATCAAATTCATAGAGTCCTGCCTTTTGGGGCATACCATTTGAGAAATTTGAATGGATATATACATCCCAAAAAGATTAATGGCAGATATTTGAAGCCTTATTTTTCAACCATTTGGGAAACACAAGGAATAAAATTAACACCAAGTACAAGAACATAAGACTGCTTAAATGATAGACAAAAAAATTTGCTTTCATAAAGAATTAAGTACATTTTGCCACAAATTGGCCCAAAAATTATTACAGTGTCTTAGTTGTTCTTTTACAATGGATTTCCTATTGCTAAGTGATGAAACTAGTTGAATAGTTGTAGCCATCTCTGCCTTTCGATCAGCCAGTCCTTGGTTGGTGATTTGCAATTTGATATCAGTTCGGACTAAGGCTTGATTCACTGCAGACAGCTCCCTTTCAAGTTGAGCTTTCCTTTCCAGCAACTGGACTCAAAAGTGGGAGGCAGAGGAGTGTTGTTCTTTCAGATTTGACACTTCGGTGTACACTTGGGAAACAAAACTCTGATCTCTAGCCAGTTTCTCATCCGCAGCCTTAGCAGCATGACAAATGCTAAGGTAGAAGTCGATAGTAGCTGCTGCCTGAGATAGATGACTTGAAATATTCATGCCGATCGTCAAAGAATTTTGGCAAGATTGGAGGAACCTATTTCTGATTATAGGCCTTTGTAGAGCCTCGAAGGGAATCCTCGAAAAAGAAATCAACAGATCCAGGCATGTGTCCAGATCTATCAAAGGTGCAGAAGGCTTGCTGCTGGAGGAAGAAGAACTCTAAAAAATGTCCAGCAAGGAGTCAACCAAAACTAATGGCTCAGCTTCAACATTCAATGTTGGAGAGGTAGAGGGTACGTCGAAGAGACTAGCTAGTCTGGCTTCAAAGATGTCTACCTCATCCGTAGACATGAGAAGTGCAAAGAGAGTTGTGGTAGAAGGCATAAAGGACTGCATAGGGATAGGAGAAGTGGATGGAACATCTTTAGCAGTCTCCATGGTCCTAGCCACCAATAAATCAAGTGAAGGAGGGCTGGAGCTAGGTAAAGGTGATAAACCACGGGTTGGAGAGCTACCAGTACCCTCAATAGGGGAATCAACTGCCATCATAGATGGAGTAGTAGTTGGAATTTCCTTGGAAGAAAGAGGAAGAGCAAGGCTCGAAAGAGAAGTGTCAAGGGTCAAGTGAGGAAGATATGGAGTCAAACCAAAAGAAAGAGTTAAAGGAATGCTAGGACTCAAAGGGGGTACATAAAATGTGGGCCTAGGAAGTGGAAGCATTATCTGAATGGCTTTCACATTCTGCATTTGATCAACTTCAACTGAAATTGAGGAAGTCCTCATTGGAAGTATAGCCTCAATAGTTGTTGGGTCAAGCTCTAGTGTCGAAATTTGATAAGGCAAAACAGTAGAAGCATGAAAGAAATTACTTGTTTCAGAGATGTTGGCAGTAATGGGAGAGCTACGAAGGGAGTAATGCTCTGCAGTTTGCTGCCTTCTTGCAGTTTTCCTTTGTAGTGCATCAGCAGCAGCAGCTTCATCACTTAGAAATTGTTGCTGTCGTCTTTTCTCAGCCCTCTCAAAGACGATCATTGCTTTGGAATGTTCCTGTTCTACTACCTTGGCAGCAGCTTCATAGATAGGATCTTCAATCAAGTCAGTAGCAGGAACAGTCACTTTCTTTCTCTTGCTTCTTGGCAATGATACTACTGGCTCCTTCTCAACCTCTCTCTTTTCAATTTGGGGATCAAGTTCTTCAGAAGTAAGCTCCTGTTCCATTGTTTTGTCAACTATCTCGGAATTAAGATCTTCGACCAAATCAGAAGAGGGGGCTGCAACCCTTGTTCTCTTTTTTCTTTGTAATGGTGTTTCTTGTTCTTGCTCAATCTCTCTCTCTTCATTTTGAGATTCAGATTCTTCAGGAGTGAGTACTAGTTTTCTTTTCTTTTTCTGCTGTTGTCTGGCCTTGAGAGCAGCTAGAGCTTCAGCTCTTTTAGGAGATTTTTCTTGTGGAGACCCTGCACCAAAATATGTGAATATAGAGGAGACAAACAAAAGAGTTGAAGGAAAAAGGAACTTAGAAATGCTTACCTTTCTTCGAAGCAGCTCTGGTAACTATAGCTGAAGGAGGTGAGGCTACAGGGGAAGTTGTGGTAGCTGCAGAAGATGGAGGAATGTTCTCAACTATCGCTGACTTAGCCTTCGAAGGCACTCCTAACCCTATTAGCAAGTCATGAGGATGTGCAGATAGGCGCACTTCCATATTGGCTGTCCACCAGTTCTTGAATCTTTTCAAAACTAAGCCAGATGGGAAAAAAGAGATAAATTGAAATTCATTCAATTCCTTCAACAGTTTGAATATTGCCGCCTCTAGCTTTGATTTAGATATTCTCAAGTCTCTAGCCGTAAGGTGGACATTCGAGAGACTGCAAAGTGGAACAGGTATCCCTTGAGTGAGCCCAAATTGTCTGGCAAATTGAGAAGGGCAATACACCTCAGATATGCATTTGTAACCTTGAGGGTTTAAAGAGCCAATGAACAGCTCCCTAGGTAGCAAAATTGAAGCCCACATATCTTTGTGTGGTGAGGTGGAGCACTCTTTATCAGCCAGAAAAGTTTGCAGCCAAGTAGGTCCTTTATTGTCATCAAAAGGCCAAAAAAGGGAAGTAGGAGGAGAAATAGGGAGTTGATAAAAGAAGGCAAAGTAATAAGCAAAAGCAGGGTAAAAAACAATCCTAGCATACTTTTCTCCATAGGTGCTAGGATCCTGAACAAGGAATTTTAGGCATTTTTTATGCAAATCAGTGAAATAGGTAAAGAGCCAGAGCTGGAGCACCCAAAGAGGACCTCCTTGGTTAACATCCAGAGGTTTTTCACAAAATTGGGAACAAGCTCTGTAAACATGACCTAAAAGATAACGGGCAAGAGTTATGTGTTTTTTCAAGACAAGTGCCTTTGCAAGTGGAGCGAACTCAGGCATAATCCTCTGAGATGAGGTGCAAAAGAGAAATTTGCACAAACAGTATAAAATGAAGGAAAATAGTTCTCTGTCTCTCACGGGGCCTCCCATTTTATTTTCAGCCTTTACGAAGTCACTGTAAGAAGAGTTTAAGGCTGGAAGGAAAAATTTGACAAGGAGGTCCGAGCAGTTGGGAGTAAAGGGAGAGCCATGGGGTGAAAGCCCTAAAAGATGGCAAATATCAAGAATGGTGGAGGCCATCATGTTGCACCGAAATTAGAAGAAATTAAAAGCCATATTCCAAAAACATAGAGCAGCAGGAATTAAAAAGGGGTCCTCAGGAATGATGAACCTAGAAAGACAAAGAGCGTCGAGGATGCAGAGCTCCTGTAGGTCATCTTCTCTTGCAGGCACCACCCTGTCATACCATTCCTCCCACTCGGTTCTCAATGTCGGCCAGCAGCGATGAGGCTGGGTCATTCTCCAATTGCTCCAGTCAAGCCCTCCTTCGTAAAGAAGAAAGTGATCCTCCAAACGAGGGTATAAAGCTGGGAGTTGGTCAGGGGCCTCCCGAAAGATGGGACCTAGGACATACTCTTGTTGGTTGCTGTGGCGAGGAACAAAGAGACGTCCATCTATGTCGCTTGACCCACCAGCTGTTAGCTTGGCGATTTCTTCATCAATGCATTTCTTCAAAGCCATGGTATGGCTGATACGGTCGCCAACAAGCACTTTCAGCGAGGAAGGATCCATTGATAGCAAGTAGCAAGGAAGAGAGGATTAACAGAAGATTGATAGGGTTTGTGTGTTAAAAGAGCAAGTGATTTCAGAGCACGAAACAAATGGGTGTTTAAAAGCTTTTGTGTCTGAAAAATATATTGCGTAAGTCGTTAAGTACTAGAAGTACGAATACGAAGAGTTTCCTTCAATATTGATACTTTTGGAGGGAAAAAACACAGCCCAGATACTGAGGTTAGCTTCAAAGTAAAAAATTTGACTTTGAAGCCAAATTTTGGCGCCAAAAACCAAAAACTACGACTTCGAAACGGAGAAGCCAGCTTCGAAGCACATTTTATACTAAAAAAAAAAAGATATAAGAATACTCAAGTGTTTGTTTTACTCCGAAAGGTTAAAAGACCTATTTTAGGTTTCTTAACGAAGGTAATGTCCTTCGAGACAAAACTTGAGACTCTTTAAGGATAGGATTTGGTGTTCGAAACATCAAAACCAATGGTTGGTTCACAGAAAAGTTGTATGTGGAACTAAAGCAGCATGAACTGTTGTTCGAAACAAAAGATGGTCAATTTAAAACTAGGTTGATCATACTAACCATGGTCAGATGTTGATTATGGTTGAAACAAACTTTAAGTATAAGATTGCTAGATTCGAAACACTAATTCTGATTGAAAATCAGCCAAAAACTGTTAACTTTATTTCATAAATTAGAAAAGTTCATAATCGGTTCTTTGTAGTGTTTCATTTAAGACAATTGAGTCCAGATTCGAAGAATGAGATTGTTCAATTCAAAGTCTTGAATGTGCTTTTAAAGGCAAACAGAGACAATGCCGAACAGAGGAAAAGTCTTAATTATATTTAAGCAAAAGTGATTACATCGAATAACCCTATTTGGGTACAAACTCAAGCTCATAAAAATAGGGAATGGAATAAATAACAAGATCATGAAACTTAGTCCAACTATGATCAATGAATTTCTGTTCTTTCTTTATTCTATCCTCTATTTCTTCTAACATTGGCTGCATGAGTTGGTGTGTTCTCACTTCATAAAAAAGCTCCTCAACCTTTATTTCGTACGCTGTTTCTCTTAGCCCTTGTTCCAACTCATCCATTTCCAAATCATCCTAGTACGCAGAATCCTTATTTTGAAAGTCATTGTATTCTTCGACGAGGTTCTCTGCTTCATATTGAGAATGAACTCGGAGCAATGAAAGTTGATCCAAGGATTGAGTAGTGGCCAAAGAAGTGCGGTGCCAATGGAGAAGTAATGGAAGTTGGTCCAAAAACGTGTGAAGTTCTGCTTGAGCAATGGGGTTGAGAACATGGCCCCGAGTCAGAATATTACAAGCCCATCGAAAGTTCTTAAAGGGAACATCTTCCTTAAGAACATTGAAGGGTAAGTGAGAAAAGGCTGCAAACAGGAGTTGGGCTTGCTTTTGTTGAGCTGGAGAAGGAAAAGGTGGAGGCTCGTAAGGAGGGAAAACTTTCTTTGCAGAAAGGGTAAGCCTCAACTTCTCTATCCAAGAAAGTTTTTGCAAAGGAGGAGGTATAAGGGCCCCCATTTCGAAAGAAAGAGGAAATTGAGGAGCATTGACACAATCAAGCCAGTCAGAAGGATGAAGCTTCGCCTTCTTGGCTAAAAATGAAGGGTTATACCCCTGTGCCTCTTCTGGACGAGGAACAGATCATACCATTTTTGTAGGCATGGATGATGTGTACCATGCCACGAGTAGATTGTCCTCTAAACTGCATCGACGGTCGATAGGCATGTAAGAATAAACCACCAAGCTTCGCGCATAAGAAGGAAAGTCCAATGGGCCGGTGAATTCGACAAAGTGATGGTTAATTTGCTCCCTTAATTCCCAGACCTCAGGTTCTGACCAGCTTGACCAGCCTGAAACCCTGGAGGAATTTGAGACCACAGCCTTATCCCATGCAGAGGATTGTAGAAAGGAGCCTCATACGTCCATATTTGCAACCTTCTGAATCAAAGGACTAAGGGCAGTTTGTTCACAATCCAAGGGTAAATCAGAAGAAGAATTTCCCATGTCCATGTTTGCAACTTTCTGAATCGAAGGATTAAGGACAATATGTTCGTAATCCAAAGGTTGGTAATTTGCAAAGGCATCCATGACCTGAATATGGAAAGGCGGGTAAAGGTGGCTAATGAATGCATGGAAGTTCTTTCGAGAGAAAACAACATCATCAGATGACTCTTCATGTACTTGATCAATAGAGAAGAAGTTTGGTTCAGTCATGAAAGAGATATTAGTACGTTCGATTACTAAAGTGGTGGAGATGTTCCGAAGGTCGGAAACGAAATTAATGCGAGTAATCATCAATGGATGACGGTTGTGTTTCCAGAATATAGACTCCATGCACGTTCCAAAAGGCGCGGGAAAAGCTTTGATCCACTAATATCACCAAGTATTGGGTATATTAGTGCGGGGGGTAATGATGGCTATATATTTTGTAAAAGCGATTCTGATTAAACCGTGGCGAAATAGCAATCTGACAGAAGAATGTTTAATCTTCGATCATGATTGTACACGTGGTGGTTAATATTGGTCCTTGCGTGGTCTGAGTAGCATTGGATTAGCAAAGAGATACAAGGTGACGTGGCTTCAACGGTTACTCAGGAGGGAAGCCCAACTGCAAGGAATGGTGTAGTGGAACTACTTCTAAGGCAACATGATTAAGCAATCATGGAGGAGCAGTTCGACGGTTCGAAATGCAGTTCGATGGTCATCTTTGAGGAATATAAATAGCAGGGAAGCCCCCAGAAAAAACCCCCAGACTCAGATCCAACAAACCAGTCATTTACTTCATATTTTCTTTTCCAGTTTTACATTTCCAGTCTTTACATTTCCTGCACTTTAAATAATTCGTTTTACATTCCTCGCACTTTAAATTCTGTGACCGCACTTCGTTCATAGGAGTAGTTTCAAGTAGATTGTTGTTGTAAACCTCTACGAGGCTGAGTTTGGATCATTGTAAGTTTTCATATTAATGAAATACTTCAATTGTTCGTCATTTAACTATTATTTTGCTTAATTTCTCCTAAGTCAAGCCACCAGTAAAAGTTCTTTTCATTGAGGCTGAAAGAACTAAAACACAATCGTCTGATAATTGGTTGGCAATTATAATTTTTGTAAGGACTGATTGATCCTTGCTGGCATACTCGCATTTACAAAAATACCCTTCAAAAGTCAAAAAGCTAACAAAAAAAATAATCCCAAAACTCAAACTCGAGTGCTGAATTTGCTTACAACTTCTAAATACCTCATGTTTTTACTAATGGCCAATCTTTACATTAGTTACATTTCTCTTAAACTTAGTAGAACTTTTTTTTTGCAATTTTTTTCTTGGGATTGTACTCTGAATTTTTTCGTGTAGAAATATCAATTGGTAACCCCAAACAAACAAGAAAATCCACTGGGCAAAGAAGTCCAATAAAAATATAAGGTGAAAAAAAATGTGTTATTTACAAAAACAATTGCCTTTACTAATATATATATATATATATATTTCAGGTTTCATTGCAAAACAATTTAGGGTAAATTATCAGTAAGTCTTAATAGTTGTGCTTAACTCCCATTAAGTCTTATTAAAAATAAGCCCTAGTAAAATCATGGCTAAAAGTAATTTTTTGTGATAATTTTTTACATGTTTCTAAAAATTGACAATTAATAACTTTTTTTGTCACAATTTTTACAAATTGTATCTAAAACTTACAATTAGTGACGAATTTTTCAATCTGTCGTTGAAAATTAAAAATTAGTGACTTTTTTTGACTATTTTTTAAAACTGTTGCTAAAACTTATAATTAGTGTCATTTTTTTGTAACAATTTTTAAATTGTTACTGAAAATTAATAATTAATGACTTTTTTTATTATTATTTGATGAAAAATGTCATTAATTATTATGGGATCTATTGGACAATAAGTCTACCTATTATGATCTACACGTTTTCCAAAAAAATTAAAATTTTATTTTCTAAGTACATCTAAATTAAATACATGCAAAAAGTAAAAGTAAATTTATTAAAATTTGAATAATAAAATCATTAAAAATATTTATAAAAAAAACACACAAAAATAAAATAAAGCTCAAACTTCCCTTTTATTTTTATTTTTTATTTATTATTTTTGTGAGTTATTAAAAAAAAAAATTGTCCAATTAAACTCAAAAGCCCACTGCACTATTATATATATCTACATAGGGTATCCTGGCCTGGGCCAGTTTGTGTGCTTTCAAGTTGGGCCAGTTTGCGTGCATGGCTTTTAAGCTAAGCCACAATTTGAATAAGTATTCCGAAACAAATTTTTATTGTTTACAATTTAATCCGTAACTCTAAAAATTTTCTTGATAAAAAAGGGTTGAACCTGTAATCTTATCATTGTATTTAGTTAAGGAATTTGAGAAGAAATTTTAAAAAATAAATAAATAAAATATAAATAAAATATTCCTATATTTCAAATAAGGGTAAATTATAAATATTTATTACTAAATTATCAAGTCAATTAACAGTTTTTAATAATGTTAAAAATATATTTTAATTAATAAGTTAGGTATTATTGTCTAGGAGAGCAATTATGAATTTAATTTTTTTTAGTTAATTTTATTAAATAAAAAATTCTAATAAGAGAAGTATTTGTAATTTTTTAAACCACGGAGACAATCTATATTTTAAATAAATTTCAAGTTGTATTTATAATTTACCCTTCAAATAATTTTGCACATTTTTTATTTTTTTCATTCCAAATTTCTTTCCAATATAGCGTAAATGGAGAAACCCCAAGTCTCCAGCCTCAACCACTAGCCTATACCGTTGTGTTAACCCAGCACTGCACAACTTAACCCCAAAAAAACACAACAATGCTTGTGGTCTGAATTTTCATAGTCTGAATCTCTCAAAACGACGTGGTTTCAAATCATTTGGCCCACGCAAATTCGTGCTTCTCAGCTCCTGACCCAAACATCCTCAACAGCTCTCTCTCTCTCTCTAAACATCTCCATTTCTGCAACTTCTCTCTCATCGAACCTTGGTGATCATGGCCTCCAGCGACGAGTTCGTCAAGGGAAGTGTCCTCCAGAACGGCGTCGCTGTCATCACTCTCGATCGCCCCAAAGCCCTCAACGCCATGAGCATAGGTATATCTCTGCCTATGTTTTATCTGCTCATCAACACTTCAATTGAATAGTTCAATTTAGATTTAGTTCATTGGATTGAATTTTGATTGGAATTACAGTTTTTGATTATCTATTTGTTGATGGCTGTAGCTATAAGTTTGATGAATGGTTGTAATTAGTATTCAGAAAATGAATTTTTAAGTTCAACCTTGGTTTTTACAAGACTTGCTTGATTTAATTTTCCAAGTTTAGTTCATTCATGCATGTGTGAACTCTTAAATTCAATAGTTCGATTTTTATCAGAAGATGTGATAATTTTAATGGGAATCTGGGTTAGAATTGTAGTTTTATTGATCCCGGTATGATTGGTGGTACTCAATAATGTTTGCTCCCAGAATAAATTGAAATTCAGAATTGTTTTTACTACCCTTTGATTGATTAAATTTTGGAACTTACTATTGAAATTAAGGGCTGTTTGATTTGCATTTCCAAATAAAGTGTGTTTGAAATTCAGATAAGTGAATTCTGAAGACTGAGATTTATTCTGCAATAGAAAAAACGAATATATTGCCAGAGACTTTTGGTGGAATTTGTACGAAAATAAATGTAAATTTGACATGAAACTAAAGATGAGCTTAGAATTTTAGTAGAGATTTTATTTGATTGGATTTAGCATTTGTTGCTACTAGTAGACAGCAGAATAAAATTCAAGTGATTTTGCTGTTTCTATCACTAATTTACCCATTTTAGGGACAGCCCTAGAGGCTTCAGGTGCATACGCATACACTGAGATTTTTATAAATTTGTTGGTTTTAAAAGCTGTTACTTGTGTTCCACGTGCACATTTTCTGTCATTTAAGAGATAATGCACTGATAGCAGGGAAAAAAACCAGACACACTTGAAAGTTTAAGGGACCATGATTAGAACTGTGAATCAACCCAAACCTCGAGGGCTCGATGTGTATTTTTACCCAGTTATTGATGTGATTCTTGTCTCTTCCACTTGGGTTCTGATTGTACTAAATTTTAAATGCATTATTATGCAGATATGGATGTCAAATTCAAAAGCTTTCTTGATCAGTGGGAAGTGGATCCTAAAGTGAAATGTGTTCTGGTTGAGAGCAGCTCACCACGTGCCTTCTCAGCAGGTGACAAGAAGGATATATGGAATATCTTGTTCAATTGTAGATAATTACTTTCGGGGCCTTTGTTGCACTTAAAAGTGATGCTGGATGGTAGAGGAAATTGGAACAAGCAATGGAGAAAAAGAAAATAAACAATAGCAATTCTCCAAGCCCAATGTTATTCTTCAACATCAAAGATCAAGTCTAATAAAATCAATACACTCGAGCCATAAGCAGTAGCTAGTTGGGAAACAAAAAGGAATAGGAAACTAGCTAATAAATAAAATCCTATTAAAATCATAATTCTTAATTATATTAAAAGGATTTTTATTAACTTGTTGATGGAGGGAAGTGGCAGCAGCCTCTTAAGGTGTACAAGAGATGTGGAAGAGATGCCTATAAGGCCTGAGCTTTGATTTGGCATGCATTGGATGATGAGCAACTCACTTGGGACCTTGGATAGTTATGTTTTAGCCTTATGGGTCTTGTCCTATGGTTATTTTTACATTAAGTTCAATTTTCCAGTTTGGGGGTATTTTGGTAATTTCAGAATTTTCTGAACATGGGTTATCCGGGTTGCCCGTGGGTTCGTCTTGTGGGTCAAGTTGTTTAATTGGTTTTTGTTTATATATCTTATTGGGTGATGCTACTTAGGCCTAAAAATTTGACCCACTTTTCAAACCTAATGATGTGATAGTCTATTAGAATATCTAAGGTAACTCTCTCTCTCTCTTTCTCATGTCTTTTCTAATTATCAATCAATCATCTCACTTACACATCATTGGGTCTAGAAAATGGGCTTGTATATCATTTTCCTTTCTGATTTTGTCTTAGATGGGTTTTTCGAAGTCAAAGATTTAGTAGTTTTCTTTTTTGTTCTAGTTGGTTTAGGAAATCTCCTAATTCTATATAAAGTCATGTAATACTTCTTATTTCATAGATTTTATATTTTAGAGAATTTTAAGTGCTTTAAAGCTTTTTTATGGATTGTGTGATGCGATTAAACCGTAGGTGTGATGCCTAAGGTCTGTAGGAGTGATTCCTAGAATTATCTTTTTCTTCTTCTTTCTTTCTTTCTTGAATTTCAGCACTTTCACAGCCCCTAAAACAGTCCCTAAACAGTGCCAAATCTCATCTTTTCTCTCTTAAACTCTTACCCCTTTATTGCCCTAAACAAACACTTAAAACCCCTATATCCTCTTATTGCAATTTCAGCCACAAAACCCAACTAAAGCAGCCCCAAAAGTCCACTGTTGCTGCTGGCCCTATTCGTCCTACATCATGTGTGCCCTTAGGGCACATATTAAGAAGCTTAAAAGAATTGTACATTCTACATGAAGGTGAGTGCAATTAAGAATGTACAATCTTTTTAAGGTTACTTAACATGTGCACTAAGGGCACAAATTAACAAGGCCAATATTAAAATTGTTATATTCTTCAATCATTTCTCCTCTGCTGAGAAAAACACTAATATGGAAGGGTTGTGATAGTAGTAGTGCAGAAAGTGTATCTCATGTTGGCATAGCACTTCCTCAATCCAAATAACAGCAGAAGAAGCTGGCACTGCCATCAATGGTCCAGCATCAAGAAGTCTTCAAGAATGAATTGCATAATGTGATTTAATCTTATATTTTTATGCTTAATTTTTTCTTATAATTTTTGGGGCTATTTCAGCCTTATAAAGTATTGAGTAAGGTTCTGAGGGTAAACCACTTGATGCAGGACAATTAGGGACAGCGGCAAATCTAGGCTTTTGGGGCGGATTTTAATTGGATTTTATGGCTGCAATTGCAATAAGAATATAGTGAACAAGTAGGGTTTGTTTAGGGTAATAAATAGGTAAGAGTTTAAACATGAAAAGATGGGATTTTGGCACTGTTTAGGGGCTGTTTTAGGGCTGTGAACAGTATCCATGAACAGTATTTTTGGGCTGTTAAAAGTGCAGACAATAAAAGAGGGAAAGAAGGAGAAGAAGAAGATAGGTCTAGGTATCGCACCTAGATTCCATATGGCATTACACCTAGGGTTTGGTTGCATCGCACAATCCATAAAGAAGCTTCAAACCTCTCAATTTTTTATAAAATATTAACTCTATTGATTTAGAAGCATTACATAACTTTATATAGACTTAGAAACTTCCTAAACCAACTAGAACAAAAAAAAGCAAACTATCACAATATCTTTGACATCTAAAACCAATTTAAAACTAAATAAAAAATATAAATAAAACCTAATTGAATAACTTGACCCACAAGATAACGCATGGGCGACTTGCACAACTCATATACAAAAATTCTGCAAATTACAAAAATATCCCTAACCTTAAAAATCCTAGAAACATAAAATAATTATAAAATAAGACACTAATAATACTATATTTTCTATAGTTCTTATCGGTTTCTCTTTGAAACCTTCCCAATTTCCCAATATTACCGCTTCTTTGAATTTACTCTTTCTTGAGCTTCTTGTACTTTGCATCATTCTCCCTTGGTTGGAAAAAACTCGACTTTGAGTTTTAAAGTGTTGAAGTATAAGAATCTACAAGTTTTGAAATTGTATCCATGGCTTCACATTAAAATCTTCAAGTTGGCAGCATCGATTCTTCTTCATTGGAGCTAGCAATGAAAGCAACAAGAAATTTTCAGCTCTAAAGCTGAATTTTTCTGGAATGACAAAATCAATTGAAGTAGAAGATGAACCTTTAAATTGATTCAAGTGTAGAGTTGCAAAATTCTGCCCATCCCTTCCATTCTCTTTTGGCTTTGCAATGTACTACTTGCAATCAATTTGAATGTTGTTTCTTGTATCAACAATCATGGATTCCATATTCTCAGCCTTTTCCTCAATCAAAATGTTGTCATGCAATTCAACCTTGACATCCTATTGAATTAAATCAGCACCTATCATTGTTTCTGGCATGTTATACTCACTCAAATTTGCATTGGCCTCGTTTGGGAAGTTGCTATTTTAGTTGGCTATTTTAGTTTTTGGCTATTTTAGTAGGCTAAAATTTTTGTGTTTGGGAAGATGATTGGATTTTTTTATGGTTGGATGTGATGTTTGTGAGAGAAAAAGTGAAATGATTATGGGTTTGATGTGATATTTTGTCTTATTAGCTATTTTAGCCTATTTTGTCTTTTTGTGGATTTTAGCCTAAACTAGGCTACTTTTTTTCTTCCCAAACACCCCCATTATGTGGTGATGGGTTAGGCAATTGTGACTCTAATATAGGATCAATATCATGCTGGACATTATTCACGGGTAGAGGTTCATTAGATAACTTTGTTGGCACCAAATTAGAAAATTTTGGCAACACATTGGTGACCTTTAAAGGCATATTTTGCACAACACTAGCAGCTAGTTGCTTTGATTCTTCAGTCCCTACAGCTTCCCTAGCATCCAATTCCTCGTTTTCGACTCTAGCCTTTACTTGAGTAATAACTAAATCTGCTTGGGGTGCTTTTGGATCATCAATAAGTGCCTCATTATCTTTCAAAATCTGGTCATCTTTCATCTTAGGAAAATTCTAAACATATTCATTGGCTTGCAAGTTCAATTGTGTACGATTTCCATCCCTAAGAACAATCTTTGGTTTTCCTGCAACTTCTTGTGGCTTTTCAGCATCTTCTTATGGCACTTTAGCCCTTGGTTTAGGAGTTTTTGTTGGTTTCTCTTGTTGGACAGTCTTTCCATTATGCGCAGGCTTCAAAACTGTAGATTTCTCCTTCAATTTTATAAAAAATTCAAATTGTATAGCCGTTTCAATAGCATCTTCGAGATCTTCTAAATATGCATGAGACATCTTTGTTTTAATTCCAAATCTCAATCCATTTTTGAAATGAGCAATGGTCATCCATTCACTTTCAACCAGTCCAGACTTGATAGATAACTCTTTATATTGTCTTACATAATTGATCACACACATATCACCTTGCTCAAGAGTATACAATTGATCAAGAAAATCATCTTGAAGATCCCTTAGACGAATTTTTTTCCTCTAAGAAGCGCTTTACCCTCTTCCCAAGTCAATCCACTTGTATAGGATCTCCCACAATGTGAAAATATCATAGCGGAACCTGAGGATCTGATACCAAACTGATGCAGGACAATTAGGGACAGCAGCAAATCTAGGCTTTTGGGGCTGATTTTAATTGGATTTTATGGCTGCAATTGCAATAAGAATATAGTGAACAAGTAGGGTTTGTTTACGGTAATAAATAGGTAAGAGATTAAGCATGAAAAGATGGGATTTTGGCACTGTTTTGGAGGTGTTTTAGGGGCTGTCAACGGTGTTTTGGGCTGTTAAAAGTGCAGACAATAAAAGAGGGAAAGGAGAAGAAGAAGATAGGTCTAGGCATCACATTCCATATGCATCACACCTAGGGTTTGGTTGCATCGCACAATCTATAAAGAAACTTCAAAGCTCTCAATTTTTTATAAAATATCAACTCTATTAAATTAGAAGCATTACATGACTTTATATATACTTCATAGACTTTCTAAACCAACTAGAACAAAAAAAATGGAACTGTCACAATATCTTTGATTTTTAAAACTAATTTAAAACTAAATAAGAAACATAAATAAAACCTAATTAAATAACTTGACCTACAAGACAACCCATGGGCGACCCCGCACAACTCATAACCAAACATTCCCAATTTACCAAAATATCCCTAACCTTAAAAATCCTAGAAACATAAAATAATTATAAAATAAGACTCTAATAATACTATAAACATGATTTTGTGTAGTTCTTATCGGTTTGTTTTGAAAACCTTGCCAATTTCCCAATATCGCCACTTCTTTGAATATATTTTTTCTTGAGCTTCTTATACTTTGCATCACCACTCATGGCCAATGCAGGAATGGATATTAAAGGGGTTGTTGCTGAAATTCGAAAGGACAAAACTACACCTCTCGTGCAGAAGGTGTTATTTTACTTTTTTGTTTTTTTTTTCTTCAATAGTTTTTGTTTTGCTACTTCTTTGTCTATTGGGTGTCTATGTTGTGATGAATGCACCATACAGAACCTCATGTGGTTTTTAACCCAACCAGTATTGCTTCATTTTGTTTATAAACCCTCTATTAGTTTGTAAGGATGAAAATGGGTGATGTTGCCGCCTTCACAAGGATGATAGGCATTTCTGTCATAGGTATTATATTGTTATTTTTGCATGTGATTTGTGTTGTTCCAACTTAATAGTCTTACCTTGCTGAAACAGCTAAAAATAATTGAGATTATTTGACCTTCTGTGGAATTTGAATTGTTCGAGATAAAAGTTGTATCATGTATTTCTATTAACAAAACAATTTGTGCATTTTTTGTTCTAATTGGTTCAGTTACTTGCAAGAATATATTGAAATTGCAGACATTTAAGTTAACAATTCTTGCATTGTTCATGCTCTGTGTTTGTCACTTATAAAAGAATGAAAATAATTATTTGGCTTCCCCATGATTGAGGTAAAGGTCATGTATATAGAATAGATTCATGATACAATTTAGGAAACGATATAAATAAGGAAACAATACTAAATCAGTGATTGACACAATCACAAATTATATACATAACATTAAAAATACAAAGATTCTATATACTGTAATTTCTATATTCAACACTCCCCCTCAAGCTGGTGTGAAGATATTCAACAATCGCAGCTTTCTAATAGATGACTGGAAGAAGTCGGAAAAAACTCAACGGCTAGTCCAAATAAATGTTACCAAACAAATCTGGTAGTCCACTAAATAAAAAAAGGCCAAAAAGTGCTTAATACATCAGAACTAGAAAAAGCTAGAAAAAAACTCAACGGTTAGTCCAAATAAATGCTACCGAACAAATCTAGTAGTCCACTAAATAAAAAAGGCCAAAAAGTGCTTAATACATCAGCACCACACCCTAGAAAGGCAGAAAAACAGGGATTGAACTGCCATAGAAGAAACTAACCGGAATCAATGTCGGAACAATTTAAGGGGTCATGCCAAACCGTTGTAAAAACTGACTAGAACTAATGTCGGGACAGTTTAAGGTCATGTTGGACCGTTGTGGGACTAACCGGAATCAATGTCGAGACAGTTTAAGAGGTCATGTCGAACCGTTGTAGAGACTAACTGGATGTTGAACCAGCAAGTGTAGCACACACATAACTTATGACGTGGTGCTAAACGATGATGGTAACAGATGACTGAGTGTGTCAAGGGGCGACTTATTAGAAAGTGCGCCATGGGGAGCGGCTTAGGTGGTACGCCAAGGGGGCGACTTGGGTTGTGCGCCAAATGGGGCGGCTTAGGTGGTTCACATGGTATATCACCATATGTACCATGATATAGGTATAATACCTCTCTCAAACTCAAATAGGTTTGAAGATAGAAACCTATTTGAGGTTGAAACAGAGGGAAAGACAAAGTAGAGCAGAAACATACAAAAAAAATGGATTGCTAGTAAAAAAAAAATATGATAGAGATATTTGGGATAGAAATAAACTAGTGGATAGAGGAAGAGATCAACACGAAGTGATACTGAAAGAAAATATGGCAGTGGATTGAGTTGAGGTCTGGCGGGCGGCCAAGGCAAGATTGTCGGCCCGTTGGTGAAGCAAAATTACTAGGTATTTAACCTAACTCTGATACCAAAAAGAATGAAAAGAATTATTTGGCTTTCCTATGAATGAGGTAGAGGCCATGTATATATAATAGATTCATGATACAATTTAAGAAACGATATAAACAAGGAAACGATATAAATAAGGAAGCAATACTAAATCAATGATTGATATAATTACAGATTATATATATAATACTAAAAATAAAAAGATTCTATGTACTCTAATTTCTATATTCAACACTTATTGGCAGGATCCTCCTATTGAGGTGATAAATCCTCTTCATAACCTTGATTCTATGCTTCAAAAATAAGAATTGTGTCGCTCACATGAAAAAAGAACCACGTTCCCAATTGAGATGGAACACCTCAAACATTTAAATCTTTAAGAAACCAAAAAAAAAGTTATCAAGCGAAAGAAAATTTGTAGTAGCCATAAGATATTGGAAAAAAGAAATGTAACTCAAATTTATTATAATATTTTATATTTACATAATTTTTAATTACAAAAAACAATTGTACTTGACATCATTATTATTATAAATAAGAAAAAAAAATAATAAATATATAAATGCTTCTATAGGAGCTGTCAATCTTAGACCCTTCTATGTGCCCCTGCTTTGGCCCTGTCCCCACTTTGTGTAACTAAGGTTTGTCAATATCGCTTACTCCTCATCACGAGTTACGACATACACTTGTTATCTTGGTGCTAAAAACATAAAAATTTTAGATTTAATTTGTAGTTGCAATTGAAAAGCCCAACCCATATTTCTCCTTAAAACCCAGGTATTAAGAAGAGGAAAACTGGAGTCTTATAACCAGCACAGATAGGGTAACTCCAGGCAATGTGTGACACCTTCCAATACACCCTCCTGGACCAGGACATATAGTAGTCGGACAAACGGCACACCAATCACAAGCCCAACTAAGCTCTGATACCAAATTGAAAAGCATAACCCATATTTCTCCTTAAAATCCAGGTATCAAGGAGAGGGAAACTGGAGCTTTATAACCAACACAGATGGGGTAACTCCAGGCGATATGAACACATTCCACCGGTTGCTTGTTGCTCATGTGATTCATTTTGATTGTGTGCTTACTTAGTTGATATATCCCTCATTGGCTGATATAAATCACAATTTTGACATAGTTTTCATGTGAATGACATTTCAGCAATAATTTGCTTATGTAGTTGGTAGATTTTATGATTATTATGTCTATTGTGTCTATACTTGATTGGAACATAAGGCTTAGTTTGATTTGGTTTGGTTTAGTATGTTAGCTGAAGTTTATAAGTGCTTATCATGCCAAATTCTCTGGCAGGTATACGCTGCAGAATATTCTCTAATATGTAAAATTTCTGAGTACAAAAAGCCATATATATGCTTCATGGATGGGATAACAATGGGCTTTGGAATTGGCCTATCTGGTCATGGTCGCTACCGGCTCATCACAGAGGTCCAATTGCCTTTTCTAACAGATGAATTTTTGTTTTATAACTAAAGACATTGTGGAAGTCAAGTTATTAATTTTACTTATATGAGTTTGTTTCAGAGGACTCTTCTTGCTATGCCAGAAAATGGGATTGGCTTGTTCCCAGATGTTGGGTTCGCTTGCATAGCAGCACAAACACCAGGAGCAGGATCAGTTGGTATGCTTTCTGTTATTTTAGAATGTTCAACTGGGTTAAATGGAGGGAACGCTTATCATGTTCTCTTCTCTACTTTCCACATCTTAGATTTTTGTATCGCATTTAAATTTATTGAATTAATGTTTAAATTCATCAATGAGGCGCATGATGCTCATTATTTTTTAATGAAAGCAAGCGTGAAAATGAATGAGAAAAAATAAAAGCTGCAGTAGATTCTCTGTGATTGTCGCAAAATCAATCTTCCTGTACAATAACAAATGAGTACATATAGCTAGTATGGGTATCGTATTTACGGGGCCTATTGGATTACTTTGACCATTTCAACGAGTAATTCTTAATTTAATTTGAAAAAGGTTTTGGTTTGGTTAACAATAATTTTAAAGAAAATAAAATTAAAACCCTAAATTGAAAAACGATAAAATGTTTAGAAAATTGAATAGAGATAGAGAAGCTAGCTAGGAAGCACAAACATCTCTCCGGAGGTCACGTATAGGTGTCTGACACATGTCGGACACAGACATACGCCGGACACACTAGAAAGAGTTGGACACGTTGGGACATGCAAGGGACACGTTAAGTACACGTTGGAGACACGCTGGGGACACGTTGAGTACTATTTTTTTCAAAAAAAAATTATAATTTTTAATTTTTTTACTAAAATAGCATACTTAAAGTTGATAAATTTGGTAAAATTAAATTTTTGACATAAAATGCATATTAAATATTTAAAACTATACATATAATAAAAATATAAAAATATATGTTTTGAATGTGTCCCCAACTTGTCGTGTCCTGGATTTTTTGAAAATTTATGTGTTCGTGTCCGTGTCCGTGTCCGTGCTTCTTAGGAACCTAGGGTAACAAATCCACCATTAGCCATACAATCGGATTGTAAACTTAGGTTCTATGAAAGTATGTCTTTGAAATGAACAACTCCAAACTATAAGTTCGGTGTTGTTAACAAGATATATGAGATATTGAACCCAGTGGCATGAACTATTTCTAGCCGGCACAAGTTGTCCACAATAAATTAGGGTTGTGGCACAACTCATCTAGCCCAAGCATAATCCGTCCAGTATTTCCAACTCTTAATGAAGAAAATGGTTGTAAAATGCACATTCACAATCACAAAAATGAGAAGTGCAAGATAGATAAAGCAATGAAAGGATATTCCAATCCAAAAGTTTTAGGGGGACTTACATGTACGTCCTAATAGGTGGACTTATTCTCCAATAGGTTCTATGATAATTAATGGAGTTTTTCATTAAGCACTATTAAAAAACATCACTAATTGTTAATTTTTAACGACAGTTTAAAAATTGTCACAAAAAATGTCATTAATTATAAGTTTTAGCGACAGTTTAAAAAAATATCACAAAAAACATTACTAATTTTTAACTTTCAGCGACAGTTGAAAAATTCGTTATAGAAAAACGTCACTAATTCTAAGTTTAGCGACAATTTATAAAAATCGTGACAAAAAAAAGTCACTAATTGTCAATTTTTAGCGACATGTGCAAAAAATCGTCAAAAAAAAAAAAATTTTAATTTTAGCGATGATTTTATTAGGTCTTATTTTCAATAGAACTTGATGAGAATTAAGTCAAACTATTATGACCTATTGGTAGTTTACCCAAAGTTTTACAACTATTTCAAAGTTTACAATCATGGGAAACCCAAGTTACAATTCAATTACTCTCTAGGGTTTCATCAAAACACTAAGCATGGTGCTTAGCCACTCATGATGAAGAGATAAGACGCCATTGAAGAAGAAACCGCCATGGGTAAGCTTGTGGGGAAAATCGCCTCTTTGCATTAGCCCTCTTTCTCTGCAGAATATCATAACCCTAATCTCTCATTTTGAGCTTCTATTTATACTTCTTGAGTAGGACAGGTCATTTCCATTCTGGGGCACGCCTCCCCATGATCCACCACACGTGTGGATTACTGCAGTATTGGTTTGAAGGTTCTGCACGTGCGGTGAGTGTTGACTTGGTCAATTTCCACTCTTTGACTACTTTTTCTTCTTAGGACAGGTCCAACCTGATTTAGATCAACATGTTCATAATATAAGTCAGGTTGTAACTGTAATGGACTAAGAAATATAAATTAAGGGCCTCATTGTGACACATTTCGGCCTTTATCACTCTGTCATGGAGTTAACATAGTTTTGCTATGAGATGGCTGATTTCTTATTTTTCTTTTTTGTCTGCATATTATATTTTCTGTTTTACCACTTTTTTTAACAATTTAAAGTTTCTTCAGGTGCTTATCTTGGATTAACTGGAAAAAGGATTTCTACACCTGCTGATGCACTATATGTAGGACTTGGAACGCACTATGTACCATCTGGGAACTTGGGTTCATTAAAGGAGGCTCTCTTAGCAGCCAACTTGTATATCTCAGATCTTCTTTCAGTTTATAATTAGTATCTTTGTTTTGGTGGAATTGTTTATTTGATATATCACAAATTCACCATTATGTCATATGGATTCCATGCACCACCGCCTTATGTTCTCATTTGCCCAATATAAGTTACTAAATCTGAATTTGAGTTTGACCATTCTTTATATTTTACTAAAACCTTTAGTAATATGCTCCGTTTTATGCCTAAGTGGCGTGCACGTAATTTGTGTCATTCTATCACTTAGGTCTGTGAAATGAGGAGGCATCCACGTCTTGAGTGATGATGAGTTAGTAATGTTGTTTCCCACTGTATCCGCAGACATGGGGCTGTGAAGACACCACTTTTTTGACCAATTCATGAATTTTCATAGTTACTATTGGTGCTCTTTATTATATATGTAGTATGTGGTCTGAGATAATTTTCGATACTTCTTGACATCATATGTATATATTGCTTTGCTAGTCTGCGGTTTTGTGCAAAGTAAAGAGAAATTTTTTCCATATATCCACTCTGTCTTATTCAAGCCATACATTTATTATAATCCATACAGTTCGCAGGATCCACATGAAGACATCGGAACAATTTTGGCAAAATACAGCAGTAACCCAGAGTCCGAGCCCCAGTTGAAGCAGCTTTTACCTCAAATCGTTTCATCCTTCGGTGGGAATAAATCTGTTACTGAAACAATAGAAGAGCTGAAAAAGCATCAACTGAGTACCGATGCCACAGGTGAGCTAGTTAATGCTAGTTGTCTATCTATATAGGAATATGTATACATCTTATAGGTAGCGTCTAAAAAGCATGGGCACGGACATGGACACGTGAAATGACACAGATATGTTGACACGGAAAATTTTCAGAAAATGTTGGACACAAGTGAAGGATACGTGCAAAATATATAATTTTATATATTTATTGTATATCATATATAAGGATAAAAAATTATTGTGTCATAATTGTGTGTCATATACAAGGATAAAAAGTATTATGTCATATATATATGAGTATTTAAGTCAAAGATAATAATTTTTAAAGTCTAAAGAAGGAGAATAAGTATAAATTTACATTATTTTTGTTTTATCATTAGATTCCAAGTTATTTTATTCTAACTTGTAATATATTTTATGTGAATGTCTAATGAGTGTCGCATCGCGTCAGTGTCAAACACGACACATTACTTTCTTAGAAGTGTTTGTACTTTTCAGGGTAGCATAGTGTCCATTTCATTTCAGCCAGCATACTAATTGCCCTCGTTTCTGTGAGCAGTAACAGAGTGGGCAAAGGAAGCCCTTACGGGGCTTGGAAAAGGTGCTCCCTTTTCTCTCAGCTTAACGCAAATATATTTCTCTAAAGTTGCATCTGCCCATGGAAAAAATGACAATGATCTATCCAATGTGAGTTTGGAGTTGCACTTTGATTTTTCTTTTAATTTTTGAATTATATAATAAATCTCTTCGGAGAGATGACCAGTAACATTTATTCTTCCCATGATTGCTGTACCCAGTTAAGTGGCATAATGAAAATTGAATATCGCATTGCTATAAGGTCATCCCTTCGGGATGATTTTGCTGAAGGTGTCCGGGCAGTCTTGGTAGACAAGGATCAGGTTTGCTTCTCATTCCCAGTCTCTTTTCACTCTATGATTGAGGAACAGGAAAGTTCTAATTTATCGATTCAAGGATTAATTAGATTTCATCTCCTTGACAAAAAATTTAATTGTTTCTGAGAAGAATTTAATCAGCGGCTAGTTAAAGTAATCAACACTCTTTAGCTTCCCAGTTTTTGTTCATGGTTTAATTTCCCCAATATTTTACCTAAATCGCACCTAATTCTGTGGCCAGTGGTTCCATTTTGTTGCACTTGGTTAGGGTAGTACCAGCACATATGTTAAGTACTCTTCTATTTGGCTCCTCCACAGATTTACATTTCTTCTTTGAATGATTCTATAGATGCTAACACTCTTACTAAAAACGTACTAAAAGTACAAGAAGCTAAATATGATTGGTTGTCATCCCATAAACATTCAATGATAATTGGACATGTTTTAAATATGATTGGTTGTCATCCCATAAACATTCAATGATAATTGGACATGTTTTAATAAGAATTTTAGTGCATGTAGCATTGCTCTTCTTCTTTAAGAACTTGAATTGAGTCGGGTATATTACGATCACGATTACGATTACGATTACGATTAAAAGTAGTTTAGGGTAGGGTATCCTACCCCAAAAAAAAGTTTGTATGAAGAATTTGAATGTTTGGCTTAATTAGTGGAGGAGTTAGGATTTTAGTGGAAAGGGGGCAAATATTAAGACAAGTTATTGGGTTAGGTCACTTTAGAACACAAAGTTTAGTATGGTAAAAAAAAAAAAAAAATACATTATCAATATTTCAAAACTACTCTAACATTTATACATATCACTACAATAAAACCATTTTAGCATTTAAGAACTCTCAAAATATGAAATGAAAAAAACAAATGTCAATTAAATACACATAATAAAAGGAAGTGATTTTTTTCGATTTATTTGTTCGTGTTCTAAGTAATGGTGTGTTAAGTTTGTTGGAAAAAGAATGAGAAAATTTTTAAAGGTACGTATATAATTTTAGAGGGAAAATTTTGAAAACATTTTCAAAATCTTAGCTTAAAATATAAAAGTCCAGGGCCACATTCTCCTCCTGAAGGCCTCCGCCCCTGCTTGTGATTGTCCTTTCTTCAGTTCTACCACCTGTGTTCTTACCTGCGGCGGACTTGCACTGCCAGTGTAGACAGTCTATCGCTAGGTCTATGAGGCTAAAAACCCAGAAGCATTCGATGCCTTAAACTATGATGTGACTCATTGTACAAACTTTATAGTCCTTGAAGACTGCATACATATTTTGAAATTTTGCTCTCAAATTTGTCAATTTCAGATGAGTTAAAATGTCTGTTCTGGCCGGAAATGGTGTTTTCTTTATCATTTCCTTACCATTGGTCTCAAGAACCGTCACATTTTTCCCATTGATTGTCTTGTTTATGCATTTGCAGAACCCAAAGTGGAACCCTCCAAGTCTCGAGGAAGTTAACCCGAGGGAGGTTGAAGCACTCTTTGAGCCACTGTCATCAGAACTTGAGGAACTGAAAGTTTGAGCTTCATCTGTTTACTTGTCCTAGTGTCTTTGCTTCAATTATGTTACAAAGAATTATTTTTTATTATTATTAGAACATATTGGACATTAGTAAAAATAAATCATATATTTTATGGCCATTAATTCTAGTATAATATTGCTGCTTAGTATATTTGTTTGAACTATTAGTGAGCCTCATACATGTCACTTGTTTGTATTTAGACACAAAATTATTATGGGTGAGAGAAA
Organism: Camellia lanceoleosa; assembly: GCA_025200525.1. Classification (NCBI taxonomy): domain Eukaryota; kingdom Viridiplantae; phylum Streptophyta; class Magnoliopsida; order Ericales; family Theaceae; genus Camellia; species Camellia lanceoleosa. The sequence goes on along the minus strand of CM045771.1, from coordinate 34,555,286 downwards.
ATTGTCATATATTTTACGTTTTTGTTGTACTAAATGCCAGAAAAGGCATAAAATTTTTTTAAGAAACATCACTTTTTAAGAAACATCACTTTTTGTATTTTCACTTTTCAGAAAATAAAGGATAAGTTTGCAAATTGTTTCTGAAAACAACTCACTTTTTAAGAAACATCAAATATTTATTTCTGAAATTTTCAAAAACTGTTCTCTAATCCAAAAAAAAAAAAAAAATTGATATGAAAATGATGGATGCTTTTGCAATTTTTGTGATTTTATTTATTTAAAGAAAAAACCACAAAACCTTTTTGTTTTTCGAAGTACAACCAAACTGACCCTCCTTGCAACAGTGATCAACTCCAAGCTCTCCACCTCTCCATCTACTGCATTTTAAAGGGGCAAACTGCTCGGATCGGTCCGGTTCTAAGAAAATTTAGGAACTAAATCGGTCATAATGGTTCTTTAATTTTGAGAATCAAATTGAACCGTTCACACCTATAGAACTGGACCAAAACCAAACTGGAAAAATGGTTCCGTCCCGAATCGGTTAATGGTTCAAAAAAAAATCACTACTCCATTAAAGTAAAATGATAACTTTATCTTATAATAAAAAAATAATTAATCAATACTAAAAAAATTCAACTTGTTGAAAGTTGAATCCAATAACCAATCCAAACATAACAATTATACAAGTTAACAAATTGTTGTTCCCAACATCAAAATAGCAAGAAGACGAGGATAAGACAAAGATGTATGAAAGTAGTGAATGACTTTTGTCTAAGTTCAGTCTTTGGAAGTGGGAACGAAGCTGTTGGCACTAAATTTTGAAAATTACCTATCGACACACATGTTGACGTGATATGACAGGTGCACTGCTAAAATGGTATGGTGACGTGGCTTCAAAGAATTAAATAGAAGCCAAAAAGGCTAGGGGATTAACTATTCCAAACCAGTTGAGAATCAGGTGCTAGAATTATGGGAACAAGACCAAGTCAAAACACAAAATTTGCAAAATGGTTCCTATGAAGTAGGGATATGGATAAGTGGTAGCTAAGATCAAGAAGGATCATGGAGGTATGTGTTGCTGCAAGTATAAAAACTAAATTGAACCCAATTCACAGATTGTGATATCTAGGAGTAGCTTCTATCAGTTAGCAGTAGCTATTTAGCAGCTAGTTAGGAGTAACCTAGTCATAGTTTCCTTGTCCATTGGTATATTTTTAGTTTATTTGTTCTTGTTTAAGTTCATGTAACTTGTAATAAGGCCTCGTTTGGGGACTGGCTATTTTAGCCAAAAAGTCAAAAAGCCAACTAAAACTAGTCACATCACCTCTCTACTTTTCTGCACATCTTTTCGTAAAAAGCCAAAAAGTTACTGAAATAGCCTGTTCCCAAACGAGTTGATTTGTATCAATTCAGTACCTTTTACTCGTGTTTTTCTTTGTTTATTTTCCTCCAAAGAAGTCTTTGACATTTCAAGGCATAGAACTCAATCACATTGTTTGATCTTTTGTGTTTAGTAAACTTTAAGTATTGTCTATCGATTTCTCACTGTCGATTGACCCTAAACTAAACTTTTGTGATCCTGGCAAGAAACTCGTTGGGGAATCTACCCACCTTGAGTATGGTGAGGACATGGATGAGATCAAAGAAACCATTAATGGCAGCCATTCAATGGCTAGGTTTGATAAAGGCCAAAAGAATGGCCAAGAGGTGTCAAATTTGGCCAATTTAATGGCTCAACACTAGAAGAGTTACTTGTTGTGCTTGCTTAAGCGCAGCAGGCAATGGAAAGTATGCTTGAGCAAAACAACCACGAGTTGAACGCCACCTTAAGAGCTATGGATGGAGCTAGCTATAGCTGCCCTAGTTAAGACCTAACCCTTTTATACTCATTGATATGGGTTTTAGTATCTATTGGTGTTGTTGTCATCTGTTTTAATCTTATGTCTTCTTGGAGTTATGCTAAAACAAGTGGGATTTTTAGTTTTTTCGAAAAATGTTGGCTTTTTGTTCTTGGGTTCGCTCGAGCAGTGGGTTGGCCGCTAGAGGGGTCTTTCATTTCTTCTAGACTCTGAGTTTGTAATCTGATCTTCTAAGAGTTTGTGTTCAGCGCTCGAGCGGTGTTTGGTCGCTCAAGTAGTCTATTCTACAAAGTTGATCTTCTCGGAGTTTGGTTTCTTCACTCAAGCTTAGTTTTGGTCGCTCGAGCACTGTGTTGTGTCTGACGCTTGAGCGATCTATTTGTATAAAGCTACGAGAAAAGATCTTTTTCTTACTTTTTCTAATTCTCTCTCTCTCTCTCTCTCTCTCTCTCTCTCTCTCTCTCTCCATCATTTTTGTGTCCTTTAAGCTTTTAAGCTTGGATTTCATCTATTTCTACCCAATTTCTACCTCAGTTCCTATGCCAAAACGTAGAGCTCCGCGAGGGCTTCTTTTTAATTTGAGCAAATCGTGTTTTCGTTGTCATGGATTTTTCAAATTTTCTCCTCGTCGCTTCAAGAAGTAGATAGACATGTAGTTTTTATTGCACAAAAAGCATATTTGTTATGGGATTTTCACAAGAATGAAAAGGGGTTTAGAGTTTGAGGTGTTGGAATTCTACTAGCATGTTGTTGGTTGTTTTGATAATTTGGGAGGTAGTTAATCACGTATATGATGATATTGGCGAAAATCCTTAATTTGTTATTAAGTGTTTAATAAAATGAAAAGGAGTAAAATTGGGTGACGGTTGAGTTAAGTGTTACGGTTGCCAAGAGGGAGTTAATCGGGTCTTGTGATTGTTTGCTTAATATTATGTTGTGTTGAGTCATGGTTGTGTATCAACAAATTGGGGATTTTATTAAAGGAAATGGAGTTTTGGCTAAGGGTTGAAAGTGTTGAGGTTTTGGAACCACGGGCTTGGTTTTGAAAACAAATGATGTGTGTAACTCTTTTGCGAAATGAAATGGAAAATGGTTGATTTGAAATAGTGGAATTGTTTGTGAATGTAATCTACGAAATTATGTATTTAAAATGTTAGAGGTTTTTTCCTTAGTTATCAGTAGAGGATGACATTACTGTTGTTGAGTAGGTTATATACATGTATTACACTCGTACATTATTTATGTAATCTAGCATATTATGATAGTGTGGAGGTTTGTTTCTCTCCAGTTGAAACCAATAAAGCGTGGCACCTTGAGATGAGTTCCTCTCCCTTCTAGTTTGCACTTAGTAAAGTGTGAATTGAGGTATGTTACTCTCCAGTTCAACCCTGTAAAGTGTGGCGCCTTGAGATATGTTACTCTCCCTTCCGGTTTGCACCCGGTAAAGTGTGACCTGTTGGTCGCTCCTGTCTGGGTGAGGCCGGTAAAGTATGTTATGTTATGGGGGTTGTTTCATTAGCCATCCATGCTTTAGGCTATGTTATTCACTTTTATATATCTATATGCACATAGATGTATTTTATTGTATTGCTGGAGGTGTTCTTTTGCCTTCGTGCTTAAGACCAGAGAAGGTGGTGGATGTGCTGATGGGTATGTGTGAAGTAAGTTGTAACGTAAGACGGGTTATTGACTAGAATGTGTGAACGTGTTATCAAAGTAGACAGTGGTGTGATTATCGTTTTTGGGATGAAGGATAGAATGAGTGAATGATTGATTGTTTTAAAACATTTCTCTAAAGTAAAAAAGTTCTTTTAAATCATAATTGATGAGATGAAAAGATGATAGATGAGCTTTCCTTGAAAGGTGAAAAGGTGGATTTTGAGAAGAAATTATATATATATATATTTAGGGATGTTTTATTTTTGATACAAAACTGTCACATTACTTATATAATATGATGTGGCGTATTTATGATCGTAGCTATCTGTATATTGTTATTATTTAGGATCATTTGGGATCTTTACTAGACTTTATGTTCATCCCATGTTACTAATCCTTTTTTAGGTGCACGTTGAGAAATGGTTCAAGGTTGAAGGATCTTCTTTAATTGTTGGCCAAAGGGCCTTATACCTATTGGTTGGACGCCATTATTGTAAAGGGTTAAGCCGTATCTTTTTATGAATTAATGTAAGCCTGCGGGCATTTCTTTTAAGTATAATTCATTTTGCATTCAGTATAAATATGAATGAGAGAATTTCCATTAATCTATGGACGTTAATGTATATAATTTCCATATGTTATTAATGAAATTGGATTATAATAATGGTTGTGGTAATGTCATTCGGGTAATAAAAGGGAGGTGTGACAACCTGATATCAGAGTGAGCCGGGTTTGAATACTTTGGAGTCGTGAAAAGTGGTTTTTAACACAATGGGTTTATTATGCTTGGTGAGGACATTTGCATATAGTTAGGATAAGTGTTAGGACTTTATGTGTTGCATTTATGTGAGCATGTGGCTAAGTTTTTTGGATAGTATTCGTAGCCAGTGAACTTGCTTTAAGGTCTTGTGGGAAACACGCTTAATCAACGTGATTTCTAATGGAATTCCTTGAGAGTTCTAGGACGAATAGTTATTCTTGTGGACTTGATTCAATTATGTGATTAAATGTTTAAACTATTTATGTGCAATAGGATTGTGTGGTTTTATGCTAAGTGTGTTTTGTAGCTAAGCGATGGTGAGTGTGTGCCTCGGGGAAGGCTGCTGTGTTGTTCACTAAACTAGTTTTTTCATTTTTCAATTTTTGGTTTTTGGTTTTTGGTTTTATAGGTACACGAGGGAGTAAAAGTCGTGTAAGGAATAAAAGTGTTGGTAGGGGCACAGTAGTTTCGTTAGCACCTGTCGTTGCAACATTAGTTGTAGACAAGGAAGTTGCACACAAGATTGTAAGAGAGGTGAGGGATGCTCTAGCTCACAATGAGGGGGACCATGGGTGTACCCTTAAGCTTACCAAGGAAATTCTCCTCTTCAATCCACCTAAGTTTTTGGGGGAGCCTAAACTGTTGGAGGCAGAAGACTAGTTAGAACAGATTACCAAGACTCTTAATCTACTCAACGTTGAGGACAAGGAGTTGAGGATTGTTTTGGCAGATTTCCAACTGAAGGGAGACACTAGTATTAATGAAAATATGCGAGGATTTATGTGGGCACCACTTAGATCGCATTCACTGAGGCCTTTCAGCTAAGTGTTTTCCTCCTTTCGCTTAGGAAAGATTGAGGAAACCATTTTTAGAGTTGCGCCAAGATGCTATTCCTTTAGCACAGTTTGAGATGAGGTTTACTAGTTTGTCGAGGTTTGCTTCAAAGTTGGTTGCAACAAAGGAGCGTTGTCGTTTTGAGTTTGAGAGAAGGTTGTGTGATGATATCCAGGGAAAGGTTGCCAGGGCTATGTATAGGGATTACGTGGAAGTCGTTATTCTTGATATTGATCAGGATAGAGAGGAAGAGGCCATATCAGCAATTCTAACAGTTCGGGAAGGTGTTAGGCTTAGTAAGAGTTAGAGACGAGTGAGATCTCAAGAAAAGGCGCAGTTGACGCCTCAATCTACTTTTGTTTCTTTGAACTCGTCCTTTGGAAGGTCCAATCAGATTCAGGTTTTTTTGAGTCAGTAGCGAAATAGAGGGCCACCTACTTATTCTAGGTGTGGTCGGTCGGGCCATATTAGGCCTCGTTTCCCTTTGCGTGGGCAGGGCCAATTTCAGTAGTCCAAGTGGGAATGACAATGATGCTATGGAGTGATATTATATCATTTTATGTAGGGCTTTATGCCAACTGATGTTACATTTGTATGTATATGTTGTTGTAACCCAAACGGTGGAGGCATGTATTTAATCTTGAACTTGCTTGTGTTGGGAATTGGAGAGGGGACTAGTAATCTTAGTTTTATCGGGTATCTATTATGGTTTCCTGAGTTTAGCATGTGTTGGCTTGTGAGCCTTAGATTGATTTAGAGTTACTTGTTGGAAAGCAGTAATATATGTTGTTATGACTGGTTTTGGAATGCAATGAGGATGGAGTTGTATGGTTCTAAGTGTGTATGATCTGGGGTGGTGTGAAACCTTAGAGCTCTATGGTGTTGGTAAAAGCTACATGGTGGGAGGTGAAAGTGTTTAAAGGGAATATGAGACTTATGTCTCTTAATGATGGGGGTAGTGCTTGTGTTTGTGGTTTGTTGAAAATTGGTGGGTTATGTGTAATGTGATTTAGGTTGTGATGCTTAAGTGTTGGGTGGCACTACTAGTAATTGTGTAGGGTTTGTGAAAGTGATGAGAATTTCCTAGTTGTTTTGTGTGCCCAGGGTTATTTGATTTACAATTGACCTTATCAGTCTTTCATTCGTAATGTGAAGCGTGTGATTGCCATATAGGCATATGAGTGGTGATTTGTTTGGAAAACAAGAAGTGCTATGGTTTAATCTTGAGGAATCCGATGTGATTCAAGAAATATGTGAGATTATGTGCAGAACTCCATGTCGAAGTAAATGGTGTTGTGTAACATGTCGGTGTTTAGTGCCTAGTGTAAAGTATTGTTGAAGCAGTTAGTCGGTTTGTTAATATCGAAGTTTGGTTGACAAATAGTCACCTTAAGAATAGCTTGGGCTGGAGTATAAGGGTTCTAAGGCGGTGAAGCATCTTGGAGTGGACTTGGAAGCATTAAGTCTCGTGTATGTGAGTGTGAAGCTTATGTGAGCTCGTAGTAATCCTTCTGGTTAGGGTTACATGTTAGGGCCTTAGTTTTGTGGGTGTTTTTGTGCCGATATGTGGTTGGTGATTGTGATGGGATGAGACACCCAAGAAATTATGAATTTTCCTTGTGCTTTATTGTGTTGTTGGCATTTTGGTAATTTCCATTAATTGTTATAATAGAAATGTTGTGTTTGTATTGTGGCATCGCTGTAGAAGTGATGGGTGTCGTTGGGTGTTGTTGGGTGTTGTTAAACTGAGAATGTTGTGGATATAATCTAAATTGTAATGAGGGATTACAACAAGTAGCTTATTCAATCTAACAAAAGTTGAATCTAACAAATCATGAGAATGTGGTTGATTATGTGTTATGAGTAACCCTTATTGTTTTCAGAAAATCTTTATGAAACTTTTAAGTTTTATATGGAAATTGAAAACATATTTTGATTATGGACGGTGTAAGTTTGAGCACCTTTCAAGAAAGATTTTCAAAGAAATGAGAAAGGAAGGAAAAAAAAAAAAAAAAGGATTTTTTTTTTTTTTTTAACAAGGATGTGTTGTTAATTATCTTACCTTGCATGGTTGGTTGGGTTGTGTAGCGACTTAGCTTGGATTGCTAGTTATGTGTTTATATGTTTTATTTTGGGGAAGGTTTGATGTTGTTGGGGCTTATTGTGCCGGAGCATTGTCTTTTGGATCGTGTTTTGTGGTGAGTCCTCTCATTTTGTAAGAGTTGACTGTCTTTTTCCTCAACGTGTTAGTGTTGAGCACTCGGTGGTGGTTTTGAGTGTTGTTGGCGGTTGGGACGTGGTTGCCGTGTTTAGGTGCATGAAGAGACCGTTGTTTGTTTTCTTGTCTCATAGACCCCAACAAGTTATGTGGGTCGAAGAGGCATTTGTGACCTCTTTCTTATATTTTTGTTATACAGGTGTCTTTGGGGCCCCGAGGTGTTCAACTGGGATTTGGGAAATTATCCCAAGTATGGATCTAGATTTGGGTTGGTAGTTATATCGCCTTACATTTTAGAATTTTTTTCTCATTTTGGGGATGAAATTTTCCAAGGGAGGGAGGTTATAGTGGCCCAGGTTAAGACTTGACTCTTTTATACTCGTCGATATGGGTTTTAGTATCTATTGGTGTTGTCCTCATTTGTTCTAGTCTTATGTCGTCTTGGAGTTATGTCAAAACATGGGGGATTTTGAGTTTTCTAGGAAAATGTTGGCTGTTTGTTCTTGGGCTCGTTCAAGCGATGGATTGGTCGCCCAAGTGATCTTCCATTTCTTCTAGATTCTGATAGTTTGTATTCAGCGCTCGAGCGGTGTTTCGGTCACTCGAGCGATCTATTCTGTAGAGTTGATTTTCTAGAAGTTTGGGTTCTTCGCTCGAGCCTAGTTTTGGTCGCTCGAGTGATATGTTGTATTTGACGCTCGAGCGATGTTTTGTTCGCTCGAGCGGTCTGTTTATATAAAGTTGCGAGAAAAGTTTTTTTTCTTACTTTTTCTGATTCTTTCTCTCGCTTCTCTCTCTTTCTTTCCGCTATTTTTGTGTCCTTTAAGCTTTTAAGCTTGGATTTCATCTATTTCCACCCAATTTCTACCCCTAGTTCCATATACCAAAACGTAGAGCTTGGCAAGGGTTTCTTTTTAATCTGAGCAGATCATGTTTTCATTGCTATGAATTTTTCAGCTTTTTTCCTCGTCGCTTCGAGAGGTAGGAATTCCTTTACTCATTTTCAATATTTTGTTATAGATAGACATGTGGTAGTTTTTATTGCATAAAAAGTATATTTGTTATGGGATCTTCACAAGAATGAAAAGGGGTTTAGGGTTTGAGGTTTTGGAAGTTCTAGTAGCATGTTGTTGGTTATTTCGATAATTTGGAAGGTAGTTAATCACGTCTATGATAATGGTGAAAATCTTTAATTTGTTATTAAGGGTTTAATAAAATGAAAAGGAGTAAAATTGGGAAATGGTTGAGTTATGTGTTATGTGAATGAATTAGTGCTTTGGTTGCTAAGAGGGAATTAATCGGGTCTTGTGATTGTTTGCTTAATATTATGTTGTGTTGAGTTATGGTTGTGTATCAACAAATTGGAATTTTATTAAAGGAAAGGGGGTTTTGGCTAAGGGTTGAAAGTGTTAAGGTTTTGGAACAATGAGCTTGGTTTTTAAAACAAAATGATGTGTGTTAACTCTTTTGTGAAACGAAATGGAAAATGGTTGATTTGAAATGATGGAATTGTTTGTGAATGTAATCTACGAGATGTATTTAAAATGTTAGAGGTTTTGTTCTTGGTCATCAATGAAGGATGACATTGTTGTTGTTAAGTAGGTTATGTGTATTTATTACACTCGTACATTATTTATGTAATGTAGCGTCTTGTGATATTATGAAGGTCCATTTCTCTCTGGTTGAAGCCGCTAAAGCGTGGTGTCTTGAGATAGGTTTCTCTCATTTCTAGTTTGCACTGGTAAAGTGTGAATTGAGGTCTGTTACTCTCCGGTTGTAGCTAGCTTTTCGTGCTCTTCAGAGGAGTTTAGTCTCCTTGGATACGATAGCCATACAGTTCGAACTCCTGTGGTTTTGAATTTGGTTTCACAAGTGCAATGTGAAACAGAAAAAACACAAAAGAGTCCAAATCTGGCAAATCTTTGGAAAATCAATTTTTAATCAAAAATGCCAAAAATGGACCGCATTGCCAAATTTCAGAGTCGCCACCTAAATATTTTTGAGAAATTTAGGAAACTCATGACTCATGCCAAAGGCCACTTGTCCGTCATCACTAAAGTGTGTCGGCTCGAGAACTTAGGTATGAGAGAAGAAGGTCATGAATTGAGCACCCCACTCACCTGATCAAAGATCGGCCTATACTAATCATGATGTGATTTTTATGTACAGTATATGCTCTTGTTCCGATTATTATGCTATCTTTACTATGTGATGCACACAAATATAGACTAATTCACAAAATTTGGAACTCTTTGATTTCATGTTTGTTTTGAAAAGTGTTTTGAATATGTGCCACTTGTAAAAGTGACTCACATGTGCATTCAATCAAATTATCCCAACTTAAGGGAAAAAGCTTTCATCCACAAGCATTCAAACAGGTATATCAAATAAACACTTAGTCTCATGGTGAACATACTTGTTATGGCAACAATTGCATGCATGCAATATGCTAAAGCAAGAAATGCTTACCCCAAATATTCGAACCGAGCCAAAAGAAAGAAAATAGTTAGAAAAAAAAAATGCATGATCATAAATAATGCAACATGACTAATGCAACACATACAGTATGTAATTAATAGGTTCAGCTACTAACATGGCATGTGAATCAATTCAAGGCATACGATAAAGCACATATTTGAATAAGGAATTTGAAATTGACATTGATTAGTATGATGCCGGACTCTTATGTATGCAAAACGAATGGATGCAAGTCATGGAAAATACTAAGGAAAATATGATACTACATGCAATCCATCATAAGCGGGTAAATAAAAAGGAGAAAAAAATGGGGGTTGGAAGACATTTACAAATTATTACACATTTTCCCTCGCGTAGGAGAGTCCGAATGTCCGAGTGTTTGAATTTTAACTAACTATTACAAATCCAAATAAATGAATTAACTACACTAACTAATTATGTATTAGAATTAAAATAACTAATTAATGAACTAGCTATTACAAATTCAAAGCTAATTAATTACAATACTTACAACACATTAATCTAAGAGCTATTTAAGCTAAGAACTACGCGCGCAGCCGAAAACATCCTTCCGGAAACTCCATTGTTTTGCTGCCTGAACTATTATGTTCGCAATGTTCGTAGTCAGAAAATTAATCTATTTTCAGCCTATCCTCTGCTCTATTCTGCCATGAAAATGGCACTGCTTGGTCAAAATGAGGTGGCCGGCTAGCCAAGGAAAGTGGTTGGTCGGATGGTAGGGTGGCAGGCCGGCCATTATTTTTTGGTACTGTCCTGCTGCAATAAAATGGAAACAAAGCAAAAACAGAGTATTTCCAGGGGATGTTTATCCTCTCCGTCCCTCCTTATCATAAAATTGATCAAGGGAGGAGTAGAATCGGTTTATAAATCATTAATGGTCGCAACGTTGTTGCATGATGATCTATGAATTGATGGGATAAAGACTCAATGAATAGCAATTAAAGAAGACCAACAAAACCTTCTCCCTATCATGGAGTAATCTCAAGGGAAGCGTTAGACATTGATTCTTGAACCATTAACATCACTAAGAGTATGTAATGATTCAAGACTCAATGGGTTTAATTAGTGTCCAATTGAACCCGACTTGATTTTATTCTCTTGTTTCTTTTAGTCCAATTTTATTAGCCTTTTTTAATTACCATTCTTTAATCATTTTAGTCCAAAAATGAGAGTTATCTCCACTAATGAAGAGAAGTGCCAAACAAGGAGTTGTTCTTGGCATGAGAGAGATGTAATGCCTTGATGAACCTCCAAAGAGATTAAACCATTAAGCATGGAAGGTCTCTTTCGCATGCCTTAAACAACACTCATTTGAAACGACTCTCAAACAAAGAAAACCAAGAAAGGAAGAAGGGTGCAAAGATGAGTATTACAAGTGTAAGCATATGTATGAAAGCTATGAAAATAAAAGCTATCAACTCAAATTGGTTGGTGTCTAAGGCCTAAACCACCAAACCTATGAGGACTACAACAATACAAGCCTAATATGCAAAGCATGAATGAAGTAAACACACTAAAACAGTCCTAAAACTCACAAAAATAGTGCTGGAAATACTTTGAAAAAGCCAAAAAAAGTAAGCAAAAATGAGAGAGAATTAAAGCTAGTAAGCAAGCCTAAGGAGGGGTGGCAAACCCCTTCCATTTTTGGACCTCAAAACCACATATTTTAGCCTTTTAAAACTCTGAAAATCAATGGTCAAAAGTTGAGAAAGAAGTGGAAAACACAAGGACAAAAGCTTATAGAATAAGTTCAAAGAAGGGTGGTCAACCCCTCCACCTTTGGTAGCAAGTCACAAGTTTCAGCCTATAAAAATAGTCCAAAAATAGTATAAAAATAGCAAGAAAAGAAAAAGAAGAGTAGTGTAAAGAAGGCAAAAGTTATACCTCTTGAAAAGAGGATACTCTTTGATTCACAAACCAACAAGTAATCACCCTCAAGAGCTGAAATTTTAGCTTAAGAACCTTAGCAAAGAGCCTCAAATTTTTGGTCTAGGAAGTGTTTGTGTAGTGTATGTGTGTTGCAAGAGAGAGAGAGAGAGAGAGAGAGAGCTTAGCAAGTTTTTGGGCTTTGGTAATTTTTTCTAACCTAAAACCATAAGGGATGGTCAAGTATATATAGAAAAACAGGTTACTATCTCAAAAATATATGTATTGAGCCAGCTGGTGTAGTGTATGCACATGGGGGGACAGTTGGCAACAAATATCTGTTCCGCTTCGAAACATGGCCGGCCAGCCAGGTGAAGGATAGCCAGCCACTAATTTTTGGCCTGCCGGGCACCTATTTTCCAATAGGCCTCTGGGTGGTCAGGTTTGGGAAAAAAAAAAGGTTTTAGGTCAAAGCAAGTGAAGGTTTCTAGGCTCTGAAATTCAAAATCGAGGCTCCTTGCTAAAGAAATCGAACGTTTGTACATCATAGTATTTCATCATCGAGTGTTTGACCTGAGGCGCCCAAGTCCTAAGGACTGTCAAAAATAGGGTGTCTACACTGGTTAAAGTCAGTAAAGCGGTGAGACAGGTTCCTCTCCTTTTCAGTTTGTGCTCGGTAAAGTGTGACTTGCAGGTCGTTCCTATCCTAGTGAGGCCGATAAAGCGTGTTATGTTATGGGGGTTATTTAATTAGCTATCCATTGCTTTGGGCTGGTAAAAATGGAAGTGTGTGTTATTTTACGTTATTCACGTTTATATATTTGTATGTGCATAGATGTATTATATTGTGTTGTTGGAGGTGTTCTTTTGCCCTTGTGCTTAAGGCCAGAGAAAGTAATGGACGTGCTGATGGGTATGTGTGTAGTGAGTTATGACGTAAGATGGGTTATTGACTAGAATGTGTGAACGTGTTATCAAAGCAGATGGTGGTGTAATTATCATTTTTGAGATGAATGGTAGAATGAGCGAATGATTGATTGTTTTAAAAAGTTTCTCTAAAGTAAAAAAAATTCTTTTGAATCATAATTGATGAGATGAAAAAATGATAGATAAGTTTTCCTTGAAAGGTGAAAAGGTGGATTTTGAGAAAAAATTATATATATTTAGGTATGCTTTATTTTTGATATAAAATTGTTACATTACTTATATAATATGATGTAGCGCATTCATGATTGCAGTTATCTGTATGTTGTTATTGTTTAGGATCATTGGAGATCTCTACTAGATTTTATGTTCATCCCATGTTGCTAATCCTTTTTCAGGTGTACACTGAGAAGTGGTTCAAGGTCGAAGGATCTTCTTTAATTGTTGGCCAAGGGGTCTTATATCTATTAACAGGACGCTATTAGGGTTAAGCCCTTTCTTTTTATGATTTAATGTAAGCATGCGGGCATTTCTTTTAAGTATAATTAATTTTGCATTTAATATAGATACGAATGAGAGATTTTCCAATTTTTATGGACGTTAATGTATATAGATTACGCATGTTATTAATAAAATTGGATTATAATAATAGCTGTGGTGATGTCATTAAGGTAATAAAAGTGGGGTGTGACACTAGCCTTGGGTTTAGTCCACCAAAGCCAATCAGAAGTAAAGTCTAGCTTAGCAAGGTACAATTTCAACCTACTATTAATGCTTAGACTTACATATCAGGGCCTGCAAAGGCCCAAACATTGCATGAGTCCACTTCTTATTATAGACCTCTAACTTTCCAAGAGGAAATGTAAGAGAGGTTTCAAATGAATCCAAACCAGGACTATGTTCACAAGGAAATAGGATCCAAACCTGGACCAGAGGGGTGGTATGGCCCCCCAAACCTCCTGCTTTTAAAGAAGGCATGGAGGAAAGGTCATGGTATAACCTATCTTTGTACAAAATTATGAAGAAACAAGAGCCAGGCCTATGTACGAGGGGAATAAACCTGGCCTCTAATGTACAATATGCCTACAATCGACAGACCTAGGTCAGGTAATCATGATTTTGTTGACCAAAGGTTCAGGCAGTTAAATTATGAAAATATAGGACTGAGGGCTTACAATTATGAGTATAATCTAGGACATAGGTAGCAAAACCAAAGTGACCAAGGGTTTAGGCAGCCTTATTATGAACCTCATTACATGGAACTAGGGGTATTTGCCAAACCATGAAACCTGACCCACCTAACTAGACCGTCCGACCCGATGAGCATATGGACGATTTCAAAACACCCTACAGTCGGCTGCAGTTTGTTAAAATTAATTTTTCAATCATTGTTTCAGTCAACAGGTTTAGATATTTGGGACCCGTTGAATCCAAACCAATTAAGTATATATTGTAAAAACTTTACCTTTCTTCCTGTCAAGTTTATATTGGTCTTTGTAATTGCACATTATTTGCGTCACATGCCTATTATGATATTTGGAAAGCTATCAAACATGTTTCTCTTTTATCTAAACGTCAATCTCAAAACTCTCAACTACTTTATCTATTTTCCAGCCATTGTATCTATCTTTCTCTTATTCAACAAATTTCTCTTTTTTCCTTGTATCTCTCTTTATTGTTCCCTCATTCTCTCTTTTCTCTCTTAGTTACTGTCAACCACTTTCTCTTTCTCCTATGTATCTGCCTTTCCGTCATTCTCTCTCTTCTTCTTTGTCACTATTCTATCAGAGATTCAATTGCAACCTTAAACTCTAGTCCAAAAACCTTATTTTCTGATGATATAAACATCCAAAGGGAATGCCTCGTTCCTTTTCACGGTCGACGACCTTTGAGCTTTATTGTTCTTGAAGTTTCAAGAACGATAATGGTAAAAATACACATGGTTGGATGCGGTAGTGGCATCAATTGATTTAAGTTTTGTTTTATTTTTTTATTGATCTAGATCTATTGATCCTTAAGTTTAGTTTTTTTATTTTATTTTTAAGTGTAGTTAATTTGTTTAGGTATACTGAAAATCGTGTTTATATGGAAGTGTTTTTCGTTATTCTTTTAATTATTGAATCTATTGAACCTCGTAAATCTACAATTGTTTTTCTGAATTTTTTGATATTTGTATTTTGTAATTTCGAAATCATCCCAATCCAGCCACCAAACCAAAGAAGATAGACAAATAGTTTTGAATTAACATGCAATCGAAAACGATTGAACCTGTTTCCAAACTGAACAATTTCGGTCAAGCAGCGAGTCTGAGTCAAACCCAACTCGACTAGATCCGTGATCACCTTTACATGGAACCAGGGTGTAGAGGACCTGAGCCACTGTCACGACCCAAACCCACCCCCATAGATTTAGCATCGTAACCGACCAATAATCCTAAGATTACCGAAGGCCTCTGAAACAGATTAACAAAATAAGGGGCTAGCGGAAGAAAATATCAAACATAGAATGTCTATAGAGTTGTGCAGACATATATGGGACAAAAAAATTTAACCTTATACACATATGTTTGACGCCATATATATACATTAGTCCTTCGTCACCTTCATATACAGATTAAACAAAATGGGACTTAGCCCAGTATACAGAGTATGCAAAAACTTATTCAGATACAAACAGAAAGAAATGAAAATCTTCAACTGAATTCACAAATTCGACCACTCAAAGCATTTCGGGAACCTCCTCGGGAGGCGCACAGGTTGGCCAGCATAAAACAGATCTAGACAGCAGCTTGGGCCTGATCACGCGTCTCCTACATACATAACTAATACAGTGAACTGGAGCCTAGTGAATAATAACCGAGTAAAGGTTTTATAAATGATGTCCATGACAGATTCAGAAATCAAAATTCAATTCAGAAATAAATTCATATTCATATCAAATTCGCACAAATAATTATACGTGGTACATCCAATAGCGCTAACAGATGACTCATGATTACATAAGACGGTACAGATGACCCATGAAGAGACCAAATAACCCATTAAAGGGACGTATACAAAACAGATAAACAGTTATGCATAACCAACCCTGGTACCAGGTAATATATAACATATCATATGATGCTAAGGATGCCACGATACATTTCAGAAATAGGACAATCATTCATCTATACAGAAAATATCATTTCAGAAAACAGAGCTTATCATATCATTTCATTCAAAAAATACTTAGAGTCAAACATAACTTTATAAAGTTGTCACTCAAAGATAACTCCAAAAGCAGAACAAATAGATCAGACAATTTAGATGGACTATGGCGCGTGACCTACACAGATACATAACAAATACACATTGAAACACAAGCTCTGATGGTGCTTAAACTTATTACTCTTCTTTCTTGGTGTGTTTCTAATCCTTATGCTCCTTATTTTGGCTTAATCATGGCCTAGGAATGCCTTAGATGCAACAATGATGCAAAAATGCACTTTGAAACACTTAGCTAAATTTCTAAAAATAGAGCAGTTTGCTCAAGCGAAGCTCTGGTCGCTCGAACGGTCTACAAAGTCTGTAAAAGTACTGGATGCTTGATTTTCAAGCTCGACAGTCACTCGATAGTCACTCGAGCCAAGTACTGAAAAAAGAATGTTCGTTTGAGCGTACAATTGGTCGCTCGAGCCACCGTGCAATTGTCTGCAAAACTTCTGAAAGCTCGAATTTTACATTCGAGTGAAGCTTTGGTCGCTCGAGTGATGCGACCAAATTCTAGAATTTCCATATTGCTGTTCAAAATACAAAACTCAATTACAAAGTTTCAAAACACATTCTTTAGACCCAAAACTTAAGAAAACATGTAGAAACTCATAACACATCATGATTTGAAAACGATTTCTTAAAATCAAGCCCAAAAGCATTGACAATTATCCAAAACTCAACTTGAAACTCAATATATAGAACATGCATGAATTGATATGAGTTCTTTTCTTCCAAAACATGAACTATTGAGGTAATTTGGTATGAAACTTCATGAATTCTCAAAACAAAGTCAAGATGAACACACACATGTGGGAATTCTTTGAAATCAAACTCAAATTGTGATGAAATGGACATGCATGCATGGAATGCTATTTTTTTTTTACTTCTAAGCTCAATTCTCATGTTTTAACACTAAAACCACTTGAATTCATACACTAATGTCTTAATTACAAAGTTTAAGGGTTTGATTCTTACCTAGAGTTCTTAATTCTCTTGAATTCTAGCAATTCTTGCTTAATTCCTCCAATTTCTTCACAATGAGCTTGCAATTCCCCTTTTTCTTGTTTGATCTCTCTCTCTCTCTCTCTCTCTCTCTCTCTCTCTCTTCTTCTTCTTCTTCTTCTTCTTCTTCTTCTTTCTCACATTTGGAGTCTCAAGGATGATGAAATGGGGGTGTAATGGAATGGCCTAGCATCAAATTAGCCTTACATAGGCTTGGTTAGGCTAAATTAATTAATCCTTGATTAAACTAATCAATTACAATTATTTTATTCTAATTATTTGATTTCGAATTAGATTTCAATTAAACCTACCATAAAATTTTAAAAATTCTCAATTACATGATGATCTAGTGTAGACACCCAATTTTTGACGGCCCTTACGACTTGGACGTCATCGCTTGTACACCCAATGATGAGTCTATATGCTTGTTAAGTGCTCGAAGTCCTCAGTGGAATGCCACAGTTTTGAGCCTTTTAAACCCTACACCCCTGTTGCCTTGTTTTTGGACCAAAACCTTGGATTTTCAAGCCTGCAACCTCTGGTGGCTTGCTGGCCACCTCTATGGGTTGCCGGCCATTGCTCATGGTTGTCAGCCACTGATGTAGTCATGCCTTTTGCAGATATTTTATGACAGCTGTGCCAACTATTTGCACAGATACTTGCATATGCTCCCACGTGTATGGTTGGATGTTTCTGAGGGACTTTCATGCTTCTCTATATATAGAGGGCCTCCCCTCTTGCCATGGGGTTCGAAAAATTTTGGAGCAAAATTTTTCCTCTCTCTTTACAATTCTCTCTCTCTCTCTCTCTCTCTCTCTCTCTCTCTCTTTCTCTTGCAAATTTCATAACCGTTGCCTATACACTCTTAACCAAACCTCTCCATCTTTGAGCTGAGGTATCTTTGAGCCTTGTTTGAGCTCTTGAGGGTATGTTTGTCTTGTTTTATTGCTTGAAAGTGATCTCCTCTTCAAGAGGTATAAAAGTTTGTCTCTTTACTTGTTG
Organism: Camellia lanceoleosa; assembly: GCA_025200525.1. Classification (NCBI taxonomy): domain Eukaryota; kingdom Viridiplantae; phylum Streptophyta; class Magnoliopsida; order Ericales; family Theaceae; genus Camellia; species Camellia lanceoleosa. Next base: position 34,537,412 of record CM045771.1, on the reverse strand, counting down.
TATTTACTCTTTTTCTTACTATTTTCTAACTATTTTTGGGCTATATAAACTTTGTATTTTTGGGCTAAAACTTGGATTTTAAGGCCAATAAAGGTTGAGGGGTGGTTCACCCTTCTTAAGACTTTGCTTTCAAGGCTTTTACCATTGTGTTTTCCACCTTTACACTATCTTTTTTTGAGCTTTTAAACAATAATTTTCAGAGTTATTTCAGTGGCTAAAATCAAGTTTTAAAGTTCAAAATTGGAGGGGTTAGCCTTCCCTCCTTGTGTTTTGCATACTAACCTAGCATGATCCATGTTTTAGCTTATTATTCTAACTATTTTTGTCTTAATTCCAGCATATTTTAGAACTTATTTAAGACTATTTTAGGACTGTTTTTAAGTGTTTGTTACATTTGAGCTTTGTTTTGCATGCTTATAGCGTAATTGTCCTCATAAGCTTGGTGTTTTAGGCATTAGACACCATCTTCTTTGAGTTGATAATATTTATTTATGGTTTTCCATACTTGTGATCACTCTTAATCACCTCTGCAACATCTCTCTTTTCTTGGCTTTTGTTTTGCTTTCAAAGTGGTTTCAAACTACTTGTTTGTTTAAGCATGAAATTGATATGTCATGCTTAATGGTTTAATCCCTTTGGGGATTCATTACCAACGGTATGATGTCTCTTTCATGCCCAAAGCAACTCTTGGTTTGAGCCATCTTTCCATTAGAGGACTTAAATTCACCTTTGGACACAATTGACTAAAGAATGGATGGTAATCTAAAATGAAGTAATAAAATTGAGGTTAAAAAGGTGTAAGATAATAAGTTGTTTGAGTTCAATCGGACATTAATTGAACCCTTGAGTCTTGAGTCGTTTCATACTTATTAGTGATAAAAATGGTTCAAGATTCATTGTCAACTACTTACCTTGATCTTTCATGATATAGAGGTGGTTTTGAGAGTCTTGTTTTATTGCATTCATTGAATTTGCACACTTGATTCATAAGCCATCATGCAATGAAATTGCATCCATTGGTGGTTTGTGAACCAAATTTACTACTCATTTGAGCTGTTCAAATGAAAAGGAGGGGTACATTGTGCAAACAAATCCTTGAGAATACACTGTCTCTGCTCTGTTTGTTCTCTGTTGCAGCAAGACAACCCAGTCAGTATGGCTGGCAGGCCATCTTCAGTGGATGACAAGCCCTCTGCTGGCCACCAGTGCAAAATTAAGCAGTGTCCTTTTGAAGCAGAACAGAGTCAATTTGGAGGTGGAAATCAGTGCAAATGTTCTACTGTGTAACAGAGGCATTCAGCAGCAGAAACAGTGGCTTTTTCGGGTGGAAACCGCATTCATGCATGAGCCCTCCGTCGATCCTCGGGATCCATGTTTTAAATATATTAGTATTGTGATTAAAATAGTGGCTTTGTAATTAATTAGTTAGAATAGCTAATTCGTCTCGTGATGTAATTATTTTTAATTAGCTAGATTAGTTAATTAATTAGTTCATTTGCTGTTGTAATAATTAGTTAAAATAGCTTAGCTAAATTATTCATTTGGTTTGTAATAGTTAATTAATTAGCTTAGTGCTTTAATTAGTTAGCTAGTTAGTTCATTCGGACTCTTCTTCGTGAGAGCGCAATGTTGTAATAACGTGCATGTCTTCCAACCCCACGTCTTTCTCCCTTTTATTTACTACCTTATGATGGTTAGTTTAAGGCATCATGTTTTGTTTAGCATACTTCATGTTTGCATCCACTTGTATTGCATGCGTCGACGCACGGTTCATCATTCTAACTTGCATTGTTAGTTTAATACTTCTTTGAATACGTCCTCAGACCGCATGCTATTAAATTGATTACTGCTTCCTTTTTGTTTTATTTCTTTTTGCTAGGTAGTTTAACACCATAGCTTCAGAAAGTTCAAATATCCCCCAACTGTTCTGGACTCAAGTCAGAAGGCTTTGCAAAGCAAAAGATCTTGTTCGGGGACAACCCGTGTTTACTTCACTCCCACCGGTTACAAGACAGAAGAGAGTCAAGCAGAGTTCACCGGTCCAGTTTTTACAGTAGTCACCCCTCAATTCACCTATATCCAGTTAGGCTGAGGGACAGTCTTTTACTTCTAGTGTAGCACGAGATTACTCGCCCATTCCGATGACACAATATCCCCCAGTCAGTATAGAGGAATTGATACATCATCTTCAGCAAACAGTTGAAACCCTACAACAAGATGTTGCTCGTCAGGCCAAGGTCACAAACCGTCAGGCTGAGGTAATAAACAGGTTACAACAACAGCAGTTGCAACCGGCCACAACCTCAATATCCCATGCACCTCCCACGGGTATCCCGACACTTGGAGGCATTGCACATACTGCTAATGTCCAAGAAAATCAGGGCAATCTAGGAGAGCCAATCGCAGCACAAGCCTCCAAAGCACCTATTTACCAAAACGAAGCTCCGTTTAAGTTTGAGGTTGACCTAACTGTACTCAAGGTCAAAAAACTGGAGAAGTTATTCAAGAAAGCACAAAGTGTTAACTCCATCCTGGACATAGAGGACAGGTATACCGACTCTGCAATGACATTGCCAGATTGGTTCAAAATGCCGCACATTGATTGATTCAATGGCTCCGGAGATCCCCTGGTTCATTTACGGCTGTTTTCAGACATCTTGCGGCCGATAGGCCTGACTAGATTATAGAAGTTGTCTCTCTTTGGCCATACCATGTCTGGTATAGCAGTCATTTGGTATGCGAAGTTGGAGGATTCTGTTAAACAGAATTGGGAGGAAATGACCAAGGCCTTTATTGCTCACTACTCGTATAACACACAAATCGAGGTCACAACTCATGATCTCGAGGCAACGCACCAAGAGCCAAAGGAGGGCTTCTCAGAATTTGTAACGAGGTGGAGGGCTAAAGCTTCAATCATGACCACAAGGCCTTTCGAGAAAGATCAGATAAGGATGGTAGTCCATAATCTACACGGGAAGTTATTACAGAAGATGATTGTCCTACCTCTATTCACATTCACCGAGCTCCATGAGATTGGGGGTTCAAATCGAAGATGCCATGAAACAAGGGCTGATTACAGATGAGAAAGAGCAGGCAAAAAGGCTTTTTGTGCATAGTTCCAATGTTACCACTAGTGGTAGCACAGTTACGAGACCGTCAGATGTGAGCGTTGTCACTACCACAAACAAGACTGCCAATCCCTTTACCAACACAGCTCCACAAACTTCAGCCAACTCTACTCTATCCCAGAGGACCTTTACTTAACTCTACATGACCCTATCTCAAGCCATGAAGGTGTTAGTCAAAAAAGGGCACCTCAAACCATTAGAGTCTCGCCCACAGCCTGATCCTCTTCCACCCAAACACAACCTAGCAAAATACTGTGTGTTTCACCAACAACATGGTCATGATACCGACCAATACTTCCGACTACATCATGAGATTCAAGACCTCATTGACAACAAGGTGATCGCACCACCCCAGAAACCAAATGTAACTACAAACCCACTCCCGGCCCACAATCAAGTTCCCCCACTTGAAAATCTAAACCTAATCCATACACTGGCCATCCCTTACAACCCCAGCGTATATATTACCCTTTCCCACCTACCAAGACCGATGTTGTTCATTCCTGAAAGCATAGATCTGTGCATGATGGACACATCCACACTTCAACCTAAGCCTGTGGTGGTGACAGTTGTAGTAGAAGGAAGGTTGACCTTGGAGGAAGGTATGAGTCCATTGCCGGAGAGATCTGAGGACTTACCTAATGGGGTGTACAATCCGAGCAGCTACATTGTGCCAACCGGTCAAGTCAAGCTGGAATTGGTGTTGCCCACTGTGGTAGAGGTTAATGTGGCTAGGGAGGATGGCCTGAGCCAAGGGTTGGATGATTTGGAAGAACTCGAGGAGGATTTAGACAAACTGCAGTTCTTTGATGAACAAGATCAAAAGGATGTATAGATTGGCTAGTTCGATTTAAATGGATCAACAAACAACTTTGGGTAGTTGAGTGATGAGTCGGATAAGGAGGAAGGAACTGAAATGAAATCGGAGGAAAAGGAAGCAGGAATTGTTGTAGTGGCCGGAAGAGCCGATGAAAAAGGAAAACTGCCAGAGAACACCAGCACGGAAAATTCAACTCAGGAACTGGGCGCTGTGAGCACTGTGGACACAACACAGGAAGCTGCACTGAAGCAGTTTGAACGAAAGAGGGTTGAAGATAACCAAGAAACTATAATGGCCCAACACCCTGTAGGGGATACCTATGATGTGAAGGTAATACAAATGGAGCCGGACAACTGTTTGTCGATTGCTGAAGGTGTATGGTAGGATAATGCCGATTTGTATCTGGTCCACACCGACGAAGACTGGGGTGAGTGTCTTCCAGACAACATGACAAGAAATAGATCACATGACAATAAGTGGGCGGTATTTTAAGCCATCGCACTTAGATCAAGCTGAGGCGTCTGGAAAAGAGAGAGAAGTTGAGAAATAGAAAGAGAAGCAGCTGGAAGAAGAGGCAGTGTTGAAGCAGCTTAAGAAAATCCAAGCTGACATCTTAATTTGGGGTCTTCTCATGGCCTCCCGAGTACATTAACAGGCATTACTGTCGGCAATGGACAAAGCTAAATTGTCCATTGACACTACCCCTGAACAGCTTGTGAGATTGGTCTTCCCAGGTGGCGCCAAGCTAACTCTAACCTTTTCTGACAAAGAACTGCCGCCGGAAGGCTCAGCTCACAACAAACCCTTGTACATATCTATTGAGTGTAAGGAAAAATGGGTACCGGTGGTGTTGATAAACACCAATTTAGCTATCAATGTCTGTCCTTCCCACACAGTTTATGCCATTGGCCTTAGACCGGCAATCTTTGTGCCCACGACCCAAGTGATTCGGGCATATGATAATACAAGCAGGGAGGTCATGGGCACGGTGCAAATCAGAGTCCAGGTGGGCCCAGCTCAGCAAGATGTCGAGTTCCATATCCTGGATATGCTGGCCACCTTCAACTTACTGCTAAGGAGGCCCTGGTTGCATCATGTGAAAGTTGTCTCCTCCACCCTCCATCAAATATTGAAATACCCTCACAGGAAAGGAGTGGCGATTGTTTTCGGAAATTCATCCATCCATCCCCCACCAGAGGTAACTACACCAGTGTTGGAGATCACTTATTGCGATGAGGATGTATTCCTCTCAAGGTTGACTCTGGCTAAGGCCTAAGTAATGTAGACCATTTTGGCCGTTGATGAGGGCATGTATGTCACCGCCCAATCTATCTATTTCATGAACAAACTGCAACATATGCCAGGAATGGGACTTGGAAGAAGTGACCGGAAAGGTGTCACAACATTGATAGATGTGCTGCATAATCCACATGCCTATAGTCTGGGTTATGTACCCACCAAAGAGGACTGGATCAGGAAAGGAGAAGAAATCAAAGGTAGAGCCAGAGCTAAGTAGGCTGGGAAACACTATGAGCTCATCTACAAGCCAATCCAAGGGACACTGAATGGCCGCTTTGTTCAAGAGGGAGAATATTTCTCCTTTTGCGTCTTTCCCGAGCCCTAGATGAATTCCACGAAGCAACGTGTCCCTGGATTTGAGATCTTTTTTGACCTGCAGCTACAGAATAATGATAAGGAGAAAAAGGCCAAACCAAGTACTGAAGCTGAACAGAGCATGGAAAATGAATCGGACAACAGCGAGCTTAGAGTAGGGACAGCACTGGCTTATCTCCTTATAGATCCTGTGGCTGACTCAGAGAACTTGGGAGATAACCTTACCATCTCTATGATCGAAGAAGAACTGGGTGTGAACCCAACCAAGATGCATCAAAGGCATCATCTCTTCTCTAGCAGCTAAAGGAGGGCTATCTGTCTAGTTCTGAGTCGGGTGATGAGCTAGAATCTGATTCCACTAAGTCTGTGGAGTCGGAATCAGATTCCGATTCTTCTGAGTCTGAGTTTGGTGTTCCCAGGGGTGGTAGCCCGGATGCCAAGGTCTTGTCCAGGTCCTCTTTTTCTTTTGTTTTTGAGTCAGTTGTAACTGAAGATCTGGATCTTATGAATGAGAACGCTGCCGATTCTGAGTATTTCTCTGTGCCGCTTATTTATTGTATTAACTAAGATTTTCAGAATTTTAATGAAAACGAGGAGGAAGGAATTCCTCTGGTTTTGAAAAACTTGATTAATCAAGAGGATGAGAGGTTTGCTAAACCCTGTGCTGATAAGATCATTGCTATTAATGTGGGTACTGATAAGGATCCACATCTGGTCCAGATCGGGTCCACGTTGTCTTCGGAGGAGCGCGAGCACCTAGTCGCTTTATTAAAAGATCTCAAAGATGTTTTCGTGTGGTCCTATGAAGACATGCCTGGAATCAATCCTGAGATTATACAGCATTGGATCCCTCTTGACCTTAAGGCCCAACCGGTCAAGCAGAAGTTGTGCAGAATTCGTTCGGATTGGGCACTGAAAATCAAGGAAGAGGTCACCAAACAGATCGAGACAGGTTTCTTGTTAGTATCTGAGTATCCGACTTGGTTGGCCAATATCATCCTAGTGTCGAAAAAGGGTAGTAGAATTCGAGTATGTATAGACTTCTGGGACTTGAACAGAGGCAGTCCGAAGGATGACTTTTCTCTGCCACATATTGATGAGTTAGTGGACTTCAGTGCGGGCCATGCATTGCTATCCTTTATGGACCAGATTCTGATGGCGCTCGAGGACAGAAAGAAAATCACATTCACTACGCCGTGGAGTACCTACTGCTACCGGGTTATGCCGTTTAGGTTGAAAAATGCTGGAGTTACCTATCAAAGGGCTATAACCATCATTCTGCATGGCATGATCCACAAAGAGGTCGAGATGTATGTGGACGACATGATTGTCAAGTACAAAGAATGAGAGGGCCACTACATCACCTTGAAGAAGTTCTTTCCACGGATCAAGGAATACAGATTAAGGTTAAAACCGCAGAAATGCACCTTCGGCATAACGCAGGAAAAATGCTGGGCTTTTTGATCACATAGAGGGGCATCGAAGTAGATCCTTCTGAAATTAAGGTCATCTTAGAAATGCCACCACCAAGGACTCAAAAGGAGGTACGAGGCTTTTTGGGTAAAGTACAATTCATAAGACAGTTTATTTCCAAATTAACCTTGACTTGTGAACCACTATTTGGTCTCCTAAAGAAATGGAAGAAATTCTAATGGGATGATCGATGCCAATTTGTCTTTGAGTAGGTTAAGCAGTACCTTTAGAATCTACCTGTGTTATCGCTGCCAAAGCTAGGGAAGCCTTTGATTTTGTATCTGTCAGTGACAGACACAACTATGGGATGCATGCTTGCTCAAGAATCTGAAGATAAGATGGAGAAAGCCATTTACTATTTGAGCAAGAAAATGTTAGAATACGAGACCCGCTATACTCCGTTGGAGAAAGCTTGCCTAGCCTTGGTATGGGCTACCAGGAAGTTAAGGCACAACTTGTTAGCTCACTCTGTAATCTTAGTTTCGAGATTAGATCCCATCAAATATCTCTTTGAGAAACGAGCGCTTACGGGTAGGCTAGCCCATTGGTTGCTTCTCTTCTTCGAATTTGATCTTAAATATGTCACCCGTAAGTCGATCAAGGGAAAAGCTGTAGCGGAGTTCCTGGCAGATCACCCAGTAGAAGGAGATGAGGCAGTGGAATACTTGTTCCCAAATGAAGCCATTCTGCAAGTTGAGGAGGAGACTTGGACAATGTACTTTGACAGAATAGCCAATCAGTACGGTTATGGGATAGGTGTGTTGCTAATAGCACCCGATGACTCCCATATACCTTTAGTCTTCAAACTCTGGTTCAAGGTGTCCAATAATGAAGCAGAGTATGAAGCATGTATCGTTGGTGTAGAAGCCACCCTAGACCTAGGGGCAAAAAGATTGGATGTCATCGGGGACTCGAACTTAGTTGTTTTTCAAGCAAAAGGAGACTGGAAAGTCAAAGAAGAAAAGATGAAGGTTTATCACCAAAACCTAGATGTTCTAATTCCTAGGCTTGAAAAGCTGACTTTTACACATCTACTGAGAAAGAACAACAAGTTCGCTGATGTTTTAGCAACTCTATCTTCTATGGTAGACATCCCACTTGGAGTCCAGATGCGTCCGATTATCATTGAGCAGAAATACATGCTGGCTTATGAAACTATCGCCGTAATAGATAAAATGCAAGACAAAAACCCTTGGTACCACGATATTTGGAACTTCTTGGAAAATGAGATTTATCTACCAGGGGCAAATGCCAAGGACAAACGAGGAATACGGTGAATGGCCGTCCAATTTATCATCTGCAGAGGTAAACTGTATAAAAGAGGTCATCTGGAAATGCACAAGTTGTGTGCCGAAAAAGAAGAATCAAAGCGCCTAATGAAGGCCATCCATGGAGGAGAGTGCGGAACGCACACGAACGATGTGATGTTAGCCTAGAAGATTCTCAGGCAAGGTTACTACTAGTCCACTATGGAGGAGGATTGTATTGGATTTGTTCAACGATACCACAAATGCTAAATTCATGCCAATCGCATGAATATCCCGCCGTCAAAACTGTATAACATGACTTCGCCATGGCCTTTCTCAGTCTGGAGAATCGACGTTATCGGGGTAGTCACACCAAAAGGGTCGAATGGGCATGAATATATCTTGGTGGCAATTGATTACTTTACAAAGTGGGTGGAAGCTCAGTTTTGTGCAGTGTTGAAAGTATCACATGTGGCCAAGTTCATTAGAAACAATATCATTTGTCGATATGAAGTCCCAAACGAGATCATATCAGATAATGGCTCCCACTTCAAGAAAGAGGTGATAGACTTGTTGGAGAAATACAATATGGCTTTTCATAAGTCATCTACATACAGGCCCCAAACCAATGGAGCTGTCGAAGCCGCCAACAAGAACATCAAGAATATCTTGCAGAAGATGGTTGAGACCTATAGGGACTGGCCAGATAAACTATCATTCGCACTCTAGGGTTATAGTACTTCAATTCAGACATCTACGGGGGCAACTCCTTATTCTCTTGTCTACGGGATGGAAGTCGTTTTGCCAATTGAAATAGAAGTCCTGTTGCTGCGAATTATGGCTGAGTGTCAGATAGTAAAAGCGGACTGGCAACAAAGCAGATTTGAGGAGTTGATGTTGTTTGATGAGAGAAGGCTGAAAGCATTGTATCACGTTCAGGGCTACCAACGCAAAATTACCAGGGCTTTTAACAAGAAAGTTAAGTCCTGGAATCTCAAAGAGAGGGATATGGTGCTGAAAGACAACCGAACTCCCATTCATGACCCTAGGTTCAAGTTCAGATCCAATTGGACTAGTCCTTACATCATCAAAGCTATCTGGTCAGGTGGAGCTATTATTCTCATGGACTTAGATGGCCTGGAATTTTCACAACCGATCAACATGGACAAGTTGAAAAAATACTATCCGTAAGAGGCTCGCCAGGCCGAAAACCCGGAAGGGCAACCTAGGCAAAAGTTAGAGCATGAAAATTAAAAATAAAGAAAAACTGAGCTCGCAAGGTTGAAAACCCTAAAGGGCGACTTTGGCAAAAGTTAGATCGCAAAAGGAGAGAGTTAACACTCGAGTGAACCTGAACCGAACTACATAAGGCCTGATTCCTATCTTCGAGATACGTAGGCAACTTCATCCTAAAGTTCGGCCATAATCACCTCCAACTCAACTGTCCTGGCCATGTGTCTGATCAGATCATCTCTATTTGTTCTTTACCTGAGAGTTCGGTTGTGATCTCTACTCTGAAAGAATAGATGGTTACAATGTAGAGTAGTGGTATACAATCAAGGGGCATTTCTAATCTTTTGATTTGGGGTTGTACATCTTGAGGATTGATTCCGTGCATGTCAAGTGGTAATCCTTTTTGAAAATGGTTTTGGAAAGTTTTAATAAAAGTTGATTTTGTTCAAAATTTTACCTTTTACAACTTAGACCATTTTTGGACCAAAAGGAAAATTTTCAGTGCTAACAACTTTAATTTTATTGATTTCAACATAAAGCTCTCCAACTCTCTGATACAAATCAAAGTTGCTTTTATTAAAAAAAAACCTTGAAAAGAAAGGTCAAAGCAATAAACTAGGGGCATATGTGAGTCAGGTGCTCCTGTGTCCTCTGTTCGTGCTTGTGGAAGCTTCTGAAGCCAAAGTGGGCCCGGTTTGTGCTCATCCTCGAGCCAAGCCAAACACTCACCAGAAAGGGCATAACTGAAACTAGGGGTAGGGGCTAGAAGCTCTCTCGTTCTTCAAGCAATGAGGTACCTAGCCAAGTGTGAACCACGGATGGGGAATGAAACTGGGTACTCTGCTCCCTCCTCTGGGTGGGTCTAATCATGCGCGAATTGACGTTTGAACTGGAAAGGGAAGTAGAACACGCAGTGTATGAGGCCGATCAACTGTATGCCAAGTTGCCGAGCCATGCTATAACTCATCTCGGTCAGATTAAGCCAAGGGCAATGCAAAGCTATGTTAGCAGTAGACCTGTTGCACATTCAGTTGCACCATCATCTCTCATTCGAGAAATCCACTAGTCGGTGGCGGAAGAAATAACCTTGAGCTGAGTACTCAGGACAAAAGTCCACTGCCTTCAGCTTATCCATAAGCCACACTTGGGAAGGGATGAAAGAAAAGAGAGATTAAAGAATATAGAGATATATGTTGAGAGAAAAATAAGAAAAGGGCTTTGAGAGAAAAACAGAGCATGAGTGTCGAGTGATTTGAGAGACACATATGAGAAAGGGTAGGAAACAATACCTGAAGAAGTAGTGGACTCCCTGCGAATCTAGTAGTCTCTCGCCGATGAAAGGAATCTAAGCCCATCAAGGTCTCGGCCAGTGCCAAACCAATGTAACTCTTACCTTCTTTTAGACCTTAGGCCACTTCGATCAACCAAATGATGGATCCGCCGAAACTAGGGGCAAGAAGGAAATGTGCAAGCATACATAAGCAGTGGGCATGTTGCCGAAAACCTCGCCAGAGGAGGTCGCCTCTGTCACTGATATCGGAGAATCGATGAATCACGCTGGGTATGTCTAGCTTTCCGTTGTGGGCCAAAGACTGAGCCTTATGCAGAGTAAGCCCACACATCCGTCCCAAAGCTTGGGCATGGCCAAAACGGGGCTGAGGCATGATTTCCTCATCGCGCCGGGATTCCATTAATGCCTGAAATTCTTCAAGTGTCGAGCATATTTCTTGTCCCCTCGAAGCGAAAGACATGTGCAATTGGGTCCTAGCATCGCGCCACAGTATGGAGGAACGAAAAACAATGTGGAGTACGGTTCAACGGAAAAAGTACATTTATGCCGAAACCCTGAAATTTACCTTTTTTATGCCATCTAAAGTGGTTATCCAATCCACGAGCTTTTTGGCAAAGAATGGCTCCATTTGTGGAAAAAATTGTAGCTGAAATGAGGTCCTGGAGGAGAAATCACAAAGCTGAACCTTTTGTAGAAAATAAGGCTGTGAGTGGAAGACAACTGTCAACAATTTGGAGGTTACTTACATTGGTGGCCGGCAGGCTATCTCCTCTGGCCGACAACTTTTCTTGGTGGCCGTGATTCCTCTTCGCTCGCTGCTCATTCATCGTGTCTTTGGGCGGTGTTGACAATGTGTTTTTGTCTCGATCTTCGTGTTTTGAGGTCTTGTTTTGAGTCTTTTTGGTTTTAGCAGGTGTGTTTATATTTGTATTTCAGTTGTTGTTGCTTTGTTTATCGAGTTGTATTTTGTATTTCATATTTTGGTTGTTGGTTGGCTTATTACCCGATTAAGAATATCGTGCCAATACAAGTGTTCAGTGTTGATTTTCAAATTCAATTCCATGTCCATTTCAGTGCAAATATGATGCTCATGATGCAAAAATGACAACACTTTTCATAAAAACTACGAGGTTTTATTCTGATCATGGTTTTTACAAAAGAGAAGTACAAGTTTCAAAGTAAAATAAACCCTATATGAAGCTATACATGTGCTAATGCTACCCAACAAAAAGAAACTAAGCAAAAAAGTACAAAAAAATCAACGCCAGTCGCCTCAGGCCCGAAATGCCCTCTTCGTCCTCTTCTTCGGAGGGGAGGACTTGAGAGCACTATCTTCAGAAGCACCGCTGTCAGAATCAGACTCTGATCCAGAACTGGTATCAGCTCTGCTTGCTGTCTCAGAGTCCTCCTCGACGTCACCTCAGCTCTCGGACCCCGAGCCAGTATCATTGTCTCTACTCTAAGATGACTCAAAATGTTGACTCGCTGCCTCCTCGGAGTCACTACTCTCAGCATCGTCATCGCTTAAGATGGGCTCTAAAGGACTGCTCTGGCCTCGGGTGCCCCTATCTCTACCTCGACTGTAGCTCACATCTAGGCCAGAAGCTGGGGCTTGTCTCTCTTTCCTCTATGCTGTTGGAGGAGGTGCTACCGGTACTGGTGCTGCTAATGTTGCTGGTGCCATCGGTGCAGATGGAATTTGGAAAAAATAGTTGTCAACATATCAGCTACAGTGTGTGTATCAGATATAGGTATAGTATGCAGAAATCAGATATAGTATGAGTACAGTGTGTGAGTATAGTGTATCAGTGTAGTTTGGGAAAGACTACGGTTGAAATGCCAGTGTATAAGTGGAAATATGATAACATAAAGCGCAAACTGAAAGAAATTACCTGGATACCGTGCTCTTCTGCACCATACTCATCAAGGAAGCCACCAGCTCAAGGAGGCTCCCCGTATACTCTATAGATGCCTGCAAGTGCATCTAGATGATCAATGTCTAGAATAAACATATCTGAAGTAGAAATGTATGGGTGCAAATGATAAATTGTGGTCCATACCTGGGACGAGCCTCGAACTCCGACAAGCTCGTGTCCAGTCTCTGCCGGCTCAATCGGGATCTGGTAAGCAATCCCAGTAAGCCGCCAGCATGTGAGCGCAGTGGAAAGCTCTGGCCAACAGATAATCTGCCCAATAGGGGGAGCCCCTCTAGCAAGGGCCTTAGTCGCTCGAACCGCCTCGCCTGCCGCAAGAGCCCCTGCCCTTCGCTTACGTAGGCGCCTGTCAAAAATGGCATAAGGTACGTCTGAATAAAGGTCATGTAATCGCTCTCTCTTCTAAAGAAGTCAGCGTCCAAGCCTATCATGAATTGAATGACTGTGTCAACATATAGGCTGTCTGTTGTCCTCATAGACTCTGGAGGTAGCATCAGAATGTTCAAATTAGGCAAGCTCACAGTTTGGTGAACAAATCTCTCGCTCAAGAACCAATCCTGGCAGACTGGGCCCTCTAGCAGAATTCGAAAGTGCGATATGCCCTAGGCTCCCGCGTACTGGTCCCGCATCCCGGCCGGCATCATGGCCCAATGTTGCCACGCGATCTGTACATAGAGAATGTACAGATTATTAGTTGTCGTCAGTTGCCAAAGTGTGAATTAGAGCAATTGTAAAGAAAAAATAATTGTGAGTTTCGAGTTACCTCAGCGGCGACCACAATGTCAAAGTAATGGCAGAAGAAGGCAAAGGTCTCACGACTCTGGTGCTGACACCGACCATCGTACTGTCTTGAATAGGAAACCACCAGGGGTAGCTCTTCCATAGGCTCTAGAGCAAGGGCTGGAAAATACGCATAAACCCATAGCTGCAAGGAAAGTGCAGTGATATGTTATTAACGACATAAACAGATATAGAAAGTGCAAAGCAGAAAGCGCAGAGTATGAATAGATACAAAAAGTGCAAAGCAGCAAACACAGAGCATAAATAGATACAAAAAGTGTAAAGTAGAAAGCACAGCCTGAACAGATATAGAAAGTGCAAAGCAGAAAGCACAGGTGTTGAACAGATATAAAGCAGAAAATGTGAAATGAAAAGTATAAAGTGCAAAGAAGGAACTGAAATGCATACCTCCCAAGCTCGCCAATAGCCATCGATCTGCTCTCCCCTCCTGCAAGAGGTAGAGCTCATATAGCCATATAGGGTGGCGAGGCCAACTCCGCCCTAGTTGTAGAAACGTACTTGGAAAAGGGTCACCAGGGCACTCAACAGATATAAACCCATGGTGTTCCACCTGTTTGAAAATAAGGTGGTACCCAGGACAAACATCAGGAAGCCCCGGGCATACTATTTCATCTCCTTTAGCATCTCGGGCTCGCTCCCACGGAACTGCTCGACAAAACAACTGTATCTCACTATGGCTGGCCGATACAAAGGTGGGTGCGCTCCTAATAGGTCGATCAAAGTAGCCTCCCACTTCCCCATGTCTGTGTCAAAGGGGATCGGATCGCCTCTTATTCTTAAGCCTGTGATCATGGCAAAGTCGTAGGGAGTCATCGTCATCTCTCCGGCAGTAGAGAGGTGGAATGAGTTAGTAATGTCCCACCACCTCTACACTAATGCTCTTAGAAGGGGGCGGCTCGCTATGACATGTGTCAGACCAGAGTAGAAAAGGCCAAAGCCGGTCTTATCGACAATGTCACGGACCCTGGCAGGGAGCTCGTCGTACCAATCCCTCGCTCGCTCTGTACCCTCTGTAGACATGAGAGTCTCCCTGTGATAAAGAATAGGTGAATTAGATGAAAGGCGGTGAAAAAATATAGATGGATGAAAGGTAGTGCAAGAAATGCAGTTAAAAAAAAGGCAGGAATGCATGAAAACACAGTTCATACCTCAGTGGTGCTGGATGAAAAGTGGAAGGCCGGCTCTCTCAGCAGGAGGTCCTCTGGTACACCGCGAGCAAAGTCGCTGAAACGCCTAATGCCTCCAGGTGGTAATATATGTGTGCGGGGATGATATCTCGCCGGATCGAAGGGCCACACTCTCAATGGTAACGGCTCTGGCTTAAACTCAGACACAAACTCCGCCTCAAGGTCAGCCTCAATGCCCTTAGCCACCTCGCCAACTTTCGCAACTACCGACTCCTCTACCTCGACAACGGATGGAAATGCAGATGGAACATTTGGAGGAGCTTCGTTGTGTGGAATCTCATCCGCCATCTAGAAAATGGGTGAAAAGTAGGTGAGAAGTGAAGAAAATTGGAGAAAAGATAGTAAACTTGGAAAAAGTCAACCCTAGGAGAGAGAAAATGGGAGAAAAAGTCAGAGCTTGAGAAAGTTCACAAAACCCAAGAAAAACTCAATGGGAACAAGCCTAAAGTGGTGAAAATCGTAGAAAAAGCGATGAAATCAAAATCTAATCGATTTAAAATGTAGAGAACTAAGAGGGTTTTATGAGAAAAAAGATTGCGTGGAGCGGTAGAAAACGCGTATAAAGCACGGATCTAGAAAGAGAAAGTACCTAGAGAGAGGGAGAGGGTTTTCGTGCTTAGAGAAGTGAGGAAATGAAGTTTGAGATGGTATACTTAAAGACCCGAGGTAAAAAGTCAATTTTGCCCCAAATTTGCAATCGATGGCCAGCAGGCCACCATTGGTGGCTGGCACGCCACATTAGTGACCAAAAAGGGTTTTTGCTGGCCGACAGGTGGCCATCAGCTTCTTCTGGTGGCTAGCAGGTGGTCGGTGGCTCTTAAGTAGGTCCTGGTGCTATTTTGTGCTTCTACTTCCTAAGTAATGTATGGAAGATTATGCTTCAAAAGCTTGCAGCTGCATTCCGGTGTGTGAACGTGTCCCACTTGTTACAATGAACGAGGTGTATCCTTTTGAACATGTTGTAATTCCTCCGAGAGGTAAATCAGAGGTTGTCATCGAATATCATTTTATTCATTTTTGTTAAATTATGCTTTTGTTCTCTTTTGTTGCATAGAATATGCATTTCACATATATGTATACTGCATGCGTGTCTTGCATCATTTATGATTTGTGCGTAGAACATGCTGTCAATTTTGCATAGAACATGCTTTTGTTTCTTGCGTAGAACAAGCCTTCAAGTTAACATCATACGTTGGTTGTCTATCTTGCATGGAATATGCTTCATGCATCTATCGCACACGTTCACTTTGTGCATCTATCGCACACCTCTCTGTTTTATCTCAGGAGCCGTGAAGCGCAACCTCAAGTGATTTTTCTTGGTTCTCAGAATGCGTGAAGTGTAACCCTAGGCGTGTTTTATCTCGAGACGCGTGAAGCGCGAGCCCGAGCGATTTTTCTTGTTTCTCAGGACGCGTGAAGTGCAACCCTGGGTGTGTTTCATCTTGGGACACGTGAAGCACGAGCCCAAGTAGTTTTCTTATATCTCAGGACGAGTGAAGCGTGGCCCTGGGCGTGTTTTATCTCGGGACGTGTAAAGCGCGAGCCCGAGCGATTTCTCTTGTATCTCAGGACGCATGAAGCACGACTTTGGGTGTGTTTTATCTCGAGATGCATGAAACGCAAGCCCGAGCGGTTTTCTTCTATCTCAGGATGCGTGAAGCGTGGCCTTGGGTGTGTTTTATCTTGGGACACGTGAAGCGCGAGCCCGAACGGTTTCTCTTGTATCTCAGGATACGTGAAACGCGACTTTAGGCGTATTTTATCTCGGGAGGCGTAAAACGCGAGCCCGAGCAGTTTCTCTTGTATCTTAGGACGCGTGAAGTGTGGCCCTAGGCGTGTTTTATCTCGGGACACGTAAAGTGCAAGTCCGAGTAATTTTTCTTGTATCTCAGAACGCGTGAAGCACGACCTTAAGCGGTTTTTATCTCGAGACACGTGAAATGCGACCTCGAGTGGTTTTCATTCCTCTGTTTCTCAGGACACGTGAAGCAGCTCTGGGCGTATTTTATCTCGGGAAGCGTGAAGCATGAGCCCAGGCGGTTTTTTATTTCTTAGGACGCGTGAAACGCGACCTTGGGCATGTTTTATCTTGTGACGCGTAAAGCGCGAGCCCGAATGATTTTTCTTGTTTCTCTAGACGCGTGAAGCATGAGTCCGAGTGATTTTCTCTTATCTCAGGATGCGTGAAGCGCGACCTTGAGCGGTTTTCATCTCAGGACGCGTGAAACACAACCCCGAGCAATTTTCATTTCTCAATTTCTCAGGATGCATGAAGTGTGTTTTGGATCTTTTTACAGGCAACCTGTGTTGGTTTTAAGCTTAAAGCTACTCATTCATATGTTATCTTGCTTGTTGCATTTGTTATCGCTTATTGTATTATCTCCCATGATCGTGAGTACTCAAAATAGCTAGCTTCATGAAGCATGTGAGTCCAGTTTTCAAAATTTTTTGTGCATATCATTTGCATCTTGCCCCAGAACTACGCTAGTTTGATTCCTTGCAAGGGGATACATATGCAGCCTGCGAGCGCAACCATTTATTTCTGTCTTTATTGTTTGTCCAAGTCTTACGGCCTTGTCAAAATGGGTCATCTTCGAGCTTTGACATTCACTCATGTCATTTCATGACTTCGAATTTTGTCAAAGAGGGGCAACAGTAGACATCTCATTTTTTACGGCCCTTACGACTTGGACGTCTTCGCTTCCACACCTAATGATGAGTCTATATGCTTGTTAAGTGCTCGAAGTCCTTAGCAAAATGCCACAGCTTTAAGCCTTTCAAACCCTACACCCCTGTTGCCTTGTTTTTAGACCAAAACCTTGGATTTTAAAGCCTGCAATGGGCTGTCGGCCATTGCTCATGGTTGCCGGCCACAAGTGATGGCCTGCTGGCCACCATTAGTGGCCATGCCTTTTGTAGATATTTTGTGACAACTATGCCAACTGTTTGCACAGATGCTTGCATCTGCTCCCACATGTATAGTTAGATGTTTCTGAGGGAGTTTCATGTTTCTCTATATATAAAGGGCCTCTCCTCTTGCCATAGGATTAGAAAAATTTTGGAGCAAAATTTTTCCTCTCTCTCTCTACAATTCTCTCTCTCTCTCTTGCAAATTTCTTCACCTTTGCCTATACACTCTTAACCAAACCTCTCCACCTTCGAGCTCTTGAGGGTGTGTTTGCCTTGTTTTATTGCTTGAAAGTGATCTCCTCTTCAAGAGGTATAAAACTTTGTCTCTTTACTTGTTGTATTTACTCTTTTTCTTAATGTTTTCCAACTGTTTTTGGACTGTAAAAACTCTGTACTTTTGGGCTGAAACTTGGGTTTTAAGGCCAACCAAGGTTGAGGGGTGATTCACCCTTCTTTACACTTTACTTTCAAGGCCTTTACCATTGTATTTCCCACCTTTACACTATCTTTTTTTGAGCTTTTAAACACTGATTTTGAGAATTATTTGCATGGCTAAAATCATGTTTTGAAGTCCAAAATTAGAGGGGTTAGCCTCCCCTCCTTAAGTTTTGCTTACTAGCCTAGCATGATCCATGTTTTAGCTTATTATTCTACCTATTTTTGTCTTAATTTCAACATGTTTTAGAACTTATTTAAGACTGTTTTAGGACTATTTTTAAGTGTTTGTTACATTTGAGCTTTGTTTTCCATGCTTGTAATGTAATTGTCCTCATAAGGTTGGTGTTTTAGGCATTAGACACCATCTTTTTTGAGTTGATAGTGTTTATTTATGGCTTTCCATACTTGCGATCACTCTTAATCACCTCTGCAACCTCCCTCCTTTTTTGGCTTTTGTTTTGCTTTGAAAGTAGTTTCAAACTACTTGTTTGTTTAAGCATGAGATTGATATGTCATGCTTAATGGTTTAATCGCTTTGGGGATTCATTACCAACGGTATGATGTCTCTTTCATGCCCAAAGCAACTCTTGGTTTGAGCCATCTTTCCATTAGAGGACTTAAATTCACCTTTGGACTCAATTGACTAAAGAATGGATGGTAATCTAAAATGAAGTAATAAAATTAAAGCTAAAAAGGTGTACAATAATAACTTGTTTGGGTTCAATCGGACGTTAATTGAACCCTTGAGTCTTGAGTTGTTTCATACTTATTAGTGATGAAAACGGTTCAAGATTCATTGTCAACTACTTACCTTGATCTTTCATGATAGAGAGGTGGTTTTGAGAGTCTTATTTTATTACATTCATTGAATTTGCACACTTGATTCATAAGCCATCATGCAATGAAATTGCATCCATTGGTGGTTTGTGAATCAAATTTACTACTCATTTGAGTTGTTCAAATGAAAAGGAGGGGTACATTGTACAAACAAATCCTTGAGAATATACTGTCTCTGCTCTGTTTACTCTCTGTTGCGGCGAGAGACAACCCGATCGACTATATGGCAAAGCCATCATCGATGGATGGCAAGCCCTCTCAGCCACCGGCAAAATTAAGCAGTGTCCTTTTGAAGCATAACAGAGTTGGTCTGGAAGTAGAAATCAGTGCAAATGTTCTACTATGTAACAGAGACATTCAGCAACAAAAACAGTGGCTTTTTCGGGTGGAAACCGCATTCATGCATGAGCCCTCCGTCGATCCTCGGGATCCGTGTTATAAATATATTAGCATTGTGATTAAAATAGTGGCTTTGCAATTAATTAGTTAGAATAGTTAATTCGTCTCGTGTTGTAATTATTTTTAATTAGCTAGATTAGTTAATTAATTAGTTCATTTGTTGTTGTAATAATTAGTTAAAGTAGCTTAGCTAAATTATTCGTTTGGTTTGTAATAGTTAATTAATTAGCTTAGCGCTTTAATTAGTTAGCTAGTTAGTTCATTCGGACTCTCCTTCGTGAGAGCGCAATGTTGTAATAACGTGCATGTCTTCTAACTCCACATCTTTCTCTTTTTTATTTACTAGCTTATGATGGTTAGTTTAAGGTATCACGTTTTATTTAGTATACTTCATGTTTTGCATCCACTTGTATTGCATGCGCCGACACTCGGTTCATCATTCTAACTTGCATTGTTAGTTTAATACTTCTTTGAATACGTCTTCAGACCGCATGCTATCAAATTGATTCATATGTCATATTAATAGTCGAGCCTAGTAATTACATATCGCTTGTGTTGCATTAGTCATATCGCATAGTTAGGAATCATGCATTTTTCTAACTTGTTTCTCTTATTGTCTTAGAGTATTAGGTGAGCCTTTACTTGTTTTAGCATATCGTATGTTGATGTTGCCATGTTTAGCATGCTTGCCATGTTTAGCATGCTTGCCATGAGGCTAAGTGCTTAGTTGATAATTGCTTGAATGCTTGTAAATGAAGGCTAATTGCTTGAATTGGAATAATTTGAGTAATGTTCATAGGCGATCACTTTTCAAGTGGTGCATATTTCGAAACAAATTTCAAAATGAACATAAGCCAAGTGTTCCAATTCTTGCAAATTAGTCTATACTTGTGTGTATGCGCATCACATAGTAATGCTAGCCTAATAAACCGAAACAAGAGCATATAATGTAAATAAGATTCTTATCATGATTAGTAAAGACCAATCTTTGATCGGGCGAGCAGGGGTGCTCAATTCATGACCTTCCCCTCTCGTACCTAAGTTCCTGAGCCAAGACAATCTTGGTGATGACGGACACGTGGCCTTTGGCATGAGTCATGGGTTTCCTAAATTTTTCAAAAACATTTAGGTGGCAACTCTGTATCTGGCAAATCAGTCCATTTTTGGTAATTTGATTCAAAATCGATTTTCTAAAAGATTTTCCGGATTGGGACTCTTTGGTGTTTATCTATTTCACATTGCACTTGTGGAATCAGATTCAGAATCGTGGGAGTCCGATACGGTAGGGCTTATTCGACTTCCGAAAGGAGGCACGAAAAAATCGAGCTACACTTAGTCAATTTCATGTTCGAATGTCGTTAAGGCCTTCAATTCGCATATTGAAACATAAATTCAGATAGATATTCCTACGTTAGACAGATATAAGCACAATTAACACAAAACACATGCAATAAACTCAGAATTTCTTCTTAATTACTCATTAGGCATTCTTATACATGGTTTATTGACTAATCACAGATCGGGGTTATTAAAGCCACCTCCTCAACAACATTTGTATAAGGAAGTAGACCATGGTGCACAGAATGCACAGTTGGAACATGAGCCTGTTCAGATTAATAGGAACCAGATAATGAAGGTCATTTAAGAGATATATGGCCCAGGCCTAAGGAGGCCTAATAGGCAAATGTTTAGAAAACCACATCCCCCATAGGTAGATGCACTTCCATTCCCTAGGAACTACAAAGTCCCTAAGTTTTCTTTATTTATTGGAGAAGAAAAACAATCCATCATTGAGTATATAGGTAGATTTACCTTGTAATGTGGGGATATTAGGAATAATGACAACTTAAAACACAGATTTTTTCCACGTTTACTGTCAAAAGTAACCTTTACGTGGTTCATTAATTTGCTAGATAATTCAATTAATAATTGGCAAAAAATGGAAGGCCAATTTCATGCTCAATTCTATAGAACTGAACCTGAAGTAACCATGGTAGACTTGTCCAAATTTAAACAAAAACAAGAGGAATCTGCAGAACAATACATTGTGTGACAACCCCACCGCACATAGTATTCTGTATTTAATTAATTGATTATGGAGATTTGAATTTTAGTTGCATGTTATTCTGATTTAATTTTGGAATTCATAAGCATTATTGAGTCTGATTCGTATATGATTTTGTTAAGGATTTATTTCGGAATTAGAAATTGCAAGTCTAGGTGGTTTAAGAAAGTAAATTGATAAGTGGAATCAGTTTAATTTCGTGTATTGAACCATATGGGAGTTTAATTAAATATTTGATTCAGTTTAGTAAAATTAAGATTTGATTAAATTGAGTCCTAATTGGAATTAATTAAGTAATTAAGTTATGAGGATTGCGAATTGTAATTATTCTAAATTGGAATTGCTTGTGAGGTGTCTAATTTGTATATGTAATTTATTGAGAGGAATTTTGAGTTTGATCAGGAATTGAAGACTTTAACGATTTGAGAAATCAAAATTGATGACCTTAATAAGTTTAGTGTAATATTTGAAGCCTTTTGGGAGTTTGATTAAAAATCTGATTCAGATTGATAAACTTAACTACGATTAATTGCGCCTTAATTGGGGGTTAATTAGACCAATTGAGTTATCTGGGAATTATGATTAATTAAGACTAAATATGATTTGATTAAGCTAATCCTATTCATGTGATTAATTATGAAGTGGTGTGTAAAGGATTATAGCCTTGTGTATGTATGTAAATGGATGTGTTGAAGCCCCAAAGTGTGTGCACATGTGCATTGTGCTGAGTGTGTGTGTGTGTGTATTACTTGGCTAATGACTTCTCAAAGTCAAGATAGGGGGATTCATTTGCTATGTGTGCTGGAGAGTGTAGAGAAAAAGGAGAGTTCAAGTTAAAGAGAGAGTGTGAGAGTTGGAGAGTTCATCTTAGAGAGAGAAACCTATTTGGTGCTGGAAATTGATGGAGAAGTAGAAAGCTAAGGAAGAAATCAATTAAACTTGCTGAAATTTAAGCTTGAGGAATGGAAATTATGCTTGATTTGTGTAGAATCTTCATATTACACTTGAGATTGAGAAGGGTTTGGGATTATATTCATGAAATTAGAAGGAAATTAGATAGTTGATGAAGAAATTGAGCTATAATGAAAAGATAAGGAAGATTACATTATGTTCATCATTTTAATTTGAGTTTTGGAATTGCATGTATGAAAGCTTATCTTTTGTTTATTCACAGAAAATTTCAATAAGTCCATACTCTTAATTTCATGGATTTATGCATTTAATTTCATGTTTTGAAAATCAAGAGAAAAGAATTGGAAAATCTTTGCATGCATGAAGATTTGATTTAAGTTTTGTTGAGTAAATAATTTCGAAATGGTTATGTATTTGTGTTTTCCAAAGTATTTTCATGTTTTGAGTAAGCCATGCATGGGCCCAAGTTTTGAAAATGTGTTTGATGCCATTTTTGCTGCATTTCGGAGCCTAGAATTTTACAAACCTCTCAAGCGATATAGTCACTACTCGACCACACGTAGTAAGCATCCAGTATTTTTGCAAACAGCACAGTTTGCAAGAGCGACCAAAGTTCTGCTCAAGCAGTCAGGCTTATTTCAGCATGTTTTGGGAAATGACATCTTGTTCGTATTTTCATCCTCATCTCTTTTTGAGCATTCCTAGGCATGATTATGGCTCATTTAGGATTAATAAGTTAATAACCAACATAAGATAATTAGTTAAAGAAGCGAAGTAAGAATTCGATTTATTTGAGAAGAAAGAACAAGAGAAATAAGATTCGATCAGAAGAATAATATAATGTTACAACATGTATGGTTATGTGCAACGTGTAGATTGGAACATCAAGGTGGAACATCGAACTAGTCAAGGTGAGTAATGTCTTTGTAAAGATATTTTTGTATAAATGATTTTGAAAATGCTATGGCATGGGATGTTTTACGAAATCTGTATATTGCATTTGAGATGTTCCAATATGATAATTTTTTTCGAAATTATGTTCTTAAGTATCTATTTTGAAACGTTATGAAATGTTATGTTTTCTGAAATCATGTTTTGCTATGAATGAATGAATTCCTCATTTGATAATTTATTATGACATCCTTAAATGAATTATCTATGAATGATATGTCGAACATGAGGTTATTCTATCTTATCTGTTATAAGTTGGACCAGAGGTCATTCTATACAGCCGTTATATATATTTTGGACCTGAGGTCATTCTGCTATATGTTGGACCAGAGGTCGTTTTGTACAGCTGTTGTATATTGGACCAAAGGTTGTCCTGCCATGTATTGGACCAGAGGTCGTTCTACTATGTATTGGACCAGAGGTCGTTCTGCTTAGTAATAAACCAGAGGTCATTCTGTCAAGTTTAAACATGTTTAATGCTATTGAGAATTATCCCATCATCTGATAATCTTTGAAAGGTTTGATAAGTTTTTCTGAATAATATGCTTCGAATAACGTAATGTGTGTAATTATGAAAGGTTTGATGAATTTTATGTATTACATATTTCTGAAAATGTTTTCATCCATGATAAGAATTTTTTTTTTTTTAATTTAAATTTTTTTATTAATATGGAACTCATTCATTAATCCTTTACATTAATGCTACTCACTGGGCTTCAAGCTCACCCCCTTCCCCTATCTATGTAGGTGAGCATCAGGAGGATCAGCATTAGAGTCTACTTGGAGTCACCCTTTTCGTGAAGACCATCCAAAGATGTGCCTCTGTATTGAGGCATTAACTTTTACTTTTGTTCAAGCTTTGTTAAGCTTTAGTTATGTCAAGTTTTGTTAAGTCATATATGTGATCTTGGGATGTATAAGATAAATGGCTATATGTATTATAAGTGTGTTATGAACTATTTTAATTATTTTTGTTTATTCCATGTATGCACTGCTCAATGGACAACGTTATGTTTGTTTACTTCCGCTTTGAGCCTTGATATTATTTAAATATTTTCTGATTTGGTTAAGAGGTCGTAGGTAATCTAAGATTACTGGCCGGTCACCGCTCTAACCTCTAGGGACGAGTTGGGGTCATGACACATTGATAGGTTTAAAAAGGCTAGAAATAGATGCCATGTTTATGTGCTTGAGATAGAGGCAATCAAATTGGCGCAAAATGGCCTAGATTTTGAGCTAAAGAAAGAAATTTGAGGGAATGAAGTTTAGCGACCTGTTTATTTTGGCGGATCATCTTTTCATCATGTTTGATTTGGGGACTTTCTTCTCCTCTTCTCTATTTGATGTATGAATTTTCTTATCCTAGTATATTTGTTTTATCATGTTTATGTGGTATTTTGTTAGATATGATTTTTAAAGAAATTTGGGGATTTTGATATATATATATATGTTAGCATATCACCCGTGCTATGCACGGGATAAAATAATATATTATTTATTAAAAATAAGATAATTATATTTAATTTTTTTATATTTTGTTTCTCGTAAATAAAATTTGATATATAAATTTAAAGGTTTTGTTTTAAATGTTCCTTTACTATAATATAATCTATAGATAGGTAGATGTTAAATACTTTAAAAAAAAAAAAAAAAAATCAAAATTTCTACACAATAGTCATATGACGTGTGAGTCTCATATAGTATCAGTTCTATTCATATGATTATTGTGTAAAATATTTGATAAATTTGTTTAGACTTCGAAGAAGTTGTTTGAGAAGTAATTTTTTAATAATTTTTTGACTTTTTAATTACAATATGAGGTGAAAAAATTAATTAAAACTTTAGTAATTAATTATTTTAAAATTATCATTTTTATTAATTAATCAATTATAATTATCTCATAATTAATTAATTAAAACTTTTAAAATTTAACCTATATTGAATTGAAGCATGCACAATACTACAATATTAAATAGGATGTGAGTATAAGATTCACTTTATTTGAGTAAAATAACTCATTTTTTTCCTTATTTTTCCGACGTGTGATTATCAAATAAAAGATCACCAATGGAGATTTTCTTAATTGTTTAAAATTAAGAAAATCAAGAAAATTAATATGAGATATTGAAACTCTCACAAGACTCCTCACTCAATGGGATGAGAGTATAAAATTTACTTTATATGAGTAAAATAACTCTTTTTTTTTTTACTTCTTTTCCCGATATGGGATTATCAACTAAAAGTATAAAATCGCTAAAATCGAGGTTAAACTAACGAATCAATCAAATCAAAAATGATTTAGCCTAATCGGCTAGGTCATAATTAATTAATTAAAACTTTTAAAATTTAAACTATGTTGAATTGAAACATGCACAACACTACAATATTAAATGGGATGGAAGTATAAGATTCACTTTATATAAGTAAAACAACTCACTTTTAAGTCAATGGAGATTTTCTTAATTATTTAAAATTAAGAAAATCAAGAAAATTAATATGTAATATTGAAACTCTCACAATGCTCCTGACTAAATGGGATGGAAGTATAAGATTAACTTTATATAAGTAAAAACAACTCATTTTTTTTCTTATTTTCCCGATGTGGGATTATCAAACGAAAGTTAGCTAATGGAGATTTTCTTAATTGTTTAAAATTAAGAAAATCAAGAACATTAAAATAAGAATTTGGAGCTCCTAAAAGGCTTCTCACTAAAAAGTCAATTTTCCTTGTGTAGTACATATAGATATAGATAATACAAAACTAGGGCTTGCCCTTCTGTTTGTCTAAATCTCAAAGTTTTCCTCTTTAATAGATAATGGATGCTTGAATTTCATAGTTTGGTTATTAATTTGGCAAAACCCTGATTTTTTTGCTCAAATCCGAAGATATTGAGAATTGAAGAAAGATATGATTTGGAGAAATTGATGATATGTGATGAAAATTATGAACTATTTTGGGAATATTGGATATTATGGAAGTTTTGAGGATATTTGGAAATATTAATTTAGTTATGCTCTCGTATTACCTTTTTTGTGGAATACTTTGATATAAATAATTATTTTGGTAATTGATGGATGATTGAATTGTTATGTTATAGAAATGAATTGGAATTAGGAAAAATTGAAACCATGCATTGCATAGTCATACTCATACTCATTCTTTTATTTATGTATATCATGGAACGTTTAGAGAAAATTGATGTTGAGAGCTTTTTAATACCCTTTGAAATCTTGTTGAATTGTTAAAGGTAAATAATGTGGTTAAATTCGGAATGTGTAGAAAGGTTTGAAAATTGAATTAAGTTGACTTGAGGTTCTTGGTGAAAATTTGAAAACCCGCGTGGAGTCAGGTGTCCTTCTGATTAATAGCCAGAGAATGTGAATTTTTAATAGTTCTGAATAGATTACTTGCAGACACATTTAGGAATTTCTCGTGTATTATTTACTATTTAATAATTGGTTTACTTGGAATTGAAAAGACTTGGAATTTATTGAAATTTTTTTACATTGTTGCATTCATGAACCGTGAAAACCTTTGAGCATGAAATGTGTAAGGATCTGAATTTTTAGACAACTAATTAGTCTGATTAATAATAATATTAAGTCAGTTAACAGTGATTATTAAATTATCAAATTATAATGTTAATAGCATCATGGTTAATGCCAATATTAGATTCCTTTAAATAAAAATTATTTATCTTTCTATGATAAATTTTTTTTTTTTTTTTTGTGGAAACTAAATGAGTTAAACAAATAATAATTAAGTTAGTAAGAGAATAGTAGGGAGCAAAATATCTAAGTGACTAGGTTATATATATATTCAATTGATTTTTATTTTTGTACAAAAAATAGATAAATAAATAAATAAAATAATAAAAAAATAATAATAATAATAAAAGGGTTATATATATACTAATATTGTATTGGCATCAATTTCAATTCAATTCAAAAAAAAAAAAAAGGGGTCAAATTGCAAGAAAAGTGGCTAACTACCACTTCTTTTTCCCTAGGCTGCTCTGCCGCATTCAAGGCATGCTTGTTTTCCCAATTTCACACTCAACATCCCTAGAGAAGTAAGCATGGTATAGGATGACAATTCCAAGCAAATAGAAGGTTCATTTATTTACTTTTATAATTTATGGGGAAAATGTGATAATTCTCAACAGTCTAGATAAATTTTTTATATGCTTTTAAGTTTAAGAGGTTAAAGTAATATTTCTCAATAATTTAGGGATCTTCATGTAAATAATCTATAAAAAAAAAATCATAAAATAAGATAAAAAACAAGCCAAGTATACCAAAGTGTGTGATGGAATAATTTTGGAAAGGAAAATGCTATGGATTCCAAATAATTTATCAAATTATCTATCAAACCTCTCATATGGATGTGGTGGGTCTCACATCATGTGAGAGGTTTGATAGAAAATTTAGTAAATTATTTAAAATCTCTAGCATCACTCTTTTGAAACTTATTTTCCGGATTGAGTTTTGTAGTTTCACACCATCTTTGGAAAATCATTTCGTAAACTACTTCGTTGATAGAGTTTTGTAGTTTCACACCATCTTTGGAGGCATCATGGAAATTTGTGGTTGGGTTTTGTAGTTCATTCACACCAACTATCTATGCTGTAAGTAGAAAATTCAGCATATTACGTAGGAGTGTTTTACGAAGTGTATTTTTTTTGCTTCCTTTTTTTTTTTTTTTTTTTTTTTGGGTTGCTTTTTTTCACCTTTATTGATTTTTTTTTTATTTTTTCAAAAAAATTTAGGTTTCTAGGTTCAGCTCACAAAAAAAATTAGAAAATTATAATTTTTTTAAAAAAAAATTCAAAAAAGACAAAAATAAGTATTTTTTTTTAATGATATTTTTCTTTAGTGATTTTTTTTTTTCTGAAATTTTTCATAAAAATATACTTTTTAGATTCATCAAAACAAAATCGTCTGGAAAGGTAAAAAATTTTGACATTATTTTAAAAAGAACACTAAAAAAAAAAATTAAAAAAGTAGGTAACATTTTTTTTTATTGGCAAAATGGGCCGTAGTCGTACGTGTTTGAAACACCTCATAAAAAGTCACTCTCATTGAATAATGGAAATTTCTTCCTTACACACTTTAAACACTTTGTTATGTATAATATATATATATAATGTAATTTTTTTAGGAGAATTTTTTTTAAGATCTCTAATATTAAGATTTTATAGGATAAAGGACATGTAATATTTTTATAGTGGTTGTGGTTCTTTAACATTCTTTTTAGAGAAATTTCGAATAAGAGAAGTTTTGATCCAAAGAAATTTTGAAATATAGAGAAATTTAGTTTAATTTCTCTAATTTTTTAAATTTTCTCTGTATTTTGAAATTTTCTCTGTGTTTTGAAATTTATGTAGGTTGAATTTTTTCTGATTTGCTCACAAATTTCTCTATAATTTGCTCACAATTTTCTCTGTATTTTGACTAATTTTCTGTAATTTGCTCATAATTTTCTTTGTGTCTTAACCAATTAGAGAAAATTGTGTCTTTTCATAGAGAAATTTCTTTCCAAAAAGAAATTTCACACAAGATAAATTTTGAGAGAAATTTCAGACAACCTTGAACAAACATATACATAAAAAGAGAGAATTAAATCTGAGTTTGTCCACTAGAGTAGTCAAATTTAGTATAATAAAAAACTTATATGAACAAATATAAATATACATACATATTTGTGTATATACATACATTCGAATCATACCTCTATTGACGAATCGAACCAGAGAGAGATGACAAAGCGTGAAGCGGTGAGAATGCTATGAATTTATATAATAAATAAATAGTAGTAGTAATCAAGAAATGGATTACTCAATTTCATAGAGAGAGTAGAGAGAGAATCTCAAACTCTGTTTTCTAATAAATGGATTGCTTTGTCAGGTTTCTAAGAAATGGGTCTGCTACTATTGTTGCTGTTGCCAGTTGCTACGGTGGTGATAGCAATCATGACAGTTATCGTGGCGGAGGAGGAGGCTATGGCAATCACGACAGTCACGGTGATGAAGAAAGAGAGAGAAGAGAGAGAATGAGTGTGTGTGATATATGGGTACTAGTGTGCTTGAAGGACTTTAAGTTACAAAAAAAAAAAAAATATTATACATATCTTCCATTATTAAAAGTTAGAAAAAGTTGTTAAAGTAAATATCCCATATATATATATATATATATATTGTATAATTTTGTTATAGTTATTTCATAATTTTCTCCTAGAATTACGACAATCAATAACTCAAAATAAAATTATGCATTTTTGGGATAATATAATTTTTTTTTTTTAGCAGTGTTGCATAATTTTTTATCAAATTATTTTTAAATAACAAAATGTGTAATATTGTTGGCTACATATTTTATAAAAGTCAATTACAGTTCGACACGTGACAGAGTAAGGGTAATATAGGGAGACTACTCAAGTCTTCGATCCTGATCGTACACGTGGCAGTGAAAATTGGTTCTCACGTGATCTGAGTAGCACCGGATCAATAAAGAGATACAAGGTGACGTAGCTTCAACGGTTACTCATATTCGAATTCAAATACAGGAGGGAAACCCAACTGCAAGTGATGGCGTAGTGAAACTACTTCTAAGGCAGCATGATCAGCGATCATGGAGGAGCAGTTCGACGGTTTGAAGTTCAGTTCGATGATCATCCTTGAGAAGTATAAATAGCAAGGAGGTTCCCAAAAAAAGCCCCCAGACTCAGATCCAAGAAACCAGTCATTTACTTCATATTTTTCTTTTCCAGTTTTATATTCTCAATCTTTACATTTTCCTGCACTTTAAATACCTGTTCTTTACATTCCTGCACTTTAAATTCTTGCACTGCACTTCGATTCATAGGAGTAGTATCAAGTAAATCGTCACTGTAAACCTCTTCAAGGCTGAGTTTGGATCATTGTAAATGTTCATTTTAATGAAATACTTCAATTGTTCGTTATTTGATTGTTATTTTACTTAATTTCTCCTAAGTCAAGCCACCAGTAAAAGTCCTCTTCATTGAGGCTGAAAGAACTAAAACACAATCGTCTGATAATTGGTTGGCAATTATAAATTCTGTAAGGACTGATTGATCCTTGCTGGCACGCTCGCATTTACAAAAATACCCTTCGAAAGCCAAAAAGTCAACAAATATTACAAAAATATAAATAAATATACAAGTAACTTTATTTTTTAATCACGATCTCTTTCACAAAATTAAAATATTTAAAAATCTTTAAAAAAAAAATTTAATTTAAGCCACAATAATATCAGCTTTCTTATCACATTATTATAAATAAATATATTAATCTAAAGAGTAATGATACAAAACTCTAATATTTGAGCTCTAAATAGAACTTTACACATGTGATAAAGAAAAAAAATAAACAAACAAACAAATACACATGCACACGCATCATATTACAAGTGAATTCCACCTATTTAAAACTCTTCTAAAACTATCTTTTTGAAACTCTCAATCATTTTTATATTCTAAAATTGTGATCCATAACATATCTATCACAAATACATACATATCACAAAAATGAGGAAAACTGCACATGCCGTACACATGCTACCGAAGAGTTGGCTTGAATAATGCAGACACAGGGACAGACTTTTTCGAAGCAAACGCAACTAATTTACAAAATCGTTACGGAATAAAAAAAATATATTTCGAATCTTTACTTTAAAATTAAGAGTTTTATTAATGAGTATTCTTAAAGTATTTGACAAGAAACTTAATATGTTTGTACATAGTGTATGAGAGTACGTGTATCATGTTATGTATAATTAATTTAAACATTGAGTAATGCTAGAAATTCAAAAATTCTATCAAAATTTTTATTAAATATATCACATGACTCACACTATGTGGATTCCACACTCATGTGAAATATTTAATGAAATTTTTGAATCTCCAACATTTTTGTTAAAGATTATTAACCAATATCCTTAACACACTCGTTAACCAAATTCAAAAAATAAACGTATAATATAAATTTAAACTTAATAAAATGTCATACTCACAATAGTGGTAAACAAGGAAAAATTGGTCTAGAGTCCCTCTCCCACTTTTCGTAATGGAACAGATCCACAAAATTATTTTTTGATGTCTAAAGTCCCTGAACATATCTCAAAGAAATTCGACTCTTTCTCTCTACTCTACTCTCTCTTTCTCTCTTCTCCTCTCACCCACTGTCTTCCAGATCCAAGGCAATAAGCTCTGCTCCTCCACCCTCCTCTACGACCTCTTCCTCAACACCTTCTCCGCCCTCCGGTCCGCTACCGTCGCACCTCCGTTTGGAATGGTAAATCACGATGTGTTTGGAATGGTTAATCATGATGTTTTACAGAACGGATCCCAATGGATGGAGCAACCGGACAGCAGCAGAAGCATACACTATGATCCGTCTTCCTCGCACGATGACATTCGCAACCTTGATTTCTACAAACTTGTACAGAGAAAAATTTCTGTGTGTTTGTTAACAATTTTAAACCAGAGAAAATTGAGTATAATGACGGTGATGCTCTGTAATTGAGTATAATTGATTTCCATATTATCGAAATAGGTACTCCTTGCTCAGGAGGAAGATTAGAAGTCTATACTGGAATGGCTCACCCATAGCATGCCGTTGATGGGGTGGCCGATGGCAGTAGAGCAGTTTTTCAGTGCCAAGTTCTTGGCTGAGAAGATTGGGGTTTGTGTGGTGGAAGCAAAGGGGGTTTAATGTTGAGGTTAGGCATTGGGATATAGCGGAGAAGATAGAGTTGGTGATGTTAGAGTGAGCAAGGGAAGGAATTGAGAAGGAAAGCTGGTGAGATCAAGGAGATGATTGAAGATGCCATTAGAGATCAGAATGGTTTCATGGGGTCTTCCGTCAAAGCTATGGATGAGTTTCTTAATGCTGCCTTGTTGATGAAGGAGAAGACAAAAAAAGGTTTACACACAGTACAATAGCTAGGTGTTCAAGTACATCTGGTAAACATGTCATCAGGTAGTTCTGTCAAACCAATGCAACCAGAAAGATCAAGCACCTCCAGTTTTTTAAGGGGATTCAAGTCTACTAACTCCTCCAGGTACGCACAAGAGGATAGTGAGGCCCCAAGAATTTCTCAAATTTCTCTGGATTCAACCCAGAGAAATTTGAATTTTCTTTGGATTCATTTTGACCGGTTTCTTTCGAGGCGAGTTATTGATGTAAGTTTGATTTCAATTTTCAATTTTGATTATGAATTTTAAAGTTTTTTGGTTGATTGTTGGTTATTATAATAAAAAGCAGAGTGACAAGTGGTGGGCGATGTTTTTTTTAGATGCTGGTGTGAACATGTTTTTTTTAGATGCTTTTGGTATGTAATAGCCATCGGCAATCTTTGCTGCTCTTTGTATTATCAGCAAGGAGATGAAATCTAAGAATTATATTGAACCAATATTATAACATGGATTTGCTTTTGCTTCTTCAGGTGGAACTTTTTGATGGAGCTTTAAAAAAATAGCCTGTTATTTCTGGACTGTTCTTGTAGGGACTTGTATCTTGTAGATGGATGGAGTTTAATGAAAGTGAGAGTTGTTGATGCTTATAACTTGGAAATTAAAAAAAATCTTCTGTTAAATCAATTGTTGTTTAGCTTCTATAGATTATAGAGTGGTGAGTAACAACAGTTGGAGAAACAGGACAGTCAATGAAATTTCTCTGGAGAAACGTCCAGCAGGATCATATATATATATATATAGGTTGTTATTTGTTGCTTATTCACTCAATGAAATGATTTCTCTCTCTGCTTTGAACTGAAATTTCTCTAGATTGGTGAAGAGAAATTTTCTTATTTGAACTGAAATTTCTCTGGGAAGTTTAGGGAAGTCCAGAGAAATTTTCTAAATTTCTCTAGACCAATTTTCTCTGACTTGAATTTTCTCTGACTTAAATTTTCTCTGGACCAATTTTCTCTGAATTGATGTTAAGGGACCTTAGACATCATAAAAATATTTGATGTCCTTTATATTATAAAATCATAATATCAGGGACCTTAAAAAAAATACCCCGGTAAACAATTGACTTCTTTTTTATTTTTTTTCTTTGCTTGTAATTTTCAAAATTTGTAGTATTGAATAATGGAAGTAGCTTGACTTCAATCCCGCTTTTGGATTGGAGGGTCAATTTCTCTAGTTTTGGACTGATTTGAATAGTTTAAATTATAAGATTCGCTACGTAAATTATTCATATAAAAAAAAATTGAGCCAATAGTTATATGATCGATTTATGATTGTATTGGAAGAAAAATATTTGAGATTGTCAGGAAACCTATTACAACTTGATCGGCAATTATGCATTGTAATAAATATTAACTTTTAATTTGTCACACACCTAATTATACAGGCCTTTCTTCTTTGCCCCATTATTGTGGGAGAATATTAGGGGTTTAAAATATGGATCTTTGTATTTGTCAAAAAAAATAAATAAATAATGAATGGTCTATTTTTTTAAAGGGTTATTTACATGGAGACTCTTTAAACTATTAAGAAGTATCACTTTGATCCCTTATATTATAAAAGTATATAAATAGATCCCCTAAAAACTATTGACGTGTTTCACATTTACCCATTTTGTTACTGTATTGACATTTTTAAGCCGAAATATAACACATCTAACAACACTTCTTCTCAATTTTTCTCATTTTTCTATTTTATTGTTTTTAAAAAATATTCTTTAGCAAAAATATATTTTCAAAGAATATTTAAAAAAATAAAAATAAATGAATACTTATATTGAAAAAAAAATTAAAAATAATAATAATAATGAAATTGTAAATATATAGAGTATTGGAGGGTATTTTTGTCTAAAAAATATTTAAAAATTTGGTTTAACTCGTGGTGTAGTGACCGAAGGGGGTCACCAATAGTTTAGAGGATCCATTTGTATTGTTTTATAGTTTAAGAGGTCAAAATGATACTTTTCAATAATTTGGAGGGTCCATTTGTATTTTTTTATAATCTAAGGGTCAAAGTGACACTTCTCAATAATTTAGTGGGTCTTCATGTAAATAACCCCTTTTTAAAGAAAAAATTATAAATATATCCACTGAGATTTGCTTAAAATACAAATTGTCTCCTGTAATTTTGAAAATTACATCTTGTTGCCTTGAAATTTCGAATTTTATAATAAATGACTCATTTTATTAACAAATCATTAAGATAGTTAATAGCTTTTAATAATGTCAAAAATCTATTTTTATTATTGGAAAATTGGCCTAAGGTCCCTCCTCTACTTTTGATAGGAGGAAAGGTCCAAAATAATATATTTTAATGGCTAAGGTCCATAAAATTTATTTTAAATTATAAAGTACCTAAATTACCCTTCCTTTATAACATAAATTTGTTTGAATATAATATTGTTGACTTAACTGATAGATTTTGGAAACCGAATTCGCAGGGGAGATTTCTTCAGAGTTTTCATCAGAGATTTCAGTGGAGATTTCATGGTGAGATTTCGTCGAGATTTGAGTGGAGTTTGACGAGAAAGATTGCTATGATCGTGTTGATTTCGTCGGAGATTTTGTCGAAGTTTTCGTCGGAGATTTCGTTGAGATTTGAGTGGAGTTTGACGAGAAAGATTGCTACGATCGTGTTGATTTGGTCGGAGATTTCATCGGAGTTTTGATTCTTTGTTTTTGAATCAATTTCAAGGAGTGTTGACAGTGTATTGATCGCGTAGGTTTTTGAGTGGAGTTGAATCAGGTTTGTTTTCGATTTTAGATTCCACATGGAATTTGATTTTTGTTTTGAATTTTTGTTTCGAGAGAGGCTAGGTTTATAGAGTTGATTTTTATTTTTGGAATTAATTTTTCATTCTTTTGTTTTTTTGATCAATTTGAAATAGTGTTGACAATGTAGTTGATTTTGATGTTTAGTGTTTATTTTTCGTGCTCTGTTTTTTATCAACATGCTGATGAATGATAAGTTTTGTTCTATGTTTTTCAAACCCGGAGATTTGATTTTCTGCACTTTTGTTTGTGTAGTCGAGAAAATTATAAGTGCATATGGACATATTATTAGAAGTTTCTAATGGAGATAGAATATGAGAAAGTGAATGTAAGTTCATAAATTTGTGCAATAAAGTGAATATGAGATAGTATATAAGTTTGTAAATTTCTCGGCTTTTCTATGAGTGCAATATCGATTGTAAAGTTCATATATAAGGTGTATATGATTTTTTCTATGATTGTGTTTAATAGTTAGCGATAAATTTCTCTTTGTTTCATTAAGTTTACGTGATTTTGTTTTTATCATCTTGAAGGTGAATATTAGTTTGTAGATGTGTCTTTGGACTTTTATTTTATGAATACAAACAAAGTTAGGCGAGGCAATTGAATCTGAGACAAACTTTTATTTTATGAATCTGAAAATTATAATTTTTAGTAATTTAACTGGACTTTTATGTTGTTTTTGTGAAGTGTTTCTATGTTAAACAATTTTTTCCAGTTTTGTGAAGGTAAATATCAGTTTTGTTCTGTTTTTTTAAACCAGAGAAATTTCATTTTCTGCACTTTTGTTTTTTGTAGTCTAGAGAAAATTATAAGTGCATGTGGACATATTATTAGAAGTTTCTAATGCAGATAGAATATGAGAAAGTGAATGTAAGTTCACAAATTTTTCTGGACTTGTATTTGTAGTTCAGAGAAAATTGTAAGTTTGTTACTCACTTTTAGTTTGTAAATTTCTCTGGACTTGGATTTTTTTGTATGATTGTGTTTAATAGTTAGCAGTAAATTTCTTTGTGATTCATTGAGTTTCTGTGATTTTGTTTTTTATCATCTTGAAGGTGAATATCAGTTTGTAGATGTCTGTGGACTTTTATTTTAAGTTCAGAGAAAATTATAATTTTTAGAAATTTCTCTTGACTTTTTATGTTGTTCTTGTGAAGTGTTTCTATGTTAACTAAATTATTTTTCTTGTTTTTGTTTGAGTTTCAATGGGCGGTCTTGATGTTGTTCTTTGTGTAAATATAGAATGATACTATTGTCATTAATGTTTCATGCGAATTGAATTTTGAGGAATTGGTTGGAATTTTGCGTAAAATATGAGAGAATTTGAAACTTGAGATTATGTGTATTTCATATTCTATTTTGGGCCATCCGAATTGTATGGTTCGAAATAATATTGATTTTTTGAATATGTTGAGGGTTGTTTGTGTACGCGGTGTTGATATAGTTGATGTTTCAGTTACTAGATGTGGTACTTCTGATGAAGAGGAAGTGGAGTGTAATTGGGTAGATGTTGTGGATGGTGAGTGTGATAGGCTGGTGGATATTGAAAGGAATTCACTCTCTAAGTTTTGTTCTCACCAAGAAAATGTGTTATTGTCGGCTCGTTGGCGGAATAATATTACGAGTGTTGGACAAAAGTTTGAGGGTGGTGTGGTTGAGTTCCGTACTTTTTTGTGCAAGTATGCTATTGAGGTTGGTTTTCAGTTTATGTATGTTAAAAATGACAAGCTGAGGGTTACGGCAGAATGTGCATATAAGGAATCAATGGGATGTATGTGGCGTGTACATGCTTCTGTTGAAAAAACAAATGGGTTCTTCTACATAAGGACTTTGAACAATGAACATACGTGTGGTGTGGCGGTTCGTACAAGTAAACATTCGAGGATGACTTCCAGCTTAGTTTCTGGGCTGATAGTTGACGAGGTAAGTGCAAAACCTTTAACTCGTCCAGTGGATGTTGTGAAAGAAATGAAAGACAAGTATGGGGTCTCAATCTGTTATAACTGTGATTGGTTGGGTGTTGAAAAAGCAAAACGTAGTACATATGGGGATTCTTGTTTGTCATTTGATCAATTACGGTGGTATTTTGATGAGGCATTGAAGAACAATCCAGGTAGTCGTTTTGAGTTAGATTTTCAAGACAACAAGCGTTTCAAAAGAGTGTTTGTGGCTTTTTATGCATGCACATCTGGTTTCAAATATCGTCGGTCATTGCTTTTTCTTGATGGAACATTTTTGAAAGGGCGATACAAAGGAGTTATGCTTGCTGCAACGGCGAAAGATGGGAATGAAGGTAATTGTAAATATATATAATTTTATCTAACTATGTGAATTTTCTATACATGTAGGAATTGGTGAATGTGATTTTTCTCGACACTTTGAATTTTCTCTGGTTTTGGCTGTGTGGATTTTCACTTTGGATTTTGGTGGTGTGAATTTTCTCTGGATTTTGTCATTGTGTGAATTGTATCTGTAGGTGGTCACTGAGTGAATTTGCTCTGGATATTATGATTGTGTGAATTTTCTCTGTAGTTTGTCACTAAGTCAATTTTCTTTGGATGTTGCCAATGTGTGAATTTTCTTTGGAGTTGGGCACTAAGTGATTTTTATGCGGATGTTGGCGGTGTCAAATTTCTCTGTTGTTTATTGTTCTAATTTTCTATGCATGTGTATATCGATATGCTTGTTCCTATTTGTTTTGTAGGTTTTTCCCTGTAGCTTTTCTTTGTTGTTGATGCTGAGAATAAAGACAATTGGTGTTGGTTTCTTGAACATTTATGTGGAGTATTGGGATCAGAAAGGGTGATAAGTTTCATATCAGATCGACATTGTGGTATTGTGGAGGGAATTGCTAGGTTTTTCCCTAACTACTTTCATAGATTTTGTCTTGAACATCTAAAAAGAAATCTGAGGGATAAGTTGTCATGGGGAAACACAAATTTGGTTAGGGAGACGATTGTGTCCAAGTTTTCAGAATGTGCATATGCGCCAACAAATGCATTATTTCATTTCAAGTTAAATGAATTAAAAAGTGAGGGAGGAGACATTGTGATTACTTTCTTGAGAAGTTTATCATATGAAAATTGGAGTGATGCATATTTTGCGGGGAAACGTTATGGTGAGATGTATTCAAATGTTGCTGAGTCATTCAATTTATGGATACGAGATACTCGGTACTTGCCAATAACAAATTTGGTGGACATGATACGGTTGCAAATTATGAATATGAGGTCTGATAGGAGGCTGCTCTCTAGTAAATGGAATAAAGTTCTATGTCCTCGTATGGATAGTGTATTGGAGAAGTATTTTTTGGATGGGAGGACATGGAATGTGAGTTTGTCGTCTGATAATGTCTTTGAAGTGCATTGTTTTCCTTCGGTTATGGTTGATCTTGGGTTGAGAACTTGTTCATGTCGAAAATGGGAAATAAATGGGTATCCATGTCAACATGCTGTTGCTGTAATTTTTAGGAGTGGAAGGAATTTGAATTCATTTGTTGAACCATTTTTTCATGCTGATATGTATCGTCAAGCGTACTCGTTTTCGATTAGCCCAGTTCCAACTGTTGAAAAACCTGTGTGTAGCATTGAAGATGCTATGATTTTACCTCCATTGAGCAAGAGACCAGCTGGGAGCCAAAGAAGAACAGAATTGCTTCTACTGGAGAGTTTAAAAGGGTGATTAAGTGTAGTCGTTGTGGGAGTATTAGTCACCATAATAAGAGGACATGCAAGGAACCTTTGTTAAATAGTTGAGGATAATACATTTTATTGATTGAATAATACATTTGATGATTAGTTTGTGTATTTTGTTTTGTGAAATGTGTTTTTTAGACAGTGTATATAATAATATCAATCAAATTCATCCAGAGAAATTTTTGCAATATCAGTTAAAGTGTGCATTGTGTTTGTTGATATATACTATAGGCATTGGGTTTGTAATACCTGTCAAATTTATGCAGAAATTTGGTATGGCGAGAAAATTTTGTGTAATGTGTTTTGAAGCTTCAAATTCATCCATATAAATTTGACAATGGCGGATAAAAAAATCTTGTGTGGATTTTGTTTTTAAATTTGATAATTGCTTTGTACTAACACGATTGCATTATAGATTGCATGATCATATAGGCACCTTATTTGGCATGATCTGAGTTAAATTTCTTTGTGAATTTGTGGATACTTCATGTCAGTCATTTCAAGAAATGTGCATACCAGACAGAGCATACACAAAATTATTACAGTGAGTACAACCAAGAAACAAAATCATGCTTTTTTGAAATTTCTCTGAGTTAAGAATTTCTCTGGACCAGGGAAGAATTTATCCAGAATGAATTCAACTCATAAATTTTGCTCAAAGCCAGAGAAATTTTCCTCACCAACCCAGAGAAATTCACAACTCAGAAATTTTAAATTCATCCAGTGAAATTTTATAGTAGCAGATAAAATTACTGTACGCTTTTGTGTTTTGTTGAGTTTGATGATTGTTTTGTAACAACACAAAGCATTTCTTTGGCATGATACGAGTTAAATTTCTTTATGAATTTGTGGTAACTTCATGTCAGTCATTTCAAGAAATGTGCATACCAGACAGAGCATACACAAAATTATTGCAGTGAGTACAACCAAGAAACAAAATCATGTTTTTTTTGAAATTTCTCTAAGTTAAGAATTTCTCTGGACCAGGGAAGAATTTATCTAGAATGAATTCAACTCATAAATTTTGCACAAAGCCAGAGAAATTTTCCTCACCAACCCAGAGAAATTCACAACTCAGAAATTTCAAATTCATCCAGTGAAATTTTATAGTAGCAGATAAAATTACTGTTCGCTTTTGTGTTTTGTTGAGTTTGATGATTGTTTTGTAACAACACAAAGCATTACAGATTACATGATCATATAGGCATCCCGTTGGGCTATGCGTGTTAAATTTCTCACAATTACGGTAATATGATACCGGAGAAATTTGTGCGGAACAATTTTCTCTGTGTGGATTGTGTTGACAATCACAATAAAAATATATATTTATTTAACCATCGATAGGTATGAAATTGACATTAGTCGAAATTAAAAAAAATGAAATTTACATTAGTCAGAAAGGATGTATATGGATAAGTCAAGCATCGATATTCTTCGATGTGTCAACAAAAAAGCTGAGCAGTTATCTTTGTATAGATATATACATATATGTGAGACAATTTTCTCTGTCTGGCTATGTACATTGTCTTTCTTTCACTAGTTTCACTATTACATGTTTGGTTGTTCTGGAGGTATTTCAATTGGTTCAGTCCATGATCGGCCAACATCGGTGACAAATCTCTCTATCAGTTCTGCCCTCATCAACCTGATCTCTTGTGTGGACAATTTGGAGCTGATTGGTTCATGTTTGCTATATTGTTTCATGATATAGTAGACAAAGAGGCCACAATCCAGACTGCATACAAATTATAGGAATGGTTAGTTTTAAGAAACATGCAAATCAGAGTATCTTATTTATAGATGTATGAAACTTACGAATCACTTTCTTGTTAGGAAGCATTGTTGACATACTCAAAGTCGTAACTTGTGTTTTGTGAGTTTATCAACTTGAAAGAGGGTTGTGATTGAGCGTCTCTTTCAAGGCAATCTTTCAAAAAATTCTCCACATATTCTTCTTTGCAAGAAAATGATTTTTAAATAACGAGAAATTCTGAGACAAATCAATGGGATTGTATGAAAATTATCATCACATAAAGATTATGATGGATCGAGAAATTTGCCTTTGGTTACCAATTGTTTTGCATCTTTGACATATTTGTCTTCTGCATCATCCCTCCTTGGCCTCAGTGAGTTGTAGAACCTCCATAAACTATCTTGTTTGTCTAGGACAAGCAAGGTCCAGTGATTTCCAGCTGTGGGCTTCTCATTACCTCTAGTGTTTATTGGGAAATGGAGGAACTGTAGTTCCTCCATCTTTGTTCAATATGCTTGTCAAATAAGGACACTCGAAAAGATTGATTTTCTGTCATCCTGATGAAATTCTGTGTTCAGAGAAAATCCAAAAATGGTTTTGTTCAGAGAAAATTCAAGAAGTATCTTAAGAAGAGAACGTAGTAAGTAAATTCCAAAGAAAATCAAATAAAATAGTAGTAACATACTAAGCTCATGGATGTGAAAAAAAATAAGGTTAGTTGTTGTCTTTCTCTCATTTGGTCAGCCAAAAGTATCTCCCCATAGCCATCAATGACCTGAAAAATATGATTTATAATTGTAATATTGGTTTATAAAGGCAGAGAAATTTTGATGAAAGGGAAAGACTTACATTGTTGGCAATTTCTTTTTGCTTTATTAGGTTTCCAATGTCTTCGAAGGTAATGAGGTTCAACTCACTTGTCCAAATTAAAGCCCTACAAGATGAGTTTGTGGAAATTAAATTGTTGTTAATGCAATATAAGTTTGTAATTTGTTGTTTGTTATCTTCTATTTTGTTTGTTGTACTTACTCAAGTCCAGAGACGTTTGATATGTGCTGCAACATATCTTTTACGTGATCTTTTATCAATCTTGAAATCGGAAGAGTTTGTGAAAACACCCAAGATTTTCTGATGTTTAGAGGTTGAGGCAAGATGTATGCATCAGCATCAAGCACTTCTTTGTCCTTCGTGCTTTGCTCAGCTTGCTTTGCAGCTTGTTTTGAAGCTCTAGTCACTTTCGCAACTTTTGGATATTGAAATTACGGATCGTCTTTGCTTTTCCTTCCTTTCTTTTGCCTTTAAATTTTGATCATTGACGTCGGATCTTTTTGTTGTAGAGCGGTGAAAATATTAGTAAAAGTGAAATTTCTCTGAAGTAACAGATGATATTTCAATATGTAAATTTATGTGATTCAATATTTTCGATTACCATAGACTTTTGTCTTTTGTTTGATTGTTCTTTGGGTGCCATTTCTTCTTGTTGGGTTGTTGGTTGTTGTTCAACTTGCATTCCAACTAGGCACGATGAAAATCAAACAAATCCCAAAAATGGAATAAGAAAATAGGCGAGAGAAGATGAAATGAGTAGTAGAAATCAATAGAAATAATTGGCGAAACTAATGTGTTAGAGAAATATAACTTCTAGAAAATTACCAATGTCGAAAATTATAATAAATAGAAATTTCTCACGAGTTATCTTGACTCAAGGACTTGACTTTTGTGGGTCAAGATTTTCCTTGACCTTGTGGTTGAAGTTGTGTTGGTGTTACGTATGGTTGTGTTGCTAGTTGGTGAAAGTTCTTGTACTTGTTCATGCAATTTAGTATTTTACATTTCAAGCTCTGAATTTGAATTCCTCAACTGTTGAATTGTTTTCATATCATGTTCCTTTTCAAGCTCCAACATCCTTAGTTTTATTTGGATTGTGCTTTCTTTTTCTTGAAGTTCTGAGTTAAGTGATGTCAGGGTTCTTATTGAAATATCCTTTTGACAAGTATTTCCATCCAATTTCATCTTCTTCTTGTTTAGATTGAGAAAGTGCCTTCAGTCTTTCACGCAGATCAGCAATTTGTGCGTCATTTGATTCCTCAAATTGTTGTTGGTCCACTAGCTCAATACGTTCTTCTTGATCACTTTGCTCGTTTTCTTCTTGCTGTTCATCTTCTTCTTCTTCATCTTTTTCTTCTTCATTTTCTTCTTCACTGTCTTCTTTTTACATTCATTACATTTCTTTTCTTACCTTCTATTTCTTCACTTTCTTCTCGGACTTCTTCTTTTCTACTGCTTTCACTTTCTTCTCTGGCTTCTTCTTCTCCATTGCTTGCTTGAGCTTCTTGTCCATTGCTTTCACTTTCTTCTCTGGGTTCTGCTTATTCATTGAATTTGACAATTGCTTGACCTTCAGATGAATCTTGTAATTTCTCTTTGAATTTGACAATTGCTTTTTTTGATTCTTTTTTTGTCTTTTTACCAAGACAGAACTCCTCTGATGGGTTTTTGACTAACTGCTTGTTATCTATCTGTAACAGGAGGCTCTTTTATTAGAGAAATGTTACAAAATTCATTGAGAGAAAAATTAAAATAAGGAAAATAAAATTCATCTAAATGATACTAATGGGAAACAAACTTTAGAGAAAATTGTATGGGCCAGAGAAAATTACAGACAAGGAGTTAATTTTATAAGGCAGAGAAAATTATGAAATGAGCAACATAATTTAGATATCAGAGAAAATCAATCAAGGCATATAAGTTAATGTTTGACTATAATTGTGTCAGAGAAATTTGGATTCCAGAGAAAATTCATTAGAAGGGCATAAATAAACAGTGTTTATTAAAGATGCAAGGCAAATAAGTAATGGACCAGAGAAAATTATGAAACAACATAATTAAGATATTAGAGAAAAGCAATGAGGGCAAATAAGTTATGGGCCAAAGAAAATTATGAAACAACATAATTCAGATATTAGAGAAAAGCAATCAGGGCATACAAGTTAATGTGTTACAATTGTGGTTAGAAATTTGGATTGAGAGAAAATTGATTACAATGCGAAATGAACAAGTTTGTACCAAAGATGAAAGCATAAATTGAGAATTGAGAGAAAATTGATCTTAAACAATCAATGCACAAGGAGGAAACAAAGTAGTTCGAGAGATATTTTGGAATTTCACTGAGATTTTAGGAGCAATAGGAATTAACCTGTCGAGGTGCAAGAGAGTGGAGTGGTGTCTTCTGCAGCTGTTTTGTCAAGGTTTGCAGGTTCCACTTCTCACATCTCGGGAAATCAGTTGTGTTGTTGTGTTCTGAGTCAATGATGGTTGCATGTTCACATATCCAATACTGTGATGAAAATTAAAGTAAATAAAATTTTCTAAATGCACAAATTTGTAAGTATGATAACTGCAAATTTGAATGGATATTATACTTACAAGCAATGCAATGACACACCCGTAACTTTTTCTGGGGTTTTGTGCAATGCCATGATAGAATCAATCAATGTTGAGGTGATTGCCTCTGGCCAATCATACTGTTTCATGGATTCAAGAGGTTCCACATACTGTATAAAAACCCACCCTATCGAATTCCCACTTGTTGCAA
This sequence comes from Camellia lanceoleosa, assembly GCA_025200525.1. NCBI lineage: Eukaryota > Viridiplantae > Streptophyta > Magnoliopsida > Ericales > Theaceae > Camellia > Camellia lanceoleosa. The sequence continues at coordinate 34,493,363 of CM045771.1, read as the reverse complement.
AAAATAGGGTTAGACACAAGTACAATGTAACGATGATTGCTACATCTTTGTAGTCTGTTGATTGCTTCCCTTTCATTGCCTTGAGCAAGGCGTTTTTAAGGACAGGACCAGTCAGCCTTGTGTCCTTTTGGAATCTTCTCCTCAGGAATGCAGATTTTGGCTTCTTAGAGTATCTTAATGACATGGGTCGTTTTCCTCCTTCCAAACCGAAAATCAAGGTCATGTCGTTTGTTGTGAAGGTCAGGTTCTTCTTACCAACAGTGAATGCTTTTGTTTTCTGATTGTAACATTTGATTATGGCAACTACATCATCATCGGATTTCCTACATTTCTTTGGATCCATTCTTCTACTGGTTAGAGCTTGGATCAAATACCAAAATGGGGATTTCTGAAGCTCTACAAGTTGTTTTGAATTGAATTTAAGTGTTTGAAAAATGAGACGACAGACGAGAGGTTAGATCGGAATTGAATGGTGTAGTGAGCTCTCTTTCTGTAGAGTTTAGCAGGTTTTTTGCCCCTTGAGGTTGAGTCGGTTGAAGTTGGGGTACTCATGTGGATGCTAGTTGCTTCATCACCTTGTGTGATTTGGAGTGGAGTTTGTGGTGATTTGCTGCTGGTTTTTGATCTTAGATCATAGGAAGATTGAGAGAGTTGTTCTTTCTTGGTTGGTGTTTCTAGTGCTTTGCTGCTGGTGTTTGATCGCAGCTCATAAGAAGACTGAGACAGTTTCTGTTTCTTGCTTGGTGTTTCTGGTGTTTCGGTGCTTTTACGTTTTGCCATTGCTAGACAATGATTAAAACATAAAGATTTCAACATTAAATCCCAATGAAAATTGAACATGCCAGAGAAAATTGGACATGTCAGAGAAAATTACAGATAAGGTAGAAAATTACAGATAAGAGAAAGTGTAAGATGTCAGAGAAAATTACAGATGAGGAAAAATTACAGAAAATTGGAGAAAATCAACAAAGCATCATAAACATGGGATAGAAATTTTCAATAATTCTTAAAATTACATATAGAAGTAAACATACCAGAGAAAATGAATGACAGAGAAAAGTAAACATGGCAAGGCAAAGAAAATTTCCATTCTACAATTAGCAAGATAAAATAAATAAAGTATTGTAAACAAGCCACTGAAAATTACACCACATTGAAACCAAGAATTGAACAAAATAAACATACCAGAGATAAATACACATTCCGGAGGAAATTACACATTCTTGAGTAAATTTCCATTCCAGAGAAAATTTCAATTCATAATATTGAAATGCCAGAGAAATTTACATACACAACCAAAGAAAGTTAACCATGATAGAGATACACAAGGGGAGGAAAGTGATGTGATGTTTGTCAAAGAAAATTATCAATACAGACAAACTTAGACAGAGCAAGAAAGTAATAAACATTCCAGAGAAAAATACATATTCCAGAGAAATTTCAAAGCAGAGAAATTCATAGACAAAATCGCAAAAAAATGTTCAAAAATAAGATAAAAATACAGAGAAATAACTTTTTTTTCAAAATACACATGTCAGAGAATAAACATTCATTCCAGTGCAAAATAAACATGGCAGAAAGGGTGATACATTCATTCCAAAATACATATGTTAGATAAGAAACATTCAGTCCAGTCCAAAATACATATTACAGAGAAATGTACAGAAACACGTTCAAAAATTAGATGAAAACACAGGAAATTGGTTTTTTCAAAATAAACATGGCATAGAAAATTGAAAGAAGAAACATACATCAAGCAAAAATCAGAGAAATTTAAATGCCAGAGAAATTTGTAGAAATAATCACACAAACATGTTCAAGAATAAGTTCAAAACACACAGAAATAACTTTTTCCAAATTCAGGTAGCTTTTTAAAACGAATGTGAAACCCTAATTTATGGAAGTTTAATATAAAATGCAATTAACTGTGTTTCCAGAGAAAATCTAGTTGTATTGTAGAAAAACTTACCAGAGTTAGGATGAAACTTTGAATGACGAGCTGATATGGCCTGAGATGAAGATGCGACGTCACGAAGGTGGACGGAGATGACGATGAGTAGTGAAAACGAAGCTCTAAGGAAGGTCAGAGAAATTTGTGAGGAATGAATGAGAATGATTTGTGCGGAAGAGAACGAAGCTCGAATATCGATCGTGAAGATGATGTTGAAACCCTAATTTTGTTGTTCTTGTGTTCGTGAAAATGGTGGATGCTTGGAATGAACTCAGACGTCGGAAGGAGTATCGTTTCTGTGTTGATTTTGGCGAGGGTATTTTGGTCCAAAAAAATAATTAAAAACGCGCGCCAAGTTGCTCAGGGACCTCATATATCACTATTTTTTTGGATGTCCTTTAGCCTCTAAATTAGTATTATTAGGGAGCTGTAAAAAAATTCCCCTTTTATTTATTGTATATAAGAGTGGTTAGAAATTTCATTTTTTCAATTAATTCTGTTAAACAAAAAAAATTGACAACGAGTTATTTGTAATTTTTTAAATTATAGGGAACAATCCGCATTTTAAGCTAATTTAAGAGGATGTATTTGTAATTTATCATTTTCTAAATTATATTTAGTCATCCATTTTATTAATTAAAAAGGTTAGAAATGTGATCTGATCATTTAATTGTTAAAATCCAATTAACTTAATTTTTTCATAACTAAAAATTGCAAAAATTAGATACTTTAATAGGGGTGAGCATGGTCTGATTTGAATTGGTTTGGAAAGAAATTAGGAACTATCCATTGTTTATGGTTCAATAAAAATTGAAATAAAAACAAATCTTTAAAATCATGAAATCGATCCGAACTTAAATATTTGAAGACGGCTGGATTCGGTTTGAAATCTCAAATCACATAATCTATCATAAATTCAAAAAAATTCAAAAAATTAAGCAAAAATATTTTTAAAAAATTCAAAAATTATATAACATTTTCCAAAAAAAAAGAAAAAAGAAAAAGTCTATCATAAATTTTAAAAGTAATAATATGCCCATCAGACAAACTACTTCATAATATTCATCAATTAAGCAAAAATATAATATTAAGTAAATATTGTTCAACATTAAGCTGTTATGATTTTTCTAAACATAAATTTTCAAAACATAAACATACATTAACTATTAACTTAAATAAACATAATATCTAACAAATAAACATATATAATTTAAGTTATACAATTCAATTTAATTCAAATTCAAATCCAGAGCCATAAATCTAAATCTAGAACTAATCTGCAAAAATCGATTATCTAATTTTCCAAACCACGACCAAAAGCCGAATTAAGAGGTTGTTTGGCAAAAACTAAAATATCACACTTTTTTTAAACTTTTTAATCTTTTAAAGCATCGTTTAGAAATATATTATTTTAGTAATATTTTAATTTTTACAAAAAGATATACAGAAAAATAGAGAGAGTGATATAAGAACTTATAATAAGTTTTTGACTTTTTAATTAAAATATATAATTAACAAACGAGACATTAGATCATATCAACTTTCTATTTTTATAAACATTATTTTATAAAAAATAAAAAATATTAATTATTTAAGACCATTTCCAACGGTGAACCAAACCCAGCATCATATTTAAATTTTGATGAAAAATCTACTTTTTCATGCTCTAACGGTTGCACCAAAGTCATACCAAAATGAGATTTCAGCAAAAGTTTCACCAAACTGATGATAGACTCCTCGTTTCACCAAAACATTATACATGACCGTTGCCAAGAGACGAACCGGTTGGTCGACCGGTTGCCCACCAAAAGTTCAAATAGTTCCAAAAAAAAAGTTCAAACCTGTCAAAAAAAAAAAAATTTTTTTTTTTGCCTAACCGGTCGACCACCCGGACGACCAGCAAAAGGTTCAAAAAATTTAAAAAAAAAAAAAAAAATATTTTTTTTTGCCGGTTGACCGGCCGGTCAACCAACCGGTTGCCCGGCGCAAATTTGATGAAAAGGATTTGATACTGAACCGTTGGAGTGCGAAATATCAAATTAAGAAAATGACCACTTTTTAACTCAAATTTAATAAAAAATCTGAGTAACCATTGGAGATGCTCTAACACATTCTAAACAACTCCTAAAAAATCAAACCATCTATGAAATTCACCTCCACCCGTTGAATTTGCGAATTTTGCGAATAATTTATTATTCTCAAACAGGTGAAAGCAAACAAACACAAAAATGATTCTAACACCATCATCATCCAAATCAACCGTACACAAAAACCACTGTTTCAGCGATTCACTATTATATATTCCCGCGCGATGGTTCTCATCGCCACTGTACGATCAGTCTGTTTCACGCCCGTTTTCGACTCCGAAAATGTCTTCTTGCTCCTCCGAAAGTCCACCTCCTACGCTTCGTACAGTCACCATTTCCTACTCACACCTCAAAGTAAGCTTCTTTCTCTCTCTCTCTCTCTCGACCTGTTTGGTTGCCGAGAAAATTCTCGGAGGAAAGAATTGAACCGCCTGTGTTTAGTTTGCTGTTTATGTTTTTCCCTCGGTTTCTCCACAGCCAAATTGGCACAAACTTCAATTTCCTTCTTGTGTGTTCGTGTTGTATTTGACGTATCCTAAGCTATTATTATTGAGTGATCGATGAAAATTTGCTTGTCAATATGTTTGAATTCATATTCAAATAGGTTTAATTTGACTTGAATGGTGATAGCTGTTGCCTTTTGATTGTAATCGGACCTCCTCAAAGTAAGCTTTTTTTCTCTTTGTTTCTCTCGACCTGTTTGGTTGCCGAAAAAATTGTTGGCAGAGAGAAGTGAAAAACCTGGAATTTGGTTGAGGTTGGAGTGTGTGTAGCGTGGTTTTGTCTCTTGTATTTTTCCTCGGTTTCTCTGCTGCCAAATTGAGTACACTCATGTTTCTTTGTTGTCCTCCATTGCTATTTCATGTCCAACAAATGAAGGCTTTGTTGACCAATTTTTAGGGACGGAATCACTTTTTACACGAAATATTTTTAGTAATGAATTTGGTCATTTAGTGATGAACTATCCGATCAAAATTTTAGACTCCTTTTTTTGGTACAAAATTGTTGTCCCTGTAACATTTTAAAAATTTTGTCACTAAAGGTCTATTTTTTAAAATAACTTTTCAAGATGGTGATTTATACTGTGTTTGGATTATGGATTTGGATGGGGATTTGGAAACATAAAAGGAAAATGTGAATAAAACATTGTTATATGTCACAATTTTTTTCTATTTTTCTTTCTAAATTCTTACCCAAATCTACGATTCATTCACAGACTTAGTGACAACTCACATGATAACAGGAATTGACCTTCTAATGCTTTTTGTAACAAAATTCACTTTTGAAGACGAAGAAGTTTGGTTCCTAAAACCTTCATATGTTGTGCTGGTCTTGTGTTTTTTCTCTGTCTCTCTTTGTTATTTCGCGTTCATGTTATATTTTATATATTAGTTGAATGAATGTGTAGAATTGTCCCCCTCTCTCTCTGATAGGATCCTAAGCTATTATTATTGAGTGACAGATGAAAATTCACAGGTCAGTAAGTTTGAATTCAAATTCAAATAGGTATAATTTGGCTTAAATGTTTACAACTATTGACTTTTGATTATATTTATAAAGTATAGAGCTTGGATGTCATCCTAAGGAAGAAATTAACCATTTGTTGGTTGTTGGGTGGAAAATGGCCAACACTATTGTAATTTTGATCAGTAAAGTCAAAAGTGTATTATATAGATGAGTATCTAAAGGGGATGCTTCCATGTAGGCATGTACAAAAGGTTAAACCAATATAATCTAATGGCTCTCGAAACAAAAGAGGCTTGTATTCTCAAAAGACAAACATAAAAAAGCCAACAGATTCTTACAAATGAAGAGAATCTACAAATTGATGAATATTATTGAGTATAACCTTTCCAATGATGAATATTCTTAAGTAAAACCTTTCCAATGACCTAAACTAGGTAACGCGGCAAAAAAAAAAAAAAAAAAAACAGAAGAAAAACTGTCTAAATGGTTGCTCCCGAACTCCTTGAAACGTCATCCTATTCCATTTGCTTTACAAAATCCACATAAAGCACAAAGGAGCAGATAGTCAGGCTTTGCATCTTTGCTTTCCCACCCTATTTCCTTACCAGCCAAACATAACCCCGTCGCATCTATTTGAAAAACCTGCTCCATCCCAAACACTGTTAAAGCCAACCTCCACAACTCCTAGCCACATACAGTGAATAAACAAATGAGAAACTAATTCCTCATCATATTATAAAGGCAATAAGAATTTACAACTATTGTCTTGTCTTGATGAGATTGTTGACTGTCAAAATCTTCTCATAAGCCACATTCCATGCAACAAATACAACCTTGGATGGAGCCCTAACGCTCCATCCAAATGCCTTTTCTCAAAAAATTCATCCTTTTACTATCTAAAAGAACCATATAAACAAACTTTACATGAAACCTCCCTTTATTGAATACTAGCCACCACAAAGACTCCACCCCTTCTCAAATGCTTATATAACTATAAATGCAAATTAAGAAGATTAGATAACTGATCCAGTTCCCAATTCTTACAAAGTCACCCTCAGTAGTGCAACATCCTAAAAACATCTGTGCCTCGAGCATAATCTGCCGAGGTTTTTCCTTATTTTTTTTTGTTGAATTTTTTCAGTTACAAGAAGAAAAATGGAAAGAAAAGATCTCTCCAACACCTCATCTGTGCACTAAATATGCCACTAAAACTTTACCCAATCTTCCCTTCCCACCACCTTAAAGCTAGTACTTCTCAAGAAATGCTCCCAAACTAGACAAGTACCCTTCCGCAACCCTCTCCTATGATATACATCATCAGTTCCAAAGAAGTCCAATCACACCAAGAGTTGTCATATGTTGTAGTCACCACCCTTCTCCACTATGTACCTCTCACATGCAAATCTCCATAACCACTTTTCCAAGAGGGTTGTATTGAAGATATCCACCGACCAATCCCTAAACCATCTTCCTTCACCAGACTGCCACACAGTATCTCAATCCACAAGATGGTATTTGAACTCCTTCCCTACACCACCCCATAGAAAGTCTAGCTATAGCATTTTAAGCCTCCTTGCCACCGAGACTGCAATTGTGGGTAGTGATATAAAATAGGTTGGAAGGCTTGAAAAGTACTCTTAATGTGTTGGATAGAAACTTCCTCTTCAACCCTACCAATCTTTTTTGGAACAGCTCCACTGTCCCATCCCAAACCGCCTTAGCATTAAATAAAGACCTTCTAACAAACCTACCTTAAAACCTTCCGTTAACCCCCTTAATTGTCCTACTAGTAATTCTACACAAAGCCTCCATAACTAGAATGAAAAAAAAAAAGTGATGACAGATTCACTTACTTCAAACCCCTTGATGTGTGAAAGAAACCAATTGGTGATCCATTCACCAAAACCGAAAACCATCTACATCCAAAACCCATCCATCCCAAGTATAATAGAAAATCCCAATCACATGATCATATGAATTTTCAATATCTAGCTTACAAATGACCCTCGCCTCACTAGTATGTATTATGGAATCAACACACTTATTAGGCACAAGTATGACCAGTGTTTTAAAAGGAGTGTGTGCCTAAGCGCGAGGCGTAGCCTTGCGCTTCGAACAGGTCAAAGTGAGGTGCAATATGCAAGGCGCAGCTAAGGCGCTGAGGCGAGGGCTTTTTTTCGAGGCGTGGGCTTTATGGGCTTTACCTATTTTTTTGCTCAAACTATTGATTAAGTGTTTTTTTTGTGGGCATACCCACAGGGATTCAAAGCTCTTCTATATAAAATGACCAAACGTGGTCAAAATGGAGCAGAAAGTGATAAAAGATTGATTGTTATGCTTTATATCTTTTGTTGGATATCATATTTCTAGTTTTTAGAAGATTGAATGTCATGTTTAAAGATTATCGGAAATTGTTATGATTTTTGAAATTCTATATATATTGTTATGTTGAAAAGTTTGTCTATTTTATAATTTTGCTTTTCTTCTACCACTTGCGCTTCGCTTTGGTGAGGCGCACGCCTTGCCTTGTGCCTCTGACTTAGGCTATAGGAGACCTTATCGCCTCAGTGCACCTAGAGCCTTTTAAAACAGTGAGTATGACATCCAAAATCTGATGACCTTGCATAAAAGCATTTTGAGAGTCAGAAAACACCAATTGTAACACATCCTTCATATAGATGGCCAACACTTATGCCAACAATTCATATTCCCTACCAAGCAAAATAACAAGTCGAAAGTCTCTTCAATGTGCTCCACACACCCTTTATTAGGGATTAAAGCTACAAAGGAAGCATTCAAAGTTTCAAAGTTTTTTCAAACATGCGCTCGTGAAAATAATTCATCATACCCATCATCTCCTCTCTCACCACATTCCAATAATTTAGAAAACTGGTCATAGTTATACCATCAGATCTTGGAGTTTTGTCCCCATTAACGTCCTGTAGGGCTCTAAGAATCTCATCTTCCAAGAAAGGTCTATCCAGCTGCTCCACCCCCTCAATTGATATGCTGCCAAAATCGATACCATCCATTCATAGACTCCACCCCCTATTCTCCTCAAACAAACCCACAAAAGCTTGCAATTCACTCCTAATCTCTAACTTCCCTAAGAACCCTTCTATGAATTCACACCCTCATGAGATTATTCCTCCGTCGAATATTAGCTATTATGTGAAAAAACCAATGTTCTTAACTCCTTCCTTAGTCCGTCCTTAGGTCACAGGGACCTAGCCTTTTGGTTTCCGACTAATTTATTCTATCTTTGGTATTCTCCCATACTCCACTGCCTTCTCCTCTAACCTGCCATCATCCTCCGAAAGGCCATTACTAGCCTCTTCCTCGTCAAGACTTTGAATATCTTCTGGCATCTTTGCCTTAGGTACCTCTAACCTGCCAAACTCCCCATATTCCATCTTTTTAGATCTGCTTTTAAAAACTTCAACTTCTTATCTAGAACAAGGCTATGATTACCCCTAACTTGGTAGCCTCTCCCCCAATCTGGCATCTTGTCATAAAAACCATCGACCTGCAACCACATATTCAAATCTCATGTCATTGCTTTCTACCAATGAAAATTCAAATCTTATTATTGAGTGTCTTCATCAAGATAAAGAGCACTTAGCTCAATCTAAAAAACATGGCCACCAAATTGAGTAGAATCATCCTGAAGAACAACCAGAAATTTTGTTTTGTTTTGTTTTGTTTAGAGGAAGCTCACAAGATCAGTGTGTTTGGTTTGAGTTTTTTGGATTAAGTTTTTTGAAAATTGAGTTTTTTGGTTTTCGTGTTTTTTTGTTTTTAGTGAATATTTTTAAAATTTTAAACATTTTTTTTACTTTTTTAGATTCACCTTACTTGGATGTATCCAAAAAGTAAAAAATTTGTGAAAAAATATTTTAAAAAATTAATAAATACATAAAAATAAAAAAAATGTACTGAATTCTCGTATTTTTTTTTGTATTTTTGGTATTTAGTGAATTTTTAAAAGGTTTTTTTCACAAATTTTTTACTTTTTAGGTATATTTATGTTAGGTATGTCTAAAAAGTAAAAAAAATTGCTTAAAATATTAAAAAAATTTAGTAAAAATAAAAAAATACGGAAAACAAGAAAGTAGAATTTTCTGAAAAGTGTTTTTTGAAAACAGGAACCAAGCAAAGATATTTCCCTAGGCATTGATAATTCTGCTAGTGGAATCTATGTTTAGCCATCTGAAAGAAGTTTGATGGTCTCAAATGAAGGTCCTTCAAGCTTAGTTCTTTCAGTTGCGAAGCCACAATACATGTAGTTCTACGAGTTTGAGTGTAGCATAAAGTTACTGAATTATCATGAGAGATCAATAGAATTTCCCTAGGCATTGATAATACGGTTAATGGAGCTCATGTTTATCAATTTCAAAGAAATTTAATGGTCTCAAGTGAAGGTCCTTCAAGCTTGATGCTTTCAGTTGTGCAGCTACAATATGTGGAGTTGTACAAGGTCAAGGATAATTTTACTATAGCACCATCAATTTTCTTTAAAGAGGTTATCAAGCTTTCACAGCGTAGTCAGTCAAACAGGACCGTGCTGGTGATGGAAAAAATGTTTTTGAAATTAAATTGTAAAGTCTATGATGTATGAGAATTGAATCTTGGAAAATTCAAATATATTTATCAACTTTGAGGACAAAGCTATTTTCAAATAGGTTTAATTAGGCTTAAATGCTGATAGTTATATTGCATTTTCAGTGTATTTCGATGTGCTTAATTACTCTGTATAAAGTGTAGATATTGTATGGCATTGTAAGGAAGAAATGAAACATTAGGTGGTTGTTAGGTGCAAGATCACCCACAAATGTGCTCAAAAGGTGAACGCTTGACCACCCAAGTGATCAAACCCTTTGATATTACCATATTTCTAGTTACATTCCTTTTGGAACGTTACAATGCTCTGTCTAAGTGTGTTGTGTGTGTGTGTGAGCCTTTGATATTAACCTTTCAATTATTATTATTATTTTTTTTTTGGAATTGATGGATGCAGGATAAGAACGTTGATTTGTCGGCGAAGATTGAAGAAGGTTTTGGACCCAATGGGTTGGGAATTTTGTCGATATCAGATGTATGAAATGAATTTTTTCACATCTTTGCTTGAATAATGCAAGTCTATTTGTCATCTCTTGATTTCAATTTTGGATACATATAGACAATTGTATGCTCTTATTTGTTCAGTATGCTTGAAGTTTGCAGAACTAACCCCACTGTATAGATGAATTGTTTTAGTTTGAAAAAAATGTCATTCTTTACAATCTAATAACAGGAACCCCACCATATGTAATTCTTGTTCATGGTCCTGTTTGGAAAAATCCATGAGAACTTTTTTATATTATAAATAATAATCTTTGTTAGCCCCGGGATGATTGTGCATCAAAAGCTTGATACTTGCATCAAACAGTGTGTAAGAAACCATGCTGTCTATATATATTAACTTAGGAAAATTCTGTTATACATAAAGTTCATATAAAAAAACTTTACAAGAATGATGTGGCAATGCCATTATTGTAAATAAATGCATCTTCATTGGTATTTTTTTAAAGTGAATGGTCCATAATGAGCCACATCTTTATGTATGAAAATTTTGTATGGATTTTTTGTTTGTATAGCATTACTCATTAACTTATAGAGCTTGATAGCTGCTTTCATTTATTGGAACTAATCACTTTATATACAATTCGTGATTGCTTTAGGTTCCTGAGTATTCTTCATTGCGTCAAAATCTTCTGCGTCTTTCACCTAGGTATAAGCTGTTGAATGGATTTTCTGTATTTATTTTTGATGAATCTGCAGATATTAAATACAAGGATTGTTATTATTATTTTTTAAAAATCATAATGCCTATAGGATTGATCTTTTTCTTTTATCAGATTAGCCTGTCTGCCTGAAGATGTGAAGAAAGAACTGGAAGATCCTAACAGTAGGTAATACAAGAATTGCTTTCTAATTTTCCACTTCTTTAGTGGTTAGTTGTCACTCACTGCTAGGTATAAACAAATATTGTGTCCCTCTCTTTGCTTGAAATTGGTTACTTTGACAATACAAGTTTTATCAAGTTCCAGTTTTTTTTTTTTTTAAAACAATATGTTTGTTTTCATCCACTTTTATCATTTCAATTTTTTTTATAACTTCTGGATGAATGCCTAGGTACAATTTTGGATGGAGTCATGGGAAAGAGAAGCTAGAATCTGGAAAACCAGGTAGACTTGTCCCGAGTCAATTATGTTAGCCAATTATATGAGCTTATAAACAATGCAGCACTATGTTAACTACCCAAATCTAATCTTAAACATGAGGAAACCTCTATGGACCACTAAGTTGTTCTTGATTGACCATTAAATTGTTTAGGATTAGGTAAGAAGTCGAGTATGCTTTTTGTATTTTGCATCCTTTTCACAACACTAAATGATCTCTTCAATAGTTACTGCTTCAAAAATTGCTCTCATGCTGTTTTGTATATCTATTGGAAAGCTTCTTGCTGAAACATACAAATTTAACTCTAGGAATTCTATCATATGCTTTTCCTAATTTCAAAAAATCGTGTTCTAATATTTTCTTCTCTAGTAAACCATGTATACTGCCTAAAAAGTAGTTTTCTGTGGTAGCAAACCTCCTTGGATTGAAGCCAGAATGGTTCTCACTGATTCTACTTTATGGTTTATCTGCGGTAGCAAACCTCTAAGCTCAAGTGCACAGTCGCATAAGTGACAATGTACTGTGAGTTCAAGCCTGATTTTCATAAATGCAAGCCCTGGTTGATCCAAAATGCTCCTGACCTCTACCGTGATCTTCTTGAGGAGGCAAGTGCAAAGGAAACTGATGAAGTCTCCAATTGCTTCCTGTCCACGCTAAATTCCAATGGAATCGCCCCTTCTGGTGGTTCTTCAATTTCAAAGGAAGAAAAAATAAAACGCCTTCCTGCGGGAAGATAGAAAAAAAAATGAAAGAGAAACAAGGATTTGTAGCCAAAGGTGGTGCATAACAAGTGAAAATGCATGACCGTTGTGTAAGGCCTGGATCTTTCTAGTGTTAAATTTAGTGATTGTTCAGAAGAGCATGGGAAGAAGCTTGCCACTAGAGCCTCTGTTGTTAAGGGACCAACTGAAAAAAGAGTTGTGTGATGTTCAAGTAGACATAACATAACCAATAATGTTTTTGGAGTTCCTCAGAGACCTGGCTTGATGTGCCAGAATCTGTATTATCCTTTGTTGAGGATGAAAAAAGGGCTCCAATTGTTGATTTTTGAGTGGGGGTGTGGTACCTTTCTTTCCATTGGCTTGACTCTTCATCAAATCTAGTGTACTCTGAAATCAAAGGGTTGTAATAGATAAAATTGAAGGCAGTGGATACTGTTCTTATATTTTATGCTTAGTGCTGTTTTTTTTTCTTCTTCTTCTTTTTCTCCTCTCTCTCTCTCTCTTCTTTTGTGTGTGTGTGCTTGTGTGTATTTACACATCCACAGAATCAAAATAATGGGCTAACTAACAGCTTTCAAAATATCTAGAAGTATCTTTGGACATAAAATTTAATATTTTATTGACCTTGCCAAACCAAGTCTTAAATCCTATCAAATGGGGTTGGCTATATGAATTCTTCTTCTCCACTCGACTCTATCAATGGCCACTTGGTTAGTCAAATTAAGGAGATTCATAGCTCTATTTACTACACTAGCCCATGTCAATTTAGGTCTGCTCCTTCTCCTAACAATTCCATCTACAGTCACTGTATCGCATCTCTTCACTACTGCCTTTGTTGGTCTCCGTTGTATATGACCAAACCATCTCAATCTATTCTCTCTCAATTTATCTTCTATTGGTACTACTCATACCAATTCACGAATGTACTCATTCCTAACTCTGTTTTTCTAGTCTTGCCACTCATCCACCTTAGCATCCTCATCTCAGTGATACTCATCTTATCTACATGTTGTTTTTTAGTTACCCAACATTCCGTCCCATACAATATCACTAATCTAATGGCCGTTCTATAGAACTTTCTTTTTAGTTTAGTGGGTACTCATTTAATATTTTGCTAACCTTAAGAGTGGAAAATGATATCACAAGTTTTTCTAAAGAAACTCAGCATTCTCAAACAATAGAAGTTCATTTATTCACACTTCTAGCCGGTGAATTCCTATTTGGGTGATAACTTTTGATATGCCAGCTTAAGGTTATTGTTGTGAGGTGTTTATCTTTTTGGTTTTAGTCATATTGTGAAATATAGGATTTTTAATTTACTTCAGTTAAACTAAATCTTTTAGTGAAATAAGAGTTATGATGACAACAACATATCTCTGATTCCAGCTTTATTTACCTCAGTGGCCTATGTAGGGAAATTAATTTAAGAATTATTCATATCCAGCCCATGGTTAGTCAAGCTGGTTTCAAGGTTGAATCTCCAATTTGTTTATCGTGAGACCTCAATTTTGCCAAGAGTGAGTGGTGAAAGAAGATTATGTTGCTAAAGAAGGAACTTTTAAACATGAAATTTGACGAGAACTTGATGTGTTATAGCATGTAATCTAATCAGCCTATCTTTTGGCATATTTACAGTAGTAAAGTGTAGATGCAAATTGATTATTGTTTGTATATATATGTATGTGTAGCACAAATATCTATATATAGATGTGAGGTCGTGTGTGTGTCAGGTTTAGTTCATGCTTTTCTTATACTTTGTATACCTGGTAGAGATTTTTATGCCTTTTATTGTGCAGACATCTTGAAAGGCTCTTTCTATGCAAATCCAATATTCGATAGACCTACAACTGATGAATCTCTTGTTCAACGGTAAGTCTAAGAAAAACCTTTTATATTTTTTGGTGCTTCTACATGTTGTCTGTTGTACAAGGCACTATTGTGCACCACATATGGTGATGTGATTTCACAACTTCTGCTTTCATGTTATGTCTTCTAGGTACCCATCATATTGTGGATCAAATATATGGCCTGATAGGGCTCTTCCAGAACTTGAAGTGGGTATGTTTTCATCTAACTTTTTAATCACTAGAGCTGTGGATTACTTGCATGTGTCCATTTGTTCTTAGAATAATATCTTTGTGATTGTGATTTTGCTTAGCTGTCATTAGTTGTAGTTTCCTTTTGTGCCTTGAGGCTTCTATTGTACGTTTCATATTATTAATCTATAAGGGAGTGATGGTCTCATCATTCCCTAAGTTTGATTTCTCCTAAAATAAACATGGTATCAGAGCCATGTTCATCATCCACCTTTACCTAATGACCATAGTACCACCACGCTACACCGCTAAACCACCACACACCACTAGGACCACCCGACAGCCACCCAAGGCCCACTCGACAGCCACCCATGCCCATGCGACACCACTAGAGCCTATTTCGGCTCTTCTACAGCCTCACCTAGGGCTCACGACTTGGACAGGACAATTTCAACACCTCCCTTGATGCTTGATTAGGGTTTCGGCAGCCTCTCTTTGCCCCAATCTATGTTTTGATTGACCCATTTGGTTCTTTGTTTCTCCCTTGCTACATGTCTTCACTTTATTACTGAGAGTATTTTAGTCCCTGTTTTGATTGATGGTACCTTCTCCCTATTTTTTGTTTAATTTTTTGGGTCAATATATGGCCCTAATCCTCAGCCTTGATTGATTGTATCTCTCCATCGTTTATGGTTGATTATATGTGCCTTGATTCCAGTCATTTTTCCTTCTTCCACTAGTAGTGATTGTTGTAGGTTGTTGTTTAGATAGTAGCATACTAAGATGGCTGAACTTATGAGTGAATCCACCACTAGTTCCTAGCCACCTAAAGGGGAGAGTCCCATTATGACTACTGCATAAGAAAACCTTAACCCTAGCCTAAAAATCACCACCTTTTTGTTTAATGGACAGAACTATCTTGCATGGTCGCAATGTTTGACACTTTTCTTGAAAAGCCGAGGAAAAATGGGTTATGTTGATGGGAGAATCCAAGCTCCTAGTACCACTGATCCTAGTTATGACCAATGGGAGATTACAAATTCTTTGATTATAGGGTGGCTCATCCACTCAATGGTTCTTGATATTGGTGAGGACTACTTATCTATGGATACAACTCAGGATATTTGGGATGTTGTGGCTACTACTTATTCCTGAAAAGGGAATTTTTCACAGACCTTTGAGTTGTGCCGCTCAATTAAGTGCTCAATACAGGGCGAGATGACCATCCGTCGGTACTTTACCTTCCTCAGTAATAACTAAAAACGTCTGGATCATCTTCAGGACTACAAATCAGTCTGCTCAACCGATTATGTAGGGTACCGCAAATTTATTGAGTAAGAGAGGGTCTTCAAATTTTTGGAGGGTCTCAATGGGGAGTTTGATCCTGTTCGAAGTCGTGTCCTTGGTATGGATGTTCTCCCTTCCTTTCACGAAGCGTTTGCTTATGTTCAGAATGAGGAGAGTCGCCGCTCAGCTATGCTTCCTCTTGCCTCTATAGAGTGCTTAGCCTTAGTCTCTGCTCCTCATAGAGATGGAGATCATCTATCCCATGGTACACGCAATCCTTTTGAGAAGGATACTTTGTTCTGTGACTACTGTCGACGGCCTAAACACACTCGTAAGACATGTTGGAAGCTTCATGGTACTCCATCTGGGGGTTGTGGTGATCGCTCTGGTAGTCGAGGGGGTCGATCCGGACAGTCTAGAGGACATGGGTCTAATCCACGTGTCCATCATTCTAGTGCAAATGATACACATGACTCTGCTCTAGCTATCTCTTCTACTGATATTGTGTTTGGTATGTAATCTTCTGAGTTTGAGGATGCTCTACGTTACTTGCTAGACCGTCGGACTTCCACAACTCCTACCGGTGCAAGTAACTTAGCTTTTTCTACAAATGCTTTCTTATCTCATAAAACTTTGCCTTGGATTATTGATTCTGGTGTCTTGGATTATATGATTGGATCTTCTGATTTTTTTTTTCGGAATATAAGCCCTTTTCAAGTTAGGACAAAGTTAGGATTGCTGATGGTACAATTTCTTCTGTTTCTGGGAAAGGTTTAATCTATGCCACATCTTTATCTTTGTCATCAGTTTTATATGTTCCTAGTTTCTTTGTTAATCTTCTATCATTGAGTCGTCTTACTCAGGATTTGAATTGAAGTGTAACCCTTTTTCCCGATCATTGTCTTTTTTAGGACCTTATCATGAAGACGATTGGCAGTGGTAGAGCAGAGAATGGTATTTGCATCTTGGATCAGGCATATCACATAGCTCATCATACCATCTAGTCTCCAACCACCAAGGATGACATTTGGTTTTGGCACCAGCGTCTGGGACATCCATTTTTTTTATTACTTAAGCATTTGTTTTCTTCTTCTTTTAAGAACAATAATGTTTCTGAGTTTAATTGTGAGTCGTGTCAACTTGGCAAACAACACCGAGCTTCTTTTGCTCTAAGTATTAATAAAAGTTTCGTTCATTTTTCATTGATTCGTTTTGATGTTTGGGGTCCTTCTCGTGTTGTTTCATTAAAAGGTCATAGATGGTTTGTCACCTTCATTGATGATTTTTCTCACACTACTTGGGTGTATTTACTAAAAGGAAAGAGTGAGGTTCTCTTTGTGTTTCAAACATTTCATTAGATGAATTACGCTCAATTTGGGGCTGTTGTAAAAATTATGCGTTCAGATAATGGGGGTGATTATATTGATTCGGGGTTAGGGAAATGCTTCAGCACTTATGGCATTATTCATCAGACTTCTTGCACCAACACCCCTCAGCAAAATGGGGTCGTGGAACACAAGAATCGTCATTTTCTTGATATAGCTCGTTGCATGACTTTTTGTATGCATATGCCTCGGTCTTACTGGGGTGAAGCTGTCCTCACCGCTGCCTATCTTATCAATCGCCTTCCCAAACCCCTCTTTAGGTATTCTTCGGCTCTCAGCCCGTGTCTTCTATTCCCCTCAAAGTTTTTGGGTGTCTGCTTTGTTCACAATCATTCCCCTACTCATGCTAAATTGGATCCTCATTCTCTTAAATGTGTCTTTCTTTGGTATTCACCCACTCAAAAAGGGTATAAATGTTATCATCCTCCTTACATAAGTGGTTTGTGTCCATGGATGTCACATTCTTTGAGTTCCAGTCCTACTTCTTGTCCTTTCTGGTTTCCGAGTCATCCCTTCAAGGGAAGCCTTGGTGTGAAGAGATTCTTGGCATAGGAGTATTACTTGTTTCTAAACCTTTACGAGTCGTTGAGGATATAGCATGTGAACCAACTATTGGGAATACAAAAGCTGATACACTCAAGGAGTAAGGAAAAGTTTATGTCAAGGATAAAGAAAGACAGAAGGCTACTTGGATTGAAGAGACCACTTCTCCTGATCTTCCACTGTCATTTCCTTCAATTGATGAGAGTCTAGGCAACTCTGATAACCTTGAATGCACAAATCTTGATATTCCTATTGCCCATCGGAAGGGTATGAGGTCTTATACTCAACATCATATCTCTAATTTTGTATCATATTCTAATTTGTCTCCCTTATATAGAGTCTTTGTGTCAAAATTTTCCTCTGTTAGTATACCTGATCATTTTCAAGATGCTCTTGCCACCTCTGAGTGGAAACGTGCCATGATTGAAGAAATAGAAACACTTCATAAGAATGACATTTGAGAATTGACAGAGTTATCCAAGGGCAAACGAACTGTGGGATGCAAGTGGGTGTATATTGTAAAGCACAAGGCAGATGGAATTGAAAAGTTCAACCCACACTTCTCCTTAAACCCAGGTATTAAGGAGAGGGAAACTGGAGCCTTATAACTAGCATAGATAGGGAAACTCTAGGGGATGTGGGCCACATTCCAACACACCTTCCTGGATCACAACATACTGTAGTCGGACAAACGGCACACCAATCACAGGCCCAACCAAGTTCTGATTCCAAATTGAAAAGTCCAGCCCACACCTCTCCTTAAAACCCAGGTATTAAAGAGAGGGTAACTCTAGGCGATGTGGGATACATTCCAATAGATGGTTCGATTGAGTGCTATAAGGCTTGGCTTGTGGCAAAGGGCTTTACTCAGACTTATGGAGTAGACTATCAAGAGACATTTACACTAGTTGCTAAGATGAATTCAGTCAGGGTGCTCCTCTTTCTGGCAGCTAATTTGGATTAGCCACTTCACTAGTTTGATGTGAAAAATGCTTTCTTATATGGTGATCTAGAAGAAGAGGTGTATATGGACATTCTTACTGGCTTTGAAGATCTTAAAACAAAGGGTAAGGTGTGCAGGCTTTGGAAATCACTTTACGGTCTCAAACAGTCCCCAAGGACTTGATTTGAAAGATTTACTAAGGCAATACTTAGATATGGATTCAAACAAAGTCAAACTCATCACACTTTGTTTGTTAAACATTCTTTACATGGTAAGACTACAACTTTCATTGTATATGTGGATGACATAGTACATACAGGAGATGATGTTGAAGAAATTTCTCGGTTGAAGGAATATTTGGCAAGCGAGTTTGAAATCAAAGACTTGCGGAACTTGAAGTATTTCCTAGGTATTGAGGTTGCTCGGTTCAATGATGGAATCTTCATTTGTCAAAGGAAATATGTGCTTGATCTGTTATAAGAAACTGAGATGCTTGGCAATAAAGCTTGTGACACACCGCTAGAGCCAAACTAGAAACTTGGTGATGATACTGGAGGAGTTTTTGTTGACAAGGGGAATTATCAGAAACTAGTGGGTAAGCTCATTTACCTATCCTATTCACGTCCTAACACTGTTGTTGCGGTCAGTGTGGTCAGTTAGTTCATGCATGCTTCTCATGAGGCGCACTTGGTTGCAGTTATGTGGATTTTTAGATACTTAAAATTTTCGCTTGGAAAGGGCCTCTATTTCTTCAAACATGATCATCTTAGTGTGAAAGTTTATATAGATGCTGATTGGGTAGGATCGGTAACTGATAGTAAGTCCACATCGGGATATTGTACCTTTGTTGGGGAAATTTAGTTACTTGGAGAAGTAAGAAGCAGAATGTGGTAGCTAGATCTAGTGCAGAGGCGAAGTTTAGAGTCATGGCACAAGGTCTATGTGAACTTTTGTGGATCAAGTTACTGTTGAGTGATCTTGGAATTGAGTAGATAGACTCCATGAGGCTAATGTGACAATAAGGCTGCTATTAACATAGCTCACAATCCAATTCAACATGACTGGACAAAACATGTTGAAATTGATTGTCACTTCATCAAGGAGAAACTCACTATGGCACTATATGTACTTCTTTTGTGAAGTCTAGAGAACAGCTGGCCGATATTCTCATCAAGGGAGTTGCAAGTAAACCGTTTTATGATATTATTAGCAAGTTGGGTATGAGAGATATTTTTGCACCAGCTTGAGGGGGAATGTTAGAATAATATCTTTGTGATTGTGATTCTGCTTAGCTTTCATTAGTTGTAGTTTCCTTATGTGCCTTGAGACTTCTATTGTACGTTTCATATTATTAATATATAAGGGAGTGATGGTCTCATCATTCTCTAAGCTTGATTTCTCCTAAAATAAACATTTGCAAAGTTTGTCTAACATTGCAGTGTGATGCCTTTGTGATCCATTTTAAGTAAAACTTCTGCATTCACTTTTTGACCATGCATGTCAAGCTGAAGTTGTCATTTGCTTAATGTGTTCATCATGACACAAACTATTCTAATGGAACTAAAAGACATTTCCATCATAAACTCAATCATATGGGCACGCACTCGCCCTTTTAATCTTTCATTAATTGTCTTCTAATCTCTCTAAATTTTTTAAATATATATATTTTTTATTTTTATAGTTTGGCATCAACTTGCAGCTTTCCTTGTATGTATGTGTGTGTGTGTGTGTGTGTGTTTTTGGCATGAATTTTGCAACTTTCGTTGTGTTAAAATTTGTATTTTTGTTCAACCCTTCATAATGAGCAATTAACTGGTGGATGGCTTGACATAATGAGCAATTAACTGCCAGATGGCTTTGTTTCCTAGTGAGCTTTGGCATTTCTATTTTTCATGGATCCTATGGTTACATAACTTTCTTCTTTGTACATAGCTTTCAAAGCTCTTGGAAAGCTGATTCTGGATGTTGGGTTAATGGTGGCATATCACTGCGATAGATATGGTAATTCCTCATGATTAAAATTTTCTAGTATTTTTATTATGGAATTGTAAAAATGAACTCTTGTTTTTCTTGGCCTCAATTTCCACGTATTCTCTGAATGGTTGAGTGAGTGTTTGCCAATTTTTTTAAAGAAATTCTTTGGTTGCGTTTGGTAGAGTTTTGTAAATATGACTTGAGAATTGAGTTGTATTTTGAGTTTGTGAGTTTTGGAATTATGATTTGAGTGTAGAAAATTTGTTTGGTTATGGTTTTTGAATAGAGTGTTGAAATGAGATTGAATTGAAGTTGGAATTAAGATTTGAAAGTTTGATGTGACATGTAAAAGAAGAAAATGTGTTTGGTTATGAATTTTGGAAATAGTTTTCAAACTGTAATTCAAATTATTATAACCCATAATCAAACACATAACTTGTAACTGTATTGAGCTTATAAGTCAACATTCATAACCAAACTCTTTTTTCAATACAAATCAATAAATTAATTAATAATTTTGCTCCCAATTATTAATTTGTTTTAATAAAAAAAAATTTTTGAATGAAAATTTTGTTCGTATAATTTGGCTCCACATAAATTTTTGATTCAAATAATTATGACCCAATTCTATTTTTCCTGTTAATTTTTTTTCATTTCAATTTATGTTTTAAATTAATTTATTTTCCAATTACGTTTGTTTGCAAATATTTTTTTTTCCAATAATTTTTTGGCAATTAGTTTCGATTTATTTCATAAATTTTTTTCCAATTCATTTATTTTCATTTAATTTATTGCAACACCCATCTATATACACTTCGTCCTCCTCCACCAAGGCAGCACCAAATACACTTCCTGCTCCTGAACCAAGGTACTAGCCAACATATAAGATCAACATAATTGATATTCCCCTCCCAACACAGTCTCTATCCACTAAACATTCAAACTTCTGCCTTCAAAACACTTATATTCGCTGGACGTCTGACTGAGCAAGGCAACAACACAACCAGCAAGGCAGCGAGAGAGGGCAGCAGTCGAATACAGTAGCAGGGGGCCGACTGGTGGGTTGACCGGCTGGTCAACCGGTTTCTATATTTTTTTTCCCTTCCTCGCAGTGTCCACATCTCACTTCATACCATTTTAGCTTATCACATTGCATTTATTAACCTTAGTTAGTCACTTATTAACCTTTATAATTCACATGTGTATACCATTTCAAAGTTCAGAGAACGCTTTTCAGAGAATGTTTTTCAGAATTTCAGCGTGCTTTCCCGTGAAGGTATTTAGTGTTAGGATTATTGCCGATCCATATTTTGGACCGTTGAAATTGTGTGCTGCAGAGAAATGGGGGAAATCGTTTCCAAACAATAAACAAAGTTGTATTTTGAATTGTGTGCTAGAATTATGATTTGAGTTCTGTATCCAAACATGAAGTGCAAAACATGGTCTGGAAATATAATTTCAGAACACTTCCAAACAGAGCCTTTGTTTTTTTTTCCCTTTCTGTTTGGCCATTAGTCTTACTGTTAGATTTATGTATGGAATGCCTAGAAAGTTTACTAAGAAAGAATGCACCTGTGTAATTTGACATTTCTGGCAAGTAGAAGTGTTTCTAGGTAATTAAGGGATTATTTCTATGTGAGAGAATTATGCTTCGAGTAGCAAGCTAAAGCCGAACTTCTAGATGGCGCACATTTAACAATCATGATAGTACATTCATGCAACCAAACCAACTGAGAGAAACTATATGGACAGACTTGTGAAGAACCTGACCTATTTTGAGATGTTCTCTAAAAGGTTACAAAATATGTTATAAAGCTCAAAATGTTTCCTTGAATAATTTAATATGGTTATGAAGTTTATGTGAGAAGTAACCAGAAGAATTTCTGAACATGCTATTCATTTTTTTATTGTTCAAGAAAAGTTTGTCATCAGTTTCCGATGAAGAAGAGTTTCCATCCATTGTGTTCGCATCTACAAGATAAGACTGTAGGTGCTGGAGATGTTACTGATGGCTAGCGGTAGCCTTTGCTATAATAAAAGACATTTATCAAATGAAGAACTAATTATTAGTTGAGCTGTTGTTGCATTTTTGAAGTTCTTCCCCCTTTGCAAGACCACAATTACAGTCCAGATTTCAGCAAATCTTGCTTCATGCAACCAGCATTTTATGGGCTGTGGTAGACATAGACCCAAACCCGTCCAGTTGCCTGCAGTGGATCTTTGTTTCTTCATTTTGAATTATTTTTTCTTCTGACTATAGTTCATATTTATTTGTTTTGCAATTTTGGTTTAAACTGAACTATTTAGGTTGTGATATGCACTTGAGCAGTATCCAGGGGGATGAAAATGCACGAGGATGAAGGCCTTGAACAGATACTTCTGCGCTCTCGGTGTCATAAAGGTCGTCTGCTTTATTATTTTCCTTCCCTTCAAAGGTGATCTATTTCTTCTTATTACAAGTTTTTTCCATGATTAAATATTTTTAATTTTACCGTTGGAGTGCCCCTAGTGCTTTAGCAGTCATCGTGAGCATTCAGGAACATTAGAATTGGTTATGTGGTTAGTGGCTAAATTGATGTTTTGTTTGGTGTACCATATTTTCCATTTGCCTCATGCGTAGGCATAGAAGATCAAGGGGTTTACATGATCGATGTACTTGTGTGCATGACATTTCTTAGATAGACACTTCTCAAATTTCTTGGATTCTCTTGTCAAATTTAAGCCTTTTCTTTTTTCTTGTTTTGCTTTTTAATTATTTAATTTTGGCCAAGTAGGCATCATTAAATTAGATTACTTGATGTACCATATGAGGCCAGGAGAGTTAATCACAAGTTCTATGAAAGTTCACAATTGAAATCCCTAGGAATTCTAGATTGCAATGGAAGAGATTTAAGATGAATTCTTGATGGGTCACAAGGTCAAGGAAATTAAGAAAGCTGGCAAGTGGCACGAGAAGTGAGCTGTCAAGTGTTTTCCATTTCCAATGTCATAATAAAAGTATATGAGCTAGGTGCCTCATTACCATTTAATTTCATGAGCTTTGCAAACCCATTTTTTTTTCCCTCTCTTCTTTTTTTTCTTCGTTTTTTTTCCCATTTTGTTGCACATGGTCTCCACTAAAGAATTTTGTTGTTTCAAGGACAATAAAGTACTTTGTTTATTATTTAAAGAAAACTTTAACTGGTGTTTTTCTTTATGTTTCCTCGAAAGGCCTAGACGCCCCTTTCCCCGTAGCCTCATCCTCTTTGCTTGAAGGGAAAGTCAACTTACTTTTACAATGACATTATGTTGAACAAAATTCTATTTTTTTCACCTTTCCGCCACAATATCTTGATTTGTGAATCTTGTTCATTCTTCTGATCTAGAAAGGCACTGTAATTTTTATTTTCATAATCCTACTTGTTAATATATTAATATATCTTATACTTTAGTGCTGTTATGTTAATATAGTAATATAGTAATATATCTTATACTTTAGTGCTATATACTTTAGTTCATTAGCTGTATACTTTAGTGCTATATTAATATGTTAATATAGTAATATATCTTATACTTTAGTGCTATATACTTTAGTTCATTAGCTGTATACTTTCGGCAACCACACCCACTACCGTTTAGTGCGTATATTATTTAATGTAAATTATGTGCTTTCGGTGCTCCATTTGTATCCCCATTCTCTCTATAAAAGAGAGCTCATTCTCCATTGTAAATACATATATAATAACAGATATACAGAGCCATTCAGTTGCTCTCTCTCTCTCTCTCACTCTCACTCAAATTATTGTTTCATGGTATCAGAGCCCAGTGTTACATTTCTGGCAATTTTCGATTTTGGTGTTTAGTCCTGTACACAGTGGCACTACACCAAACCGCTCGAAATTTCCTCACGATTCCAACGGCACCAAGCCCGTCCTCAGAAACCCTCTCACACACCTACACGCGCCGTCTTTGTCCTCGGCGTGTCACCAAGTCCGCCACCACTCTCACACGTGCCTGCACGCGCCATCTGTTGCTGCACACATCCGCCCCGCGCCCACACGCGCCCATACAGTCGCGGCTGACATCAGCCATGCCACTCCCGTGTGTCGCGCCTGCTACTGTGCGCCCCTCGTGCGCCGCTTCACTAGTGTGCACCCGCGTGTGCCAAAACTTCTACCGTGTGCCACGCCTGCGCCAGTCCGCTACCATGCGCCGCCGCCTTCCTGCTAACGTGTTCCTCCCTCACTCTGCTAACGTGCGCCGCTGACATCATTGATGACATCCTCTCTGTCCAGCATACCTTTCCTAGCTATTTTCGACCTTCCGGACTCACTGGTACACTCTGTTTTACTTAATTTTGCTCCTACAGGTCTATTCCTCTTGATTTAGCCCTATTCAACCTTTATTATGGATCGTCATGATGCCTCCCATCCCATTTTGTTATTTTGAATGGTTCCAACTATGTTCTGTGGGCTCAAGCCATGTCTTCCTTCCTCAAAGGAAAGAAGCTCTGGCGAATTATCACCGGGGATGTGACCCACCCAGTGAAAGACACTGCTGAAACTACTGTTTCCACTGCTACTACTACATATGAAGACCAACTTGAGGACTGGGACAGTAAAAATTATCAAATCATTACCTGGTTTCGAAATACATCTGTTACCTCTATCAGTCTTCAGTTTGGTTGCTTTCAGCTTGACTCTGTCACTACTCCTGCAAAGGACATCTGGGATTTTTTGAAAGAACGATACCAGACTACTGGTCTTGCTCATTAATATCAACTTCAGAGCCAACTTCATCGGATGTGCCAAGAATCTAGTCAGTTCATCAATGACTTCCTTTCTCAAATGTACTCCGTTTGGGACCAGCTTGCTCTTTCCGAGCCGACTTGGCCTCACCGAGAAGATGCTGTCTTATTTACTGCCCATCATAATCAGCAAAGGTTGGTGCACTTTCTCATGGCTCTCACTTCATCTTTTGAGCCCGTACGTGCCTCTCTTCTTCATCGCCATCCTTTGCCCACTCTGGAACAAGCCATTTCTGAGCTGCTATCAGAGGAGACTCGTCTTGGCACTCTCCAAACTCATCATGTGGACTCTGTTCTTGCCACTCCTCCGTACCGGCCATCATTTACCCAGCGGACCACTGCATGCCTCTATTGTCAGAATCGGGGCCTTTCTTCAACATATCTCCTGGTCAATTGCCCTGTCAGAACCTGCTGATACTGCAACAAACTTAGTCCTAGTCATCTGCAACAGGATTGTTTTCGCAATCTATCCCGCTCCTCCTCCAACAACCACTCTTCTCGCGGTGGTTCTTCCCAGGGGAGCTTTCCTCATTCCAGGAATCAGTCTCACTCTGGGAATCAGTCTCATCACACTGCTGCTGCTGCCTCTGCCTCTGCTGCTGCCTCTGAGGGTTTTTCTGAGTCTCCTGCTCCATCTACCCCTCTCTTTTCTCCAACGGATGTAGAGGCCATGTTCAAACACCTTCTCTCCCCTTCTGGTACACCTCCTACTGCTTTGTCTGTGATTCCAGGTAACTCTTCTTGGTATTTTGACTCTGCCTGTTGTAATCATATGACCTCCAGTTCTACTATATTTTCTTCCATCTCTTCATCTCCTCATATTCCCTCAATTCAAGCTAGCGATGGTTCTCTCATGGTATCCGTCATATTGGTACTGTTTCCACATCTTCTTTATCGTTGCCTCAAGTTTATCATATCCCTGCTCTCACTTTAAACCTTATTTCTATTGGTCAATTATGTGAACTTGGTCTAACTGTCACATTTTCTGCTACTCATTGATTGGTACAGGACCCTCAGACGGGGCAGACTATTGGGATCGGCCGTAAGTACGGACGTCTCTATGAGCTCATTCACCTTCATGTTCCTGACTCTCCTCAGACCGCTGCTCCTGCATCTGCTTCCTCCTTATCTCCTTTTCATCTTTGGCATTGTCGGTTAGGGCATGTTTATGTTAATCGCTTAAAGTCTTTGGTTTCTAGTGGACAATTAGGTCATGTACTTCCGGATACTTTCGATTGTATACCCTGTCAACTTGCCAAACAACCTGCTTTATCATTCAATAAAAGTACTTCTGTTTCCTGTGCACCTTTTGATCTTATACATTCGGATATTTGGGGCCCCTCCCCTACTCCTACTATAGGGGGATCTTGTTATTTTGTTATTTTTATTGATGATTTTTCACGGTTTACTTGGATTTTTCTCATGAAAACTCGGTCTGAACTCAAAACCCTTTATTATAACTTTGCCCAAATGATCCACACCCAATTTTCCAAAACCATCAAACTTTTTCGCTCTGACAATGCTATGGAATATCGGGACTCAGATTTCCTTTCTTTTCTTCAGAGTCATGGTACACTGCCTCATCGTTCCTGTGCTGGCACGTCCCAGCAAAATGGCCGTGCTGAATGGAAACATAGGCATATTCTTGACACTACTCGCGCTCTCCTTCTCTCTTCTTCCTGCCCTGAAAACTTTTGGGGGGAAGCTGCCCTCACTGCTGTTTACATTATCAATTGTGCTCCTACCCCTGTCATCCAAAATCAAACTCCCTTTGAACGTTTGCCTGGCACTCCCCCTCCATATACTAATCTTCGGGTTTTTGGCTCTGCCTGCTTTGTTCTACTTCAATCTCATGAACACACCAAGCTTGAACCTCGTTCTCATCTTTGTTGCTTTCTTGGGTATGGAATTGAACATAAAGGCTTTCGCTGTTGGGACCCTCTCTCTAAACGTCTTCGTATCTCCCACCAAGTCGTTTTCTGGGAGCACAAAATGTTTTCCTCCCTATCCTCCTTTCACTTACCCGCACTTTCCACCAATGTTCATTGAGACGCCCTTGCTCACTCCTGCTCCCGACCAGACTGCTCTCCCTGAAGGTCCACCTCTCATTACACCACCTCCTTCTCCACCGGTTCTTTCTTTCATCGATCCTTCTACGGGTCGACCACACCGGGTAACTCAACCTCCTATACATCTTCGTGATTATATTGTTAGATCTGCTACCTTTTCTACTTATGAACCTACCTCCTATCGTGAGGCTTGTACTAATCCTCTTTGGCAGCAAGTTATGACTGATGAACTCCAAGCTTTGGACGAAACTCATACTTGGGATCTTGTTGATCTTCCTCCTGGCAAAACTGCGATTGGTTGCAAATGGGTTTAAAAAATCAAGACTCATTCTGATGGCTCTATTGAACGCTACAAAGCTCGTCTTGTTGCCAAGGGTTTCAACCAGGAATATGGGATTGATTATGAGGAAACCTTCTCCTCTATTGCTCGGCTTACCTCTGTTCGCAGTTTACTTGCTGTTTCTGCTGCTCGCCACTGGGAGCTCTTTCAGATGGATGTCAAAAATGCTTTCCTCAATAGTAATCTTCTTGAGGAGGTCTACATGCAACCTCTACCTGGGTCCACTTTTCTACCTCATAAGGTTTGCAAACTACAGCGTGCCCTCTATGGCCTCAAGCAAGCACCCCGCGCTTGGTTTGCAAAATTCAGTTCTACCATTCATGACTTTGGGTTTGCCTCTAGCTCCTATGACTCTGCTCTTTTATACGGACTACTCCTCATGGTACCACTCTTCTCCTTCTGTATGTGGATGATATGATTATCACTGGCAATGATGCAGCTGGTATTCTCCAACTCAAACGTTTTCTCCACCGTCAGTTTGAGATGAAGGACCTTGGTACTCTTAACTATTTTTTAGGCCTTGAAGTCTCTCATGATTCTACTGGTTCTTATTTATCTCAGGCCAAATATGCATCAGATCTTCTGGCTCGTGCTGGTCTTATCGATTGCAAAACTACCTCTACTCCAGTTGATCCTCAGATTCGTCTCACTCCTCTCGATGGGGATCTCCTCAATGATGCTACTCTTTATCGCCAGCTCGTCGGTAGTCTTGTCTATCTCACAGTGACTCGTCCTGACATTGCATATGCTGTTCACATTGTTAGTTAGTACATGTCGGCTCCTCGCACTCCCTACTATACTGCTCTACTCCACATCCTTCGATACATCAAAGGCACTCTGTTCCATGGCCTTCACTACTCTGCTTCCTCCTCTCTCGAACTGCGTGCCTTTTCTGATGCTGATTGGGCTGGGGATCCTACGGATCGACGCTCTACCACGGGATTTTGTTTCTTCTTAAGGGATTCTCTTATTACTTGGCGTAGCAAGAAACAATCCCTCATTGTCCGTTCTAGTACCGAAGCTGAATACCGAGCTCTTGCTGATACTACTCAGGAACTTCTCTGGCTTCGCTGGCTCCTCACTGATATGGGTGTTTCCTCTTCTGGCGCTACCTCTCTTTATTGTGACAATCAGAGCGCCATTCAGATTGCCCACAATGATGTGTTTCATGATCGCACAAAGCATATTGAGATTGATTGTTATTTCATTCGACAGCATGTTACACGTGGTACTGTTCATCTCCTCCCTATTGCTTCTGCTGATCAACTTGCTGATATTTTCACCAAGGCTCATCCTCCTGGGCTCTTTCGTGATCTTGTTTCCAAACTCAACTTGGTCGATGCCTACCCTCCTTGAGTTTGCGGGGGGCTGTTAATATATTAATATATCTTATACTTTAGTGCTATATACTTTAGTTCATTAGCTGTATACTTTCGGCAACCACACCCACTACCATTTAGTGCGTATATTATTTAATGTAAATTATATGCTTTCGGTGCTCCATTTGTATCCCCATTCTCTCTATAAAAGAGAGCTCATTCGCCATTGTAAATACATATATACTAACAGATATACAGAGCCATTCAGTTGCTCTCTCTTTCTCTCTCTCTCTCTCACTCTCTCAAATTATTGTTTCACTACTAAAGCAGTTTTTGCTCCATCTTTTATTTTATTTTTTACTTACAAAAAAGTCTTTAGTTTCTTGTATAAAATAAGCTCGTCTTAGTTAAAAACTGGAATAATTCTCACTACGATTTTACTTTGTCAAAAATGTTATCTATGCAAAAAGTTAAACATTTAAGCAGCTATGATTTCATAAAGTCCAAATGTCAGCTGTTAAGTAACCTGGTCTATGTATTTCAACTCGTGTCTTGTTTATAATAGATTGATTACCTTTGTGATTTTGTTATCTTGCTAGATGATATTCAACCATGGAATTCTAATGTCCATATGCATAATGGTCCAATATCCTTGTGTAGAATCTTGCTTTAAAAACTTTACAATCCAATTGATTGCTCGTAGTAAATTCCTGCCAGTTCAAGCTAAGGATTTTTTCCAGTGGCGTAACATCAGCTTAGGCTGGAAATCTATGAACCTTCCTTTCATTCAGTATAGAGTCTGAACATTGCTTTGTTTAGATCTCCATTCTCATGACTGATTGGTTTTTACTGTGCATGCACATAATGATTTAGTGCAGCCATTTTATCATGAAGTGCATAATAACTTGTTCTATTGCTTTGAATTGTTATTGTTGGTTTTCCATGTTGCTCTTTTCCAGTGATTCTGATAAACTTCTTACCTTGGACCAACAACTTCCTATGAACTGTTGTTGATGGGAGAATCTTTTCTTATGAATTGAAAATTGTGTTATTTGAATACAGTATGGAGTGTTTACTTTTTTCAATTTTAAATAAAATAAATTATTGGTTTGAAGACATCCAACCAATTAATAAGTTGAAAATGACTTTCTTGCAGTGTTTTTACCCAAAATGGTGAGTCTATGTCATCTTGGTGTGGGTGGCATACTGATCATGGTTCCCTCACAGGTGAGCAATTTTTCTGCCCAACCTATTGCAACATTTGTATCTGGAGCTCTATAAGGTGATAAACTGAGTTGGATAACCCATGAGCTAGCTCATTGAAATGATGATCGTCCAATACAAAGTCCTTTCCTCTCCCTCCATATTAATAATCACAAGGAAAAAAGGCTTGTGAAATCCTCCCCTATAGCACACTTTCTTTTTCACTTTTTATAAATAAAAATTTTATCAATGAACTAGCATTCTGACAATGCTAATGAATACAGCTGGAAAATTGACAAAACCCAAACCTAACCACAAAGAGTATCTATAAAATTGTCATAAGCAAACAAATCCGGAGATACGGTCCCTGACACCCAACTATACAAAATCACCAACCGAGCTTTCATACAAGCCACCAAATCATCCACCCCTTGAAAAACACGCCGATTCGAGATTTGTGAATCATCCACCTCCTATATAACACACTTAACGAGATATACGTCTAATTTATCTGTTAAACCCTGGAGGGCATGCAAATTTCACTTAATTGAATGTAAGCATTACAATGAACAATAAAAGGGAGAAGAGGTAACAGATAGGGAAATGAGCCTCGCTCTGCTTGGACCACATACTTGGAACTCCAATGTGAATTTATACCCTAAGAAGCATAGACACAGACACCTAACATGACACGGACACGCGGACTCGTAAATTTTCAAAAAATGAAGGACATGACACGTTGGAGGCACTTGTAAAAAATATAATTTTATATATTTATTATATGTCATATTTTTAAATATTTAATATGTATTTTATGTAAAATATTTAATTTTATCAAATTTAGGTATGTTATTTTTAGTAAAAAAAATTTTAAAAATTAATTTTTTAAAAAAAAATAGTCCTCAGTGTGTACCCAATGTGTCCCCAATGTGTCCCTAGCGTGCCCTCAGCGTGTCCCTATGTGTCCACAGCGTTTCCCTAGCGTGTCCTCAGCATGTCCCTATGTGTCTATAGCGTGTCCGACTCTTTCTAGCGTGTCCGATATGTGTCAGACACTCATACGTGGCCTCCAGAGAGGTGTCCATGCTTTATAGTTTATACCTGTGCTGGTGGTTGAAATTGTTGCTAGGTGAAGCAAGAACATCGCCAATACGATGAAGAGTGGTGTTCCCAAACCAAAATTTTGAATTCAAATATAAAGCAGATTTGGTAACTCAAATTGAACTTCTACAAGGAGAGAGCCTTGCTGATAAAGTACCTGATTTGTATATTCGATCAAAGCATCTACATATACAATTATTAATTTAAAAATATCATTTAAATTTGTTTTTCTCTTCTTCTTATTTGTAGATGAAGGAATGTAATTTCGGCAATACTACTAGTGCTGGATTTGCCTTCAGTTTGTTGAGCCAAGAAAAGGAGGGCCGCCTGTCCCCTTTCTTCCACTTAGTCATGTGACCAGATGAGCTGGCCTCCATGGCTTGACCCTCTTATTAATAGAGCCTCCCTTCATTCATGCAAGACAACCTTCTCCATCTTTCCAACCATAGAGGTTCTAGTTCAACATCTGACCCACATGACTCTTTTTCTCTCCCTTGCTCTGATACTGCATCTACTCTCACCTTGTCTACTTTTTTGATGGGCCATGCCACCTCAACGAGTGCCTTACTTCCCAGAATGCTTCCTCACCAGCCCACGTGACCTCCACCGCTCATGTTTATTACATGTATATTGTGAAAATGAAGTAATATACAGCTTTAGTAACCACCATCCTATCAACCACACTTGAGACTGGCAAAGGACCTTTCAAAATTTTGAATTGTATGTGACAAGCATGATGTCATCATTCAGATTCTGATGCTAAGTATTCACCTAGAATTTTGAAAATTTTGCCCTAATTTCCCTCTATGAAATAAATATGATTTTTACACAAGTTTTTATATGTATTCCTTATCCATAAACAATTTATTGGATAGCCTGCAGCTTGATAAACAAATTCAGATCAATTTCAGATTTTTCCAGTAGATTTGAAATTGTTGTCAATATTTCTTATTTTGTCTCTAATTTGTGGTTGAATTCAACATGTAGGTCTTACCTGTGGCATGTTTATGAGAGATGCTGTAGAGTTACCTTGCCCTGATAGTGCTGCCGGTCTTTATATCAAAACACGAAATGATCAAATAGTTAAAGTATACTTTCTTGTGCTTGAAACTGTAGTTGTGCAAAGATTTTACTTGCAATTTATTTATCCGATTGGTAACAGAATATATGCTTCATTGAAGGTTTTTTATTTCAACTTTAGAAGTTATGGTTTTCCATTTATTCAAAATTATGTATGCAAATGTTGTGGATCTATCTCACCTCAAAATTGGGGGAAATATATACCTTGAAAATAGTATACATGGTGGGTAACAAGAAGGTTGAGATTGCATCTGAAATCCAATGAGTGTTAAAAGAGCCAGTTCATCAATGAAAGTAAATATAAAAAAGATAATATCGGTAACGCAGTGGTGAAGTCATGCAATGGAAGTTAAAAGGGAGATTCAAAATTGGGAAATAATGTGGAAAATTGTTTATAGATGTTGTTGATGTTTGTGGTAGACTTGAACTTTAATGTCAGATAAAATAAAATAAAAAGAATTGCATAGAACATGTAAGCAATTAATCACATGTATAAGCAATAATGGTTGGGCACATCATACAAAAGGGAAATGAAATTCAAGGTGGTTCTTTTTTTTGTTGTCCTTACTGACAATTCATAGGATTTCATACCTATTTTAAAGTAACCAAAATGATACTGAAATTTTTTAGATGCATGTTCATGAGGGACTGTCTTAATAAAGAAACTACACAACCAGAACAAAATTCATATGATATGACAATTTGTGTAGGTGGAAAAATATAAAATCCTAATTGCTGAGACAAAGATTGATGGGCTTCTTTTGCTTCCCTAATAGCATATTTTGTGTTTGGCCCAAAATAGAAGGTAGGTTTTAAGTACACAACGCATAATTGGGGGTGTACTGAATACTGAACATCTATCCCGCATTTGAATAAGTTGTTGATAGCATCACAGGTTAGGCAAGATGGATACTTTTAAGAAAATCATAATAAAAAGAAGATTGGTCAAAAGTCATAGAATTTTCAATATCCATTGGAGTGTCTGTCCCAGGGCGGTTTTAACTAAGAGAAGGATAACTTTATGATTTATTCTCAATGTGTTATTCTCTGAGAACTTCATAAGCATGCCTTACTGACAGGTTCTATGGGCAGGATAGAAATTATAGGAGAAATGAATCCAAGACAGTAAAGAAATGTCACAAGTGGAGATTTCATTATCCTTTGCAACATATTCTTATAATTTGATAATTATTGCTGATGTTGTTTATTTCTTACACAAGTAACAACAAAACTTGACTCAACATACCCATTCCGACTACTAAGTTGTTTTATAGATTTATTTTTTCCTTTTTCCAATTGCCCATACTTACGAAATCTGTTGTTAATTCATAGCTATCATATTTTTTCTAACATAACCCTGAATGTGGTTATTCTTCGTTCTTACTGCCTTCAAATTGAACAAATTAATCCCTAGGGTGTCGTCATTGCTATTCAATGCAGGATGTTCTTAATTAACTTGCTAATCTTCTTGTTGTTGCTTAATTCTGCTAATGCTTTCATTTCTAAGTCTACCTTTGTTTATTCTCTTTTTAGCAACTCTCACTTGATGGACATCTAGCTTTTCGATTATCCTACAATGACCTAAAGCAGGTCTAACCTGACATCCTTATAAATTTTCCCTATGGTTTCATGGCTTCAACTATAACAGCACAAGAAGTATCTTCTTCACTTCATCCATCCTGGTCTAATTTTCAGGTTGGTTGTTCCATTGACCTTCTTATCAGGAATGATTGAAACCAAATACTGAAAATGTTCACTTTTTGGTAACGGCCTTAGAATTTCATTCTCTTCTTTTGACTCCTAGTTTTCTGAGTCTGCAATCTATGTACTAAGTTTCTGTGTTCATACTAGAACCTTTTTAGCTCAAAGCATCTCGCTCCATTGCTATTAAGTTTTCACCCATTTTTAGCTCAAATTTCAACTTCAAAGCATCTCTCCCTGTTGTTAATTAACTCCCTTGCTACCAAGCATCTCTCCCTGTTATTTGAGTAACAAAAACCACTTCATCTCAAGTGTTATCTAATGTAAACCCATTATTGATGCAGAAAGATACAGTTATCGGAAACTTTGATGCAGCTCTGTTCTGGTTAAATATGCACTCACATTCTTAACTAAGAATAGAATGGATTAGTTAGGTCAGTGTTCAGCCTTACTCGGGTTCCATTTGGTTAGGGTCAATCTACTGTTAAGCAAATTTTTGTTGCAGTTCTGATGGACCAAACCATATTAAAACTTAAAAGTGAATTGAGAAAGATCTTTAAAAGGAAAATTACAGATTGTCATGCTAGTCAAGGTTTAACAGTTGAATTTCTTTGGCAACAGATCTTAACTTGGTAAAAAAACTTTGATTTGTTATCTTGTGTGTTATGGTTTGAATGACGGTGCTCTATTGCACAGGTTTTACGACCAATAGAATATTTGGCTCATGTAAATATATTTTTTGTCTAACGCGTATTCTTCTTAATGCATCAGGTGGTATTTGGAGAAGATGAAATAGCATACCAGATTGGTGAAACCACTGAAATACTGTCAAGAGGTCATCTTTGTGCGACACCACATTGTGTTCGGGTACTTTTGGTCTTTCATTAGTCACCTGTCTCTTGCTTTTAACTTTCCCTCTTGCAATGTCATAATTAAAGCTTCCTCTTAATTCATTTGGCTCTCAGTTTATATGTCAGTTTTCTCACCCCCTTTTCCTTTACTCTTTGAGGGAGATATTCCTGGTTGTTGGTTGTCAAAATTGAAAAAAACCCCAAATTCAAAATTCATTGATTTGTAATTTGGATTCAATGCAACCAATCTCTCAACCAATTGAACAATTAACACAATCACAATATGACCTAATCTAATTCAATGCAAATCAAATTAGATCTAAACAATTAAGGACAAGAGAGATTTAACATGGAAAAAATCACAATTGGACTCCAATTGTGATATATAAAAAAAATTAAAAAAAAAAAAACCATGGGCCAATGGCCACCAAACCAATCCACTACAAAGAATAGGAAATTACACAAGGAATTCTCACACAATCAGCAATCCGCTGTGAGGAATAGGAAATTACACAAGGAATTCTCACACAATCACCTAGCTAATCCATGCACAAATTGCCTCAACCCCTTGTACCTCTTCCAACATTGCCTTCACCACGAAATTGCTTCTCCAACACTGAATCCACGATGATGAGCCACTTCGGAATCTACCAAAGCTTCCAAGCTCAAATTCCCGGAATCCACCGAAGAACTCTCTTGGAAAGTGTAATTGATGTAGAAACCCTTGGTGATTTTCAATCCCTATAGCTTTGATCACTATATCAGTCTCAATTTATCAAGGTATATGTGCTCTGTCTCTCTCTCTCTCTCTCTCTTTCTCTCTCTCTCTCTCTCTCTCTGTGTTGTTTGCACTTTAGGAAGAAGAATTGGAGTCTCAATCCAGATCTGATCCAAAATGCGCGGTTATAACTGAATGACCGCCTTAGCCCGCTTGAGCAAACTATATGACTCTGCATGATTTCTGACTGAAGACCTGAGATGCTACGAGACTGAATGGACAGCTTGAGCACAAGTTTTACTGCTCAAGCAGTCTATGTTACCCTGTAGGTTCTTCTACAGCAGGTCTTTGATACTGCAAGATGGAAATTGCTGACTGATGATTGCTTGAGTCAGACTGGGACGGATTCACATATAATAACACTCTCAACTCACAAAAGTAAAAGAACAAATGCTAATACATCACAACAGTTTTGTCAAACGGAATTGCCAACACAAAATACAACAAAAATTCCTAACAAAAATTTTTAGCATTGAGGATACCATTATTTTTAATGTTTGATGGTGTTTTTTTGCCTACATCAAAGATAATGGAGCTCATATCGATTGTGTTAAAAGACATTATCCTTGTATTTTTTATGGGTTGAAAGCTTGGTTGCTGGTGCCTTTGTGTACTGGGGGGTCTCTGCTCTAGACTTTAACTCTGCAAGTAGAGTACAACAATTAGAGAAAATCATTTGAGTTTTAAGAAATATAAGGTCTTAATGTAAACAAGGAATTCAAATAGGAAACTTTCACTACTTTAATACTTGTTCAAATTAGAAATAAGAGATAGTATCACATTCCTTTGCCATTGATGATCAACGTTGCTCTTCCTAGTGTTTTTCTCTCACATATCTATATTATTTTACTAAAATGTGTTTCTTTTACTATATTTGTTTCAATTCCCTTGAATTGTGGTGAGTACATGTATTTTTCGAAACTGTTTTTTATCTGGCATATTTTCTTACCAGCATGTCTTTTCTCACACCATAAACCACTAACTTTTTATCAGGATCTTTTGATTTATGTCATGTAGATAAGATTAGGCTAAAAAATAGCTTTTCAGATTGAAGTGGTTTGGGTATTAGGTTGTTTTGATGTGAAATGATATTTCTTGCCGGAAATTCTAGAGAAAGAGGTATTATCAGGAATTTTGAGGTTGTCATGGAAGGTAATTAGAGATTAGGGTTAGCATCAAAGGGTTAAGGTTTTGGAATTAATTTAGCATGAAATAAGGGCTAAAATCCTCTAGCAATCATTCAAAAAAAGACGAGGAGGATGAAAGAGAGAGAACCTTAGATCACATTAGGGCCCCTCTAAGAGTCTCACTTAGAAGAAATCAATTGGGTTGAGTCTCACCTGAAAAAAGAGCAAAATCTGCAGAGTATTTTCTTTCTTTCTCTCTCTTTTATTTATTTATTTATTTATTTTTTGGATAAGTAAAACTTCATTAGCAAAACGGAGTGCCTTGAAGGGGGTAAACCATGTACAATGAAAGGGACAAAATGCTGTATGCCATACATCCAGGGTCACCTATAAGCTGCACAAAAGTTTCAATAGAAGAAAAGGATGCTTTTCTCAACTCAAAAAACAGAGAAAGGATCAAATGTCCTTTCAAACTACTGATTGGGAGCTCAACATTATCAAAAGATATAATATGCTCCCTCCCTCCCTCCATACCACAAAACACATAATGCAGCCACCTACCAAGCCTTACCTATTGCTTAGAGACTACGAAAAGGATTTCCTAATGTTGAATAGCTTGATATATATTGTTGGGTCCATTTCCTAATAGTTTAAGCTTTTAGGATAATTGGTGACTTAACGTTGTGTTAGAGCTCTCCGTTGGCATTTGGTATTCTGTCCCCATTAGTTTCTTCTTATCTATTTGATTGTTTACTTCTTTTGTTTGGTTCTATCATTGTCTCTCCACGTGCAAGACGGGTTGCATGTGAGAGAGAATGTTGAATAGCTTGATATACATTGTTGGGTCCATTTCCTAATAGTTTAAGCTTTTGGGACAATTGATGACTTAACACTTAACACCTAACTCCAAAACTATGGTCTCCTAAACCAATTAAAGTTAAACTAACTAGGACTTAATAGAACCCATTACAAAACAAAGGTAAAATAATTGAAATATCCCTAGTTCTGTCAAGGTACAAGAATGCCCCTGACACTGAGTTCTAGTCTGTCTTAATGAAAATTTACATGCGACACCAGTTGCGGGATCAAAATGAATGTCCCATTTTCCCCATCCTTTCCAAGCGTACACCTTAAGAGTTCAAACCGCATCACCCTTTCAGCCACATATCTCTCTATATATATGCGCACGCACGCGCGCGCGCACACAGAGTATTATAACATTTGTAGTGGGCACACATTCTTGACATGATATTTGTAATATACTTAAAAGTTATAAACCATTTGGGTTTTATGTTTGAAACATGTAGAATACTCAAAAGCCATGCATTTTTAGTTATGAGTAGGGCTTCTCTGTATCTCTAAGCTAATCATATAAATTACTCTTTCATTTCTTCATTCTGTACACTTGTTATTTCTCTGATAACCTACTCTTTCTTTGTACACTTGTTATTGCTTTATCATCCATGAATTTTATCCTGATTAGTGGTTACATGTTAGGCACCTAAGGGGGAGGAGGCTTCTGGCATTGAACGTTCAACATTTGCATTATTCATGCAGCCTGACTGGTAAGCTTATTAGTGAAAACAAATCTTTACTTGTTTTACGGTTACATGGTACTCTTAGATGGAATGATCTTGTTCACTGTCAGCAGCAACTTCTCTAATATTGCGAGTTTAGTAAGAATCTCAGTTGTGAAATATGATGTAGAAACCTGGAAAGAATGAACAAATTATGAGACCCAAATTGAGGTGTAGATCCACCAACTAATTCCAAAATAATCTTGCAAGCCTTGATTTTGATTACTTATCCCAAAAAAGCCTTGATATGGATTACACACACACACATGCACACACATCTGGACCATGCATGTGGTTTTGTTTATGACGTCAATAAAGCGTCAAAGTCCCTGCTTTTACCACATCCCTCTTTTCTAATTGCACGAGAAAGGAAGTTTTAGTTCTTGCAGTATGTCGTATCTGAAAAGCTTTGGTTGCCTTTATGTGCATCATGTCTGATATTAGGATTATTATATTTTCTGAACAAAGGAAACATAATTATTATTATTAGCATTTTTGTTTTCAGTCAAAAAATTTTAGCCAAAATAAAGTGCTCCTGTGAGAATTTAGCATACTCCATTTGTTTCTAATTCAATGTACCATTGCTTTATGTTGTCACTCTAAATGCAATTGAAATGTGCTAAAGCACAGTTAGACTGCTATTGGGAGTGCTAGGTTCTGCATTAGGATCAATGTCAATTGACAACTAAAATTTTAGCCAGTCTTGATTCATGAATATCCATCGATTTGAATTAATTATCTTTCTGTGCAAGTATGAAATGTCAGATTTAAAGTTCCTTGAAATCTAGAAATCATACCCATAGTTATCAGAGCAGGTCTAGCAGGTGGGAAGTGAAAGTGAGAATCAGGATTCTGTAGACAGGGAATTAAGAAGTAACTCTGATCTATTACAGAGGTAAAAGCATTTCAACATGTTAAGACTCCAGAGCTTACAATAATAATGTGTAAAGAAGTATTAACTCGTTGGTGCATAAATCAACCAAAAAAAAAAAAAAAAAAAACAAAAAAAAGAAAAGAAAAGAAGCATGACCAATAAATTGTCATGTTAAAGTAATGTAACATTGTAGAATATAAATACTAAAACTTAATTACAGTAATTGATATTAGTTCATTATCAGTCGCAGCCATCTGTTATCTTAACAAGTAATATATATATATATATATTTTTTATTTATTTTTTTCTGGTGAAGGATAACTCTTTAGAAACCTTACAAATCCACGGTTATCAACTGAGCATAGAATGCTTATGAAATTGGGGAAAAGATAAAGAAAGAAAAATAAGAACCCTGAGTAGTTGTGGTTTGTGAATTGTACTTCTTCAAAGGCATTGAATTTGTCTAAACCATGCTTGCACTGGGGTGTGCTTTCCACCATTAAAGAAGTTTCTGGTAGCCATGGTCCTCATGCACTTTGCTTTATTAGCAGTATGAATGAGTTGAATCATGTAGGTTACAATGAAACATGTTTTATACTGAATCTTAAAGTAATTATCCAGGTGTCCAAATCTTCATAACTCTTCAGGAATTTATTTACATGGACTTTTTGGTTTTATTGTCTCCTAAGGCTGTGTTTATATCAATGATTTAGAAGGGGATTTGTCGATGGGAAGGGAAAAAGTGGAAATTTTTTTTTAACTCATCGTTAACTTTTTTCCCTCCTTTTTCCCTTTTCTTTCACAAATTCCTACTCAAATCCACAGCCTAAAGAAAATGAAGTTGGAAAGAAACTTATGTTCGTTTCTAAAGGTCATAACTTCTGTTATCAGAATCTTACGATTCGCGATTTGATTCATGATTCGATACGCAATTTTTGCAAAATCGATACGAATCTATGAGTGAATCTATTTTGGAAGTGAATCTCTAGTGAATCACACAATTCACAATCGATTCACGATTCGATTCACTTTTTACGATTCATGCAATTTTTGAAATTATTGTGTTCGACATATTTTCGACTCATTTTTTCTATCTTTTTAGTGAAAATGACATAATACAACTTCTAATGTCATTTAATACCAAAATAACCAACATATATATATATATATATGATTTGTTATTATTTTAGTGATCATGGAGTTTTTTATAGGATCCAATCAGATTCAGTCAGACTTAACATATTTTTAACCTTTCTTCTCATTTTTTTTCCATTCAAAAAATTGTAATATATCTTCTAAAGATGTTTAAGATTAAAGTTACACTACGAATTATCTATTACTATTTTATTAAATTGAATATTACATGTGTGAGGTCAGTTATACCTTTTAAAATGTTTTAGGCTTTAAAATAAATATCCTAAATAATTCTTTTTTATTATTTGCTCACTCTTACTTAAAAAAGTATATATGCTTATTGTCCAAATATCAATATCGTTGTTAACTATTGTTACTTTAGAAATTAATAGTTTGTCTATTTGGTTATTATCTTTATTAAGAATGGTTACAAAAAATATCTTTAAAAAAAAAAAGGGTAAGATGGTGATTTTACATAGGAACCTTTGTTAACTTTCTTACCTATTAAATTACGTGATTATCATTCAAAATAACATTTTTGTTAATTTAAGTCTAAATATTTTATGTTCATAAGATATATTTAACATCTAAATGTGTTGATATATGTTTTTAAGTAATTTAGAAAAAGTGACCGAATCTTTACGATTCACGATTCGATTCGATTCGATTCGCAATTCGGTACGAGGCTATTTCGATTTACGGTACGAATCCTGATTTGACAATTATGACTCATAACTGACGCTTCCACTTTGTCAAAGCTTCTCAGGCTATCTTGTTCAATCTTCTTACTGGTGCTAATTGATTTTGGTTGATGTTCTCTATTTTGTTCCCCAGTGACTATTTGCTTGACCAAAATGGAAAATATTGCTTATGATCCAATAAATTGTGTTTTCTTAAGAATCATCACATATGGAACTGACTTTTCTTTAACAAATAGAGCTAGACACCTTAGTGAGACCACTGAAATGGCTTATGTGCTGTTTAGCTCCATCTTCTGATTAAATCCCTGTAGTCTTCTTAATGACATTTCACTATCTATGGGACTAACTGGACATATGTGAAGCTTTTAAGTCTCTTTGTTGATCAGTTCAGTAGCATCTGAATGTCACTCAAGCTCTAAATTTACACTCTGTTTGTTCTGGCAGAAACATAGAAAATGTTTTCTTATGTTTAGTTGCTACCTTGAAACCAATATGCTAGTGGTTGTATTAGTGATGGTGGTGGTGATGGTAGTGGTGATGGTAGTGTTGGGCTGGTGGAGGTGGTGGTAGTATAGTGGCATTGGTAAAGACTTCAATCCATAAAATGTTTTCACCCAGATAAGCTTTTTTTCGTTGGCCACAGAAAATGTTTTCGTTAACTTTCATTTTTTGTTGTACTAAATATTAGAAAATGCAGAAAACATTTTTCACCGAAACAAATGGAGTATTAATTTTGAACATGTTACAAAATGAAACGCCTAGTTCTGATTTCATTTTCTTATTCAAATTTCAGGGATGAAAAGCTTAATTTTCCTGAGGTGGTCCATATCCATCAGGAGGTATGTTTTTTAAACCCTAAAACCCTGTGATTCACTTGTTGTATCAAGGAAGTCCATCATGTGAATAAAAAA
Organism: Camellia lanceoleosa; assembly: GCA_025200525.1. NCBI lineage: Eukaryota > Viridiplantae > Streptophyta > Magnoliopsida > Ericales > Theaceae > Camellia > Camellia lanceoleosa. The sequence goes on along the minus strand of CM045771.1, from coordinate 34,451,194 downwards.
TGATCAAAGACCATTTGACAATCCAATAGAACTTAAGGAGATACCGAAATTATATTTTAATTGACACTAATACATTGCTATAGTTGCCAAAATGAAAAATAAAAGGGTTAAACATATATGCTTAGGACAAGATAAATGTTTAGTTGGTTGCCTTGATAACTTGGCCTATTGAACTTAGTTGACATTGTAAACAGTTCAGACTGATGCAACTCAAATTAGTTGTGCCTCTTTTGCAAGTGTAAGACACTCATATCAAATGGTTTTGAGTTTTTCAGATAGCTCTACAACTGTCTTGCAGGGGTGTTTGGATCTTGGATTTGGGGAGGGAAAAGAGAGAGGAGGGAGGGGGGGGGAAGGGAGGTGGGGAAAATCATACTATTTAGTGAGGAAGTTTTTTTTTTTTTTTTTTTCGTGTATGTGTGCGCGCAATAGTGGTATAAGAGAGAGACATAATTTCAAAGAGTGTTGCTAATAGCACCCACCTTTTATCTTTGGACCCTTGCCCCTTTCATTTTTTTTTTCCTATTACAATTTTACCCTAACACAAAATTCCAATTTTATCCTCCATCTCCAACCTCCCAAACCCTAAGGTTATCCACCACTAGCTGCTCCAGCCACCCTCCCCTGTCCCTCCCCACCACCTCCTCTAGCCTAACCCCCCTCTGCCACCACCCCCCATCATTCCTAGCCACTTCCTTCAGCCCTTTCCCACCACCCTCTACGGCCCCCTGGCTGTCTCGATCACCACCCCATTCCAGTCCCACACCTGTGACCACCACCATAACCTCTTTCATCTTCTTCTTCTTCTTCCCCCACAGCCCCTCCTCGCAACTGTCCCTCTCTCTCTCTCTCCCATTCTCTCTCTCGCGACATCTGGTGGGGAAAGGAGAGCTTGTTGGGAGAGGAAGAGGAGAGGTTGTGCAATGGGAGAGTTGGGAAGAGGGTTGTAGTAGGAAGGGGGTCGCTGGTGTGGGAGGGGATCGTCAAAGGCGGAGGTGAGGGCTTGGATGCTGACAAGGGCGGGTGTCTAAAGAAAGGGGTATTATTGGGGATTGTGGTGGGAGTTCAAAGAAAAAAGGTGGGTAGCAATTTTGGCAGGTGGGGGTTCTAAATAAAAAGGGTGGGGGCTATTAGAAGCATTGAGCCCTCGTTTGGGATGAGCTAATTAGCTTGACTTTTTGACTTTGGCTATTTTAGCATGACTAAAATAGTTATGTTTTGGATAAATTTTTACTCTTTTTTTTTTTTTTTTTTTTTTTTTTTTTGATAGCTGTGAAAAAAAAGTAAAATGATTATGGTTTGAATGTGATGTTTTGTCTTATTGGCTAAATTAGTGTATTTTGTCTTTATTGGCTAATTTAGCCAAAATAGCTCATGCCAAACGTAGGTAGTTTCAAATGGTTAGAATCTTCCTTAAACTGACCAAAGTACCACTCCCTTTTCCCTTCCCCTCTTCTTTCTTTTCCTCTTTCCTTTGCAACTCCTGACCGTCGACCACCACTACAAAACCCTCTCCCGCAATCCCCAGCCCCCACCCTTCCCTACACACCCTTGCCCTAGTCCCTCTCCCACCAACCCCAGCCCCTCCCCCACCATTCCCTACCACTCCCAGTCGTTCCCCCACCACTCCCAGCCCCTCCCCTCCCCACTGAACAACCCTTGCCCCTCAAAACCTAGCCATCAGTCACCCCAACCCCCCAACCCCTCCCCCATTTTAATCCACATCCCCTACCCTATTGTTGTGACACATTCTCAGTGCAAGAGCAAAACGTGCACAGTTGCAAGTGTTGCACATAATTTTTGTGACTAAGTTATTATATAAGGGCATAACTAGTTTTCAGTTTATTTTCCTGTTTCACTCTGGGTAAAAATTATGAATATCATGATCATAATCAATTGGTATTTGTTCTTTTGTGGTTTCCCAGTTAATCTCATCTTATGGATCTCTTACTTTCGGTGAGTATACTGAAAAGCTCCTTGACAAGTATTACCACCTTAAAGCATAAAAGCTCGGATTGCCTGAACTGGTTCTCGTTATGAATATGTATATCTTCCATTATTGCAAAGGGTACTACCTGCACTATCCAATCCTTGTCATGTATAACTTTTTTTTTTCCCCTGCATTATTGACTTCTTGTTTGCCAATTTATGTTGCTCCGTGATATAACGGTTTAGTTTCATGATTTTGGATGCTGCCCCTTTCGGATCCTATGGAGAAAATATAGGGGGTTGCTTTCTGCTACAAACAATCACTGGTCGTAACTCATGGAGCGATCATTGTTTATATAATGACCAAATTATGTACCTACCTAGAAGATTTACATAATAATTAGGTAGGATGATCTCAATTGTTTGTCATAATCCAAACTCTGTTAGAAAGTACAGTTTTTCAAGTGGATGGAAATTACAAATGGTATCATTTAGATTGTTCAATATATTGCCTTATTTTTTAAATTCTCTTGCCAGAAAATCCATGATTGAAAACTAGAGGCTCGCATATCCTACATTTTCACGATGACACGCTAGCTTGTCGAAGTGTTTCCTATTAGATGAGTCCTAGTAAAAGAGGACCTAGAAAATTGGAGACACTTTTAATAATTGCTAGTAGATGCAGAAATACAATGATATACATACGTGTAATGAGTATATATAGGAACAACATATTAATAGAGATGCAAACGAGTCGAGTTATAAGTTCAAACTTGATTTGAAAATTTTCAAAATGTGAGGAAATAATTTATATTTTTAACAAACCTCAATGATGTATGATTTATCCTTATTAATAATGGAAACAAATTGGGATGGCTAATATAAGAAAATTTAAGATAAATTACAAATATACCCCTTAAGGTTTGTTTAAAATACAAATTATCTTATGTGGTTATAGAAATTATATCTCGCTCCTTAAAATTTTTAATTTCATAACAAATGACTTATTTTATTAATAAATTATCAAGTCATATAACAGTTTTTAACGACGTTAAAAATTTCTTTCAATTAATAATTTAAGTAATTGTATTATTTTGTAAGAGAACAATTAACAATTTCAGCTTTTTAGTTAATTATGTTAAAAAAAATTCTAGCAAAACTGTGTTTATAATTTTTCAAATCACAAAAAGTCATTAATATTTTTAAATTAACTTTAAAAGGTGTATTTATAATTTACTCAAGAATTTAATAGATATGAAGGCTAAAACATGAAAATTTGATGATTTTTAAGCAGACAAACCTTTTGCATGGGATTGCTATCTTTTTTTTCCTTCTTTTTTCTTTTAAACAAAAGTTATTATGTTGTACCCTTTTCCCACCACAGTTGGCCCTTGCCAGGGGTGCCTCGAAATGCACCTCAATTATTTGGTTGAGCGCCTTAATTTTTAAATTTTTTTATAATACCATTATACCCGTTAAATAAATGATCGAAATGTCTAAAAACCTAACGCCGGCCAACCGTTCAACTTCGGCCACCTTTACCTAGCTTTGGCCACTTCTTCACAATCCCTCGCGCCACACTCTAGTCGTTCTCTCGCCTTCCAAAGCCACCCACCAACCCATTCTCGTTGTTTACCATCGTTGCTGCAACACCAACGGCCTCTCATCTCTACAACTCGCGAAATACCCCCATCGCCCTCTACTTACACGAAATCGATCTCCAGTTCAAAAAAAGTTGGCAGCGGTGGTTGGCGGCGAAAGAGTGGTGGCGGCAGATTGTTACCTTGTTAAAGTCCATTGTTGGGTCTTCCTTAATTTTTTGGGAGGGAGAGAGGGGGGGGGGGGGATAGAGAAGAGAAGAAGGGAGAAATTCTATTTCCACACACTTAATTATCTCAGTGCACATTTTCTCTCTAGACACACTTATTATTTGATTATTAATTAGTTTTCTCAATCCATATATGAAAAATTACAATTATACCCTTCACTCATAATCATTGTACACACAGCACTCAACTCTCCTTTCCACACACTTATTGAGTGACCCTGCTTCTAGATTTGCAAACTCATTGTAGGCCCACGTGAAAACCATTCAAGACTACAGTGTGAAGTGAAGTGAAGTGAAGACAAAGTCCTTCATTGAAGACTCTATTGAACCTCCATTAAAAACACCATTGAAAACCTTCCAAAATATTGTTGAAGATGAGGCATCTTTCCATTTTATTGTTACATTTACCATTTTGTTATTACATTTATCATTTTCAGATCTCTGTGCACTCCATTACTATAAAACCCTTGTTTTTATTTTTATTTTTATTTTTTATGTTTTTCGATTTGGGGATTTCGGCACTGGTTTTCCAAAATTATACATTCAATTTGAAACTGAACTTTCGAATGAAAGTGATTAGTTTGACAAATTTGTTCTAAAAAAAAAATATAAATAAAAAAAAAAATTCGGCAATTGATGTCCGAATATAATGAAATAATTCAGTAGTTGATCTCCAAATATAATAAAATAATTCGGCACTAGTTGTCCGACTGAAAATCGCAAAAGGAAAAAAAAAAAGTTTCGCACAAAAAAAATTAACATTTTCATGACTAATAGAGTATAAATCTAAAAATTAAAATAATATGAGAATTGTTATGAGAGTATTGCGTTGCAAGCAATAAAGAAGTATAGAGTATATAGTAAGCAAAATGACAACGGAAAAATTAGGATTTAGTTTTTCTTTACTCAAAAGGCGTACATTGAGTTTTTATTAATTTATTTAAAGATGTGTACAGATAATATTTTCATATAATATTATGGGTGCTAGTGGATGTCCATTGTGGTTATTTTAGTTTAGGGTATAATTTTCATTAAAATAATATTTCATCCAGTGTGTGCATTGAGATAATTAAGTGTGTAAAAATAGAATTTCCCAAAAGAAGGAGGTCGTTCGCTGTCGCAGCTTCTTTTTCTTCCTTCTCTACTCCAAATTTCAGACTTGAAAATCCCCAGACCATCCATCTGTTGTGACCCTCTACCCATCGCGAACCCCCCTCCCACTGTGACCTCTTCATTTATTCTTCTCTTCCTTGAAGGGCTTTTTGAAATCTAGGGTTTCAGTGGAGAAGAAGAAGAAGAATGAAAAGGAAGAAGAGATGGAGAAGAATGAGGAGGAAGAGGTGGAGAAAAAAAGATGTAGTTCCTGCAGAAGGAAAGGGTAAGTGTCGGGAGGAGGCGGCGGCGGCGGAGGTGTATTGCGGCAGTAAAGGTGATCTTGACGGTAATAGCTGAGGAGGGTAAAAGTGGGATTAATGTGATAGTTTGGGGTGTTCAACAAAAAAACTTAAGGCTTTGTTTGGTAGTGTTTTTGAAATTTAATTATATCCCTTAATTTGAGTGTGTTGTTTTGTTACAGTTTTAGAAAATTAATTCTACACCTACTTTTCAAAACACTCATTTTTCAATATCATATGTCACGTCATTCAATTTAAACTCTTTTCAAAATTAATAACCAAACAAAATTTTCACATTCAAATCATAATTTTAAAAATCACAATCTCAAAATATAACTCTATTTTCAAATCATAATTTTAAAATTTTACCAAACGCAATCTAAAATTCCAAAATTAGGGTTGGGGTACGCAAACAAACGGGGTGTTCAACCTAATTTTGGGGGTGCATTTAGACCCACCTCCTCGCCAGTTCCTCATTTACACTTATTTGACCATTTTGTCATTGTTTTCCTGGCTTCCCAGCCCACCGCCCCCACCTCTTTGTAACCCCTCCGCTTCACCTCACCCACTTGATCTCTTCCTACCGCCATCACCATAACCCCTAACCCTATTTCTTGTTGCCATCACCTCAACTCCGAGCCGTTTTCCTACTTTTTATTGCCTACCCCCACACCCCGAAAACCCCTAGCTACCATCGCGACCAAATTACTAGATCGTGACACCCTAGTGACCAGGTTGATCTCTCTCTTCCCCATCTCTCTTTATTTTCAACTTTTGAGATTTGATCTATACTACAACTTTAATAATGTAATTCCAAGAGCAGGATGTTGCATAGTAGTGTAACTCAGTGAGTCCATAGTTAAATCTTTAAGGACCAGTTTGTTTAAAGAAATGATCGATCACTCAAATAAGATAAAGAAAATTTGATTTTGAATTTTTGGAAATGATTGAATAATCTGAAAAAAGTTAAGTAACTAAAAGATAAATTAAGGTGACAATAATATAAAAAGGTGGTTAGGAATTATGGATCCTCCACCAATGTTTTTTTTAAAAATATTTCATATTCAATTTGTATAACTCAATTGAGAGATACACAAAATGTATTGTTAATTGGAAGATAAAAACGGTTATTCTAGATAAAAATTAATTCCGAAAGATAGATTATTTTCATTGATTGATTACATCATAAAAATTAAGTTATTTGGTTCGTAAAGAATATCAAGCTTCTACTGTACCCGGAATCTATAATAAAACAATTTATTATACAGAACAAAAACTTTTTCCAAATAAATAAATTAATCAATCAAAATAATCTAATATTAAAAATCATGATTAAATCATAAAATATTTATAAAAAAAAATCATTGAAATTTCACCCTAACCTTAATAAATAAATTAGAACAATATAAAACAAAAGAAAATAATATGTATTGAGAGAATGAATTTTCCGGATGCTGCCCTTTTCAATGGGATTGGCATCTATTTATAGGGAATACCGAGGAGGTGATAATTTTGCACAAGCTTGGCGGTTCTCGCATCATCCTCTTGCGATTGGATTTCTCCATCCATGCCTTTGCATCACCCATCCAATAAACTTTTACTCCATCCATCATCCATCCACTAGTTTTGCATCATCCATCCAATGAGATTCTTACTCATGCACCACTAATCCAAGAACCTTTTCCTCATGCATCATCCATCCAACCAATTGCTTTGATCTTCCACGTGAGATCCGCCAAATTCAATTGGCCTTGACACGTTTCTAGCCCTCCGAGAAAGGAGTCTGATTTCAACTTTGATTTCTTTTCTTCTAGTTGCAAATCAACCCCATCTTCATTCTAATTGCAAATTATTCTGTAAAAAGTAAAATTAAATTATTAAACTCACAACTAAAAATAAATTGAGAGATTAAAAATAATAAAATAATTATACATTTTTAATCATTTATCAATCTAGATCTAACGAAGTTGAGGTGGGGGAAGTTTGGATAGGATAGCAGTAGGGGTGTAAATTTGGAGTTGAGATCCTCTTCTTAGACTCTCTCTGTGCCTCCCTATTTGCAACGGTGAAGATGTACTTTGAATTGATTCAACGGTTAAGATTTGGCTATTTAAAAATAAAAAAATAATAAAACAAATTCAAATTTGTTTTTGCCGCCCAAATCTAAACCGTTGGATCAACTCAAAGTGCATCTCTACCGTATAGAGGCAAGAAGAGAGTCCAAGGAGAGGATCTCAACTCGTAAATTTGACCCAGCCTAAGCTCTAGTAGCCCATTGTCAGGCTGCGAGAGTCCTGCTAAAATTTGGGTCGGGTTCGATCCGATCCACAAGCTAGAAAATTAGTCTCAGGCCCAAGGAGTATTCAGGCCTCGGATGAGTTGGCGGGCTAGGCTTGACCATTTTTAAAAGAATTTTCATAAAAAACGACACTGAGCCACGACAAGCAAGGGGCCTTAAGTGGGCCTATGGGTCGAGCTTTAGATCGGGATGGGCTAGGCTTGGAAACAGATGGCCCAGGCCCAGGGTCTCGAGCTCGGGCCTAGCCGAGTCAAGCCGGGCCGCATTGGGCTGCAAGCGGGCTTCAAGTGGGCCGGTAGGTCACTGGCCCAAATTTACCCCCTAGGTAACATATAGCTAGAATGAGGAGATTGGAAAGGCAAAAGAGGGGTTGGTGGTTCTGTAAGGGATATGGGTGACGGTGGGAATGATTAGAGGAGCTAGGGATGCTGTAGCAGGATATGAGGGGAAAAGAGGTTGTGATGGTAGGGAGGATGATGGTTAATCAATAGTGGTGGGTGGTGGTGCTAGAGTTGTAGAGGGACAAGTAAAAGATGAAGAGAATGAGAAATGGTTTTTTTTTTTTTTTTTGTTTACTCATGATACCATATTTTTGCAATTTTATTTTTAAATATTTATATCCACTGGAATTTTGGATAACATTCCATTGATTTGCATTTTTGTTTGTTATTTTAATTTTTCTACAAATTTTAAAAAAAATGGTAAATCACATTACCGTTCCCTTTATTGTCTTTTATATATTACTGAATTTATATCCCTTTTCAATTTTTGATAATGGAAGAAATCCACATCATTTTTATTTATTTTTGGATAGCTTAAGGTCCTTACTCGTTTTTTACCACTAACCGACTCAACACTCTCTCTGCCTGTCACTCTCTTTCCTGGTTGTCTCTTCCTTTTCATTCCTAGAATCAATTTCTCACTCATCAGTCACCACGTTAGCTATTTCTCCGGCCACCACGCCAATTGTTGCTCCTCCGATGCCGGTTTCTTCTTCTCTGGCTATGATTGTTCCATCGCCAGCTTTCGAACAAGAAGAAGACCACCACCATCTTCAGAGATGCTCAGCCCTCCTGCACTGCCGAGCGAAGCCCTTGGCCTGAGTTCTGACTCGATCTCGCTTGGTCCAATTCTCGCAGATCGGGTGTGTACTTTATGCTCACTTATTTTTTGCACAATGCTTCTAAAATGCTCTCGGTACCAAATATACATCCGGATCTGCATTGAAATTCACATTTCCATGAAATATTTGTTTATTTATCTTCAAATTTGTGTTGAGCCATTACTTTCACAAAGGAAATCATAGAGAAATTTGTGAGCAACATAGAGAAAATTCAAACGAGAAAAATTTTAGAACATTTTGAAATTTCTCTAGTTTGAGTTTGCTTAGTTTCTTTAGATCGAAATTTCTCTAAAAAAATGTTAGGGTCCACTCTAGAAAAATGTTGAGGGACTCTAACTACTAAAAAAATATTACATGTCCTTTATCCTTTAACATCTTAATATCTAAGACCTTTAAAAAAATTCTCCTTTAGAAAATGTATATAAAAATGGGCTAATATATAAAAGTATAGAAATGGCCCGCGGCCCGAGATGGGCCTGATCTGTTTGGGCCTGGGCTTGGGTCGGAGCCATCATTTTGAAGCCCAGCCCGGCTCATTAGCTCGCTTAAAGCCCACTTAAGACCCGGCCCGCCCGAGGCCCAATGTTTTTTTAGTGGAAAATAATAAAATTTTGGTAGAAAATTTTAAAAGAACAAAAAAAAAAAAAAGTCAGGCCCGCTCAAGCTCGAGACCAGGCCTAGGGCCACTAGACCGACCCGCTCAAGGCCCGAATACCCCTAAGCTTGGGCCTAATTTTTTGGCTGGTGGCTCGGCCGAGCTAGGTTCAAATTTTGGTGGGAGCCCGCGAGGCCCGACATGGGCTAGCTCGGGCCTAAACCTGAGTGGGGAGGGCTGGGCCGGATTTACACCCCTAGTTATATATCAATTACTATATTACTTTTGTTTGTAAATATATAATTTTTTTTTTTTTTTGGAGAGGAGGTTGTTTTTCCCCATATCACTCTCGTTCATCTCTCTTCTCTCTATAATAGATCTAGTAATGCTATTACTACCCGTCCTACATTGCAGGCTCAAATAACATTCGGTTACTACCATATACTCTCAATCCACTCATTGCAATACCAATCCATTACCAATTTCATTGTCAAATAGCCTCTACAGCTCAAACCCATGCTACGACCCAACACCACGTCCACCATTGGTAAAAACATACTGATTTACACTCCATTTATTTAGGTAAAATATACATATATATATTTGTCTTTTTTGGTACAATAAAAAACATAATTCGACAAAATTTCTTGTCAATGGTCAATGAAAAATAAACATATTTTGACAGAAAATATTTTTTGCTCCAAACCAAAAATTTATCAGTGCCACCACATTACCACCACTACCATCACTTCACCACTATGGCACAACCATTGTCGCCACCACCACCTCCACCGCCCCACAACCACCGCCACTATCATCTCTACCTTATTACTACCACCGCACCCCTATCACCACCACCACCACTCCCAACACCTCTACTTTCACCTCCACCCTATTGTTGCCACTACCACCACTACTAATACAACCATTAACAAATTAATTTCAAAGACTCAACCAATTATATGAAAATGTTTTCTGCTGAAACAAATAAAGCGTTCGCAGCACCACCACCTCTACAATCACCCATCCCTTCAACTGCCACCACCCCCAACCTCCACATCATTACCTCGAAATCAAGAAATCAAGTTTAAAAAATAAAATCAAAATTCATGAACGTTACTTGGGGATCAAACCACTACTACCACGACGATCGGTGACACAATTGAACACCATGATCGTTAGCAGGGGAGAAGTGGTGGTAGGAGCCATTGAGGGAGGAATGAAGTAATGGTGAAAAGAAATGAAGGGATGGAAGGCAACAACACTGTGATTGTCGACAACTCCTTAATTGTTGGCATCAGCACTACAGTAAGAATATAATACAAAAGAGCTTTCAGCCAAGTGAATGAAACCCTAATGTCTCCAAGTAATGAGTCTTAACGATCCAAACGTTAAAACAAGCATGAAACAACTCCATCTCTTTGTTATCTTATTTCTATGAATGCCTTTGGAATTTTTTGTTATTTGAATCTACATAAAACTTTTCCTTGTGTTCTCTAATTCTCTCTTATTGTGTTTTTCATTTGCTAATCAATCGAATAAGAAATGTTGGTTGGTTGTGGAGATAGTGTGATATTGTCAGAGTGTCGGTTTTAATGAGAGTAAAACAATTGGTTGAGCTTTTCTCTCAAGTCAAAGGCTTATCACAAGTTCCATTTTGATAATCAAAGTTGTTTATTTTGTAAGATTTTCAATATATATCATCTATAAAAAAAATGAAGTTAGTCTGATAATCGTAACTTTTTTATTTTATCATATTTGTTTTCAAAAAATGGATGACAAGTATGTTTTTTAAAATAGATCATATTTATTTTTTTAGAGACGAATATGATAAAATAAAAATGTTACGATTATCAGATCTGCATAAGTTTTTTCATAGATAATATACAATGAGAGCCTACAAAATGAACAGTTTGGATAATAATTATATGTGTTTTTTTGGGAATATGTCATCTATTTCGGTTTGGTCAACAATCTGTTGACGAAAGGGGGATTTTGTGACATTAAATTCCAAAGGGGTGTTAGTGTGATTTTAGATAAATGTAAGGGTATTAGTGTAATTTAGAGTTAATTACAATTTTGGTCCAAAAAATAATTAGCCGATAAATTACAAATACATCCCTTGAAATTTGTTTAAAATATATATTGTCCCTGTAATTTTAGAAATTACATTCTGTTCCATCAAAATTCTAATCGGATAATAAATAACTTTTTTTATTAACAAATCATGAAATCAATTAACAGTTTTTTATTATATCAAAAATATATTTCAATTAACAATTATGATAATTTTGCTGTTGCATAGGAAAGTAGTTCAGAATTTCTTTTTTTTTTTTTCTATTAATTATGTTAAATAAAAATTTTTGTCGATGGGGTATTTGTAATTTTTAAAACTATAGCGACAATCCATATTTTAAGCAAACATTAAGGGGTGTATTTATAATTTATCCTACTATTAGCTTTGTGTTATTTTGGTTCTCAATATTTACATTATATCAATTTGGTCCTCAATATTAAAATTATATCAATTTGGTCTACAATGTATAAAAAGTGTTTCAATTTGATCCCTTAACCGAATTCCTCAATAAAAGATGTTAAAATCAAGAATAAATGTGTAATTTTGGATATCAAAATGACACAGATCAAATTTTGAAGACTAAAAATGTAATTCTTTGTGTGAGTTTCACTAAAATGATGGAAAATTCTATTTACATAACATGGATTGTCTCAATACAAATTTAATTAGACTATTAAATTTGTATTATAATAATATCTTCAAATAAAACAACAATTAACAACAATAATTGTGTCTTTTATTAATTCAAAGAATTTACACCATGAAACACAAAACTCTCTTTGTGCATCATCATTTATAGACGTATATCTTCTTCCTTTTTTATCATTGTGGGGACTAGATTTTGACAAACAATCATCTTCCAACTCTCATCGTCTTCCCCATTACAATCTAATACACTTAGGGGGTGTTTGTTTGGAATGATTGGAGAAGGGGATTGGACTCCATGTACAATCTACCATAGAGTCTATTGTTTGGTTAAGAATTTGTAGGTCGGATTAGGAGTCCCACTAGACTATAAATCCCGTATATGTTGTGTAATGCCCCGAATAAATAACACAACCCATATCATAATCATCACATGCAATTGATCAACAACATTTTATATTCTCTTTCATTATATCTTTGATCATTACAAAAGATGACATATGCAATATATATTTACAAATCCTGGATCTTGAATCTATAGCATATAGCATGAATACAAGAGCAAAAATGGTAAGTAAAACCAAGTAATGAAATGCCCTGAGGGTTACAACTTTCCAAGACGATACTTGGTTACGACAAAATAAGTTTAAACACAATATAAATAAAACACAAGACTTAAACAAAATAATTACATCAAGAAGCCCAAAAATGAAGCCTTAAGCTCCAAGTTTTTCCAAGCTACGTCCTTGATGGAAATATGTCATCAGAACCTGAAAGCTGTTTTCCACATAGGGTGAACCAAAACTCAGTAGAGATACTCTAACACAGTATATGAATCTTAGCAAAATTATAAAGTGAATGCATATGCATGCCATTGTCAAACATTCCTCATTTTTCCTCTCAAAACAATGCAATGCCAGGTTGTATATCAATTCATGAAAATCATCCTTTTATATAAAAAAACAGCAAGAGATACATAACACTAGGAATCTTTAGGTATATGTCTATCAAGAGGCTATAGAAGTACTACTAAAACCATTTTACCGATACTAACGGAAGGATCAAGACCTAACCGCGCAGGTTTTTGGACTTTCACCAAGGACACACTGCCCAACATAATAAAACCACAAACACACTCCCTAATCAGATTCACCACGGTATTCACTCATTTTTCCTCAAAAATCAATACATTTACAATGTTCAATATGAAATGATGTTCGATGCACAATGTATGAGAAATTAGTTTCAATTTAATCTAATCCTCACACAATGTTTACAACAATCAAGACTATTCTCTATCGATAGCCCAAAACAGATATTTCTATTCAATAGATAATTTCCAATCAAAATATATAATTTCAACATTTTACAATGGAAGTGATATTACATATCCAACTCCACCATCATCATCAACATAACCACCATTCCAATTTCACAATACCCAACATCATTTTTTATTTCCTTTCACAATCCCAGATATCCAAAATCTAGGGCAAACCCCTTTTATTTTACAAAATCAATTTCAATAAGAAATATCCATCATTTTAACATATCTCACTCCTAACTACTTCCCCAAAACTATTTTCAAGAATCTATTTGGAAAACTCCTCTTTTGGTTTCAAATCCAAACCCTTAGTGTTTCCTAAAATTTTCCAAAATTAAAATACCTTTTTCAAAGAGCAAATAACTAAGCTAAAAATCATATAAAAGAGTCAAAGAAATCTCTACCTCAAAGTAGAAGACACAAATAAACGATGGGTAGAACTTGACGGAGTAAAAAACACTAAATGCTCATATTAAAATGAAGCCATCGACGTGCTCAACGTTTTTCCCCAAAGGACTAAGGTAAGGAAACCCACGGATTGAGAGTATTTGGGGCTAGAAATGAGAACTAGAAAGAGTGTGTGTGTGTGTGTGGATCTAGGGTTTTGGAATGTTTAGAGAGAGATAGAGATAAAAAAAGTGACTGACAATAACTTCCTCTCAAACTGATGTACGCACAGATCACTCGAACGCAAAAATGGTTGCTCGAGCGATAAACACAATAAATGACATCGCTCGAGCGACCAAAACTACCGCTCGAGCGCACAATGACCCCCTCCCAGTTGTTCAAACTTGCAAAAGATCACTCGAGCGTAAGAAAGACCGCTCGAGCGAAGATATCAAACTGTCAGTAGTTTTGCAGACTGTAATAGACCGCTTGAGCGTATGAATAGTCGCTCAAGTGAACAAGCCAAAATCTGGGCAACAACTCTTTAAAAAACTAACTTCCCAACCTATTTCAAATACAACTAAAACTCCCAATAGACAAACTCAACACGCAACAAGATAGAAGTGAGATGGACAACAACTAAGTATATGGGTTCTCAAATATAAAAGCAACAAATGAGTCGAGTTTAAACCAGAATCGTTATATGTTGGACTACTATGTCATAGGATAGAAATGGTGGGATTGGAATCTCATAGGATTAAGTTGTAAAATAAAACATTTACCCTCAAAATATTTGATTTCATTATGTATTGTATTTAGTAAAATAAAATAAAATATAAAATATCAATTAAAAAATAAAATAAAATAAATTTATTTAATTTTTATTGATGTTTATCTACTTAATTTTTTTAAATAAGTTTTTATATATTTTTTTATTGATGTTTTATTTTAAGTTTTTGTTGCTATTTTATTTAATTTTCATTGATTTTTTTTAATTTAATTTAATTATTTAATATTTAATATTTTTTTAAAAATAAATTTATTTAAAATTTTATTTTAAAAATAACATAAATTTTTATTGATTTTTATTTGTCAATTTAGTTAATTAAAAAAATTAATTTATTTGTTTATTTTTTTTTATAAAAGAAAATAAAATATTTTTTTAGTTAATCTACCCAAAAATAATTAAACTATTAAAGATAGATTTAGTATTGCTATTACTAAGTAAACAATTAAAAAGGGTAAAATAGTCTATTAAGCATTTATCTTTCTTCATAATATTTCAATTAAACATTGGAATCAATAGAATGGTCATTTCTAAACATTTAATCATATGATAAAACAAACATGGGATACACATCATTTCCAACCAAATAGTCCCTATACTATATATCTCAAGATTAATGGTTCGATAGATTATAATCCCCCCATTATCCAGTCCGTCCAAACAAACATGACCTTAGGGGTATAAATTGGGCCTGATTGGGCTTGACCCACTCTGGCCTAGGCTCGGACGACCCATTAATGTCCGGCCACGCGAGCTCTCACCAAAGTTCGAGCTTGGCTAGGCTAGTCCACGGGTTAGAAAATTAGGCCCAAACCCAGGCCCAGAGGGTATTCAGGCCTCGAGCGGGCTAACGGGCCGGGCCAACGGGCCTAGTGTCACGACCCAAACCCGCCCCTATGAGTTTAGCATCGCAACCGGCTAGTAATCCATGATTATCGAAGGCCTGCTTAACAGAATGACAGTAATACAGAGTAAGGGGACTGGCGGAGGCCAAACAGTAATAAAAAGATGTCCAATGAGCTGTGACAAACTGAATGCAAAAAGACTTTTATGAACAAACCACATTCATAACCAAAACATATATACAAACATCCAGGTTAGGGACCTAATCTCTTCACCGTGACTATACAGTCAAGTCTTAAACATTTATTACAAATCAGAGGCAAAATGGTGAAACTAAGACACCCCAAAAATAGCCTTAGCTTGAACGGATTTGGAACCTTGAAGTGAGGCACAGAGGTTGGCTTGACAAAATGAGAGCTTAACTCAACACTCCTAGCTTCGGTCCGGTGTCTGGACACCTACATATAAATATAAATAGTGAGCTAAAGCCCAGTGAATACCAAACGCGTAAAGAGGTTAAGAATGAATGTCATTTCAGTAATTAAAACAAATATTTGCATCGCTTATTCAATCAGTGGCTCATATTTCATGCCATAACGGTTATTTAGAAACCATAGTAGTCATATGTGGTACATCCAATAGCAAAACAGTACATTAGGTCTTAACAGACTGAATAGTCAGTTGATGACCATCATAACAGTAACAATAGTAGTTCCAAACATTGGAACCGATAGAGATCTTTGTAACAGTAGCAGTAACAGTAAGTTGCTATGGATGCCACAAATACAGTTTACAAATAAGACAAACATTCATTCAGTAAACGATGCCATTTCAGGAAGCAGTATAATTAATCATTCAGAAATAGTTATAATTGAACATATCTTTCTAACATTGTTACTCACAGAGCATCACATGACAAATGCTAGTCGCTGTCCTCGGATGCCAACCCTACATTCATGTAATGAACACACACTAAATTACACTCTTGGAATTAATGACTTAGCCCTTAACTTGACTTGGTGTGGTTCTATAACATTATCCTCATTAAGATGCCTTAAACTTGGCCTAGGAATGCCTAGGATGGAATGAGGATACAAAGATGTACTTTAAAACACTTTTCAAAATTTGCTGAAAACAGGGGTCTTGCTCGAGCCTGGCTTTCTACGCTAAAGCGAGCTTACCAAAATAGAGGGGTCGCTCGAGCGTAGATTTCCTCGCTCGAGCGGTCTGTAAAAAATGCAAAAGTACTAGATGTTGAAATCCCCGCTCGATGCCCGCTCGATGCCCGCTCGATGCCTGCTCGATGCTTACTCGAGCGTGAGACACAACTCTTCGCTCGAGCGTAGGTCTCGTCACTCGAGCGTGCGTTTGCGTGCACAAAAACCTGAGAGCTTGCAATCTACGCTCGAGCCAGCATTCCTTCGCTCGAGCGGAGCTCTTTTCGAGCGTGCGTTTGCGTGCACAAAAACCTGAGAGCTTGCATTCTACGCTTGAGCCAACATTCCTTTGCTCGAGCGGAGCTCTGAACAAAAAGATGGTCGCTCGAGCGTGGAATCCTTCGCTCGAGCGTGGAAGCCAAAATCTGAAATTTCCAGATTTGCCTCCAAAGCTCAAACCAAGCATTCAACACATTAAAACTCAATCTTTTGGGCCAATTTTCTGGAAAACACTTGAAAACCCATAATACAACATGTTTTGAAGATCATTTGATAAAATCAAAGCCCAAAAGTAAGCCAATTGCACACCAATTTCAAAGAAACTTGAAGAACAATACAAGAACTTAACATGCATGAGTTTCCATGAACTTTAATATTCCAAAACAAGATCAAATGCAAGATTGAGCTCAAAATCATGGTGAATTCATGGACCACAACAAAAATATGAACATGCGTGTAAGAAATTCTTATGAAAGCAACCTCAAAATTCAAGAACATGTACATGCATGCATAAATTAGCTTCACTCTCTTAAATTCTAACTTAACTAACCATGATTCACCTATTTCATTAATATACAAGCTCTAGATGGCTCAAAAACAAAATTAAAGGGTTGAGCTCTTATCTAGGCTCTTCAATTAAGCTTTACTTAAGCAAGGTCCTTGAGCAAATGAACAATTCTTCAAAATCCAAGCCAAATTTCTAGATGAATTCAGGCCTCGTTTGGGAACAGGCTAATTTAGTAACTTTTTGGCTAATTGGCTAAAAAGGTTGGTAAGAAAAACCTGTATGTTTGGGCCAACTTTTTGGCTAATTACGAAACGACGTGCAAAAAGTAGAGAGAAAAGAGAATCTTTGACTTTTTTGTGTGGGTTGTTGGCTTGTTGGCTAAAAAGGTGACTTTTTGGCTAATTGACTATTTTAGCCTCTTGCCAATCGACGCCTCAATCTCCCTCAAGTCTCTCTCTCTCTCACAATTTTGGTCTTGAAAGATGAAATGGATGATATATCAAACATGAATGAAGTAGAAAAGGGATGGTCTTGAATCAAGCCACTAAGTGGCAATTGTGTAAATAACTCAAACTAGTGTAAATTAGTATTATTTAATCTAATTAATCATTTCAAATCAAATTTTAATTAAACCTACCATAAAATCACATAAATCCTAATTAGTACATAACACTAATCAATTCCTGATTCGGTCGCCGATAAGACCTTTAATTCGCAGTTCGAAATTAAAACATGAACAGATCATTTAGTAATCAAATAGATAGAAATGCATTTAAAGCAACACACTCGTGCAAACGATTTAGGATTTCATCCTAATCAGTTACTTATCATGCTCAAACATAGTTTAACACTAATCAGAGGTGAGGGTTGTCACACCTAGGCCTAGGCTTAGGCTTAGGGTGGGCTTGGGCTAGGATTGACCATTTTTTAAAATAAAAAATTTCACCAAAATATTTTTTTCCAAAATGACATTGGGCATCGGTGCTGGCCGGGCCTTGAGTAGGCCTTGAGAAGGCTGATGGGTCGGGCTTTGGGTCAAGCCTAGCAGGTTAGACTCATGGGCTAGGCCGGGTTTTGAAACAGACAACCCAAGCTTAAGCCTAGGCCTAGGGTCTCAAGTTAGACTCGGGCTCGGGCTCGGGCCGTAGGCGGGTTTCGGGTGGGCCATGGGCCGGTGGGCCAAATTTACACACCTAAATACACTACACTTGTAATATCCTTCATTATAAATTAGTTCACTTCATTCTCTTCTCTATGATATTTCTTCCCCCAACTCAAATACATTGTTGTCTTTGAAGATTTAAGATTTAAGAATATTGAAATCAATTGATTTTGAAGATTTGCACATCACAGATGGCACTCAAATTTTTGTTTTGAAACAATGCAACAACAAAAAGTTTAATTTATTACTTACAATGACTTTTGTTTGTTTTGTTTTGTTTTGTTTTTTTTTTTTTTTTTCCTCCCTATTCTTATAGTTGCTTTGCGTTCATCACGCATTTAGCTGACTAGAGTTAAACATTTATATAGTGTTCGAATACTTACATGTGAAAAAAAAAATTATTCAAATTATTAAGTGAACAACTATGAAATATTGATACGTAATAAGCATCTTCGATTTGTTAGGATAAAAAATTTAAATTTTTATCCTTCGTTTGAATATAAATTTTTAAGCATTGTTAAACTCTATATTTGTGAATTGTTAAAATTCTTGCAAAATTATTTACTCACCCAATGTAGCAATGTTGGAATTAACTGTATTGTCGACCACACAAGCAACTGTTGAAACAACTTTAAATTTTTTATAAAAATCTCTTTGATGGTTTTATATTTTTGTATTTTGTGTGTACTAATGTTGATTATACATTTTTTTTTCTTCATTAAAAAATAAAAGAAGATAAAAGTTTCATTATGTTGTCAAGTTCGTTGGGAAAAAATTTGACTATTATTTTACTTCGTTTATATCTAAAAAAAATTAATGTAATTGTTTATTTTTTTTATGTATATTAAATCTCTTTGATGGTAAGTATTCTAAGAATTTTGAGTTTGTAGTTTTTAAAAAGTGTACTAATTTTTCAAGAATTATTATTCTACTTTGTTTATATCAAAATTGTAAGTGTTCTCTATGTGTTTTTTTAATGAATTTGTGATGTATAGTCATTTTAAAAATATATATATAGTACTTTTTTTGAATTTGCACAAGGCATATGCCCCGCTGCTAGTGTGTATATATATATGTGTATGATTTATCATATTTAAAATAATATTAGGGTTACATGACAAAAAAAGATATGTAGGAAGTAAAGATTTTTGACAAAATATTTAGAGTAAATTATATAAATAGTTTCTGTAATTTACACGATGTGTCAATTTAGTCGATATTGTTTCAATTTACTTGATTTTACCTCTTAATTTAACGACAGTCATTTTAGTCCAATCAATAACTTGTGTTAAGTTTGGTGGATGGAAAGTCAAAATATATGTCAATTGGTCTCAGAAGTTTACATAATGTGTCAATTTAGTCCCTGTCAAAATTGAGCAATTTAAAACAACAATCACCAAATTGACACTGTAAATTACAGGAACCAAATTGATACATTGTATAGATTTTCCATCTACCAAACTTAACAACCGTTATTTATTAGACTAAAATAACACAATTTGTTAAATTAAGGAGCAAAATCAAGCAAATTGAAACAATAAGGACGAAATTGACATATTGTGTAGACTATATAGACCATTTATATAATTTATTCAAATATTAAAGTGATATAAATAGTTGGAGAGTAGATCTGGATCATAAGTGGTGAGTAATATTAATTTAAATAAAAATACTCACGTATGCTTTTCTTTGAACGTAGTCAAACATATGAATGAATCCACTATCTCTATCAAATGATAAAAAGAAAAAAATCAATAAAATATGTACCCATTGCGAAGAGGAGAAAAAAGAAGCAATTAAACATGAAACATAGTAGAACAGAGTACACAACCAAGCTAACATTACAACTAGTACCACATCACAACCACTCAATCTACTTATACAACAATATTATCAAATATTAGCCCAAACTTTGTCCATGTCTACCTTAAACCCCCACTTCATTATTCCAACATTATCATAAGTTACAATAGCAATAATGGTCTTCTCTCTTCCCCTGCAACAATGATTTAAAGAGAAAAACATGTGAGTTCAACTGTTTTGTTTATAAGAATTTGGAAAATTTGTCAGGCAACATGAAATCACAAATAAAATGCATGGAATCATTCAGATTATATATATTAAAAAAAAAACGCATGAAATTTAAGAAATTATAGATAATGGGCAAAAAATTCAAGTTTTATGTAAAAAAAAACCAAATAAAGAATGCATATACAATGTGTATTCAATTTTGATTTCAACATGTGGGATACCCTAGTCCTATATTGGATAGATATTGATGGGCACGGCCCGGAGGGGGTTGTCTTGATGGGCACGACCTAGAGGGGGCCATCTTGAGTTATCCAAACAAATCACTCACTTGAAGCTTTCAAAGAAGATAGGCCCAACATTAAACCCAAGAAGAACTCACAATGGTTGGGCCCATGCACCAACTAGCCACCCATCAAAAAGGGAGCTAGCCACGTAACAGTCATAGATTTCGGGGAGTTATTGAGCCTACGCACCAAGCATTAAACGAATCTGTCAAAGCATTAAATGCTACAAGATCTCTTGCTCTGGGACGTGGGAAAACCACCATGGCTGACGACACGTAAACGGCAGACTTTCGGCTAATAGGACAGCATTAATAGACAAGGAAATGATTAGTGAACGATATAAGGAAGCCCCCAATAGACGAGGTGGGTAAGAAAAAACCTCTCTCTCTCTTTCTCTATCTCTCTAGATTGTTTTCCAATATCACTCTGATCCTATCTAACTTAGCCATCGGAGGGTCCACAGGAAGGGGCCATCCCTTATCGGAACCTTCCTGTTGGACTCGTTGTAGGAACCTTAGGAAGAACGGAGCAAAGACGACCCATGGAGTCTTAGGATCAATCCGAGCTGGTCCTACCCCGACAAAACCGTATCATCAGTTGTCGCTATCTATAGGAAATACACTCTGGATAATAGTTGTATTCGTTGCTGCCGGAGACCCATTTCCTGCTACCTCTCTTTTTCCTATATCGAGGTAGATGGTCACAACGAGATCCATAGCTTCACAACACAATGTCGTCAACCCCTAAGCTGAGTCTCCCAACCCAAACAACCTATCTCAGTATTTTGCAAAGCTCACCAACAGCATCAACCGCTTAGCTGAGCAAAACCAAGCCTTGATCAATGCTTTACTCCAGTGAGATCTCCTTGTCCCTCCTCCACCACCTCAAGACATTCCTCCAAACCAGGAACAAACCCCAAACCACCGCCCATTCCAACCACACGCTCCTCGAGGACCTCTTGCCCTGTATTTCATCCCATAAGCTCACTTGTCAAACTTGGAAGGCCTATACGCCCACCTCAGAGCTCGCAGCTTTATCAGAAAACCATCAATCCTTCTGCAATCGGCCTCCACCACACCACGCTCCTGTCCCTGAAGGTGAGGCTAGCAGTGTTCAACCCCCACTTCCCTTTAGAGGAGACAATGTTCCTGTTTGGGACACGGAATTGTGAGTCATGAAGCTCTAACTTCTGGGGGTCATGCAGAACATACAGAACAAACCTTCCACAACCGCCAACTCCCCCTTTGTTGCTTCCATCAGGGATAAACCTCTGCCCTCCAAGTTCAAACTATCGTCAATCGACACCTTCGACGGCACAACTAATCCGATCAACCACTTGGAAGCTTAGAGGACCCTTATGATCCTCCATGATTTCCCTGACGAAATCATGTGTCGCACTTTCCCCGTGATACTCAAGGGGTCGGCGTGATTATGGTTTAGTCAATTGCCACCAGACTCTGTCACTACTTTCCCACAGCTAAGTGATTCTTTCCTGAGCTATTTCATTGGCGCTCAGCGTCAACAACGTCCGGCGACTCAATTGCTCAACATTCGGGAAACGGAAGGGGAATCGTTGTGTAGCTTTGTCACTCACTTTAATTTGGAAGCTCTCCAGGTTGTGGAGAATGATGATAAGGTCATTCTAACAGCCTTTATGGCCAGTTTGAGCCCATCATATTTCCTCTTCTCCCTCTCCAAAAACCCTCTAGCGACCATGGCCACCTTCTTGCCCAAGCCCAAAAATATAGGAATGCTGAAGACTCTTTAGCAGCCCTCCATGACTCTACACCCAAACCCTCACAACCCAAAGACAAGAGAAAAAAAGTCAACCTAGACATCCCTAATACACTCATCCCGACGACCGCCACGCCCGATCAACAGCCTTCCCCGACCACCCCAAGCTGAAGCAGATACCCTCTTAACACGCCATGGAGCACGCCCTAAACCAAATCCAACAAGATTATAACTTGAAATGGCCCTAACCTCTAAGTTTCTTTTCCAACCGACTGGGACCCAAATATTGTCGCTTCCACCGTGACTATGGCCATAACACGGACGAATGCAATAACCTTAAGGATCAGGTGGAGGACTTGGTTCAGCAAGGACACTTGACTCGGTTCACCGCCTCTTGTCCTCACCAAAGGGCCAGGACCGCCCTCTCAAAACGGAATGACAGACGACCTCACCGAGATTGGTCGACCAACCCCATGGATGGTGATTGAGCCCAACATCCACCTCGAGCCCCAAGAGCCCCCACTTTACCAGCAGGTGAAATCAGCTGCAAGTGGACTTGTGTGTGGCAAACCTTTTCAGTCGACACAACGGGCCAACCTCTGACGAATCAGACAGTGGTCAGACAAAGAAGTATCAATGGTCAATCGTCCTCCAAGCATCCCAAGAGATGGTCAACAGACACCTTCAGAGATGCAGATTGTGAAGAAGTCCGATAACCCCATGATGACCCTTCATTTCCTCTCTCCTTTCCAACTATAAGGTTCGATAGGTGCTCATTGGCAATGGCATTTAATCCGACATTATCTTTCTCAATGTTTTCAAGCACCCAGACATGCGAAGAGAAGTTATCGCCTCGCAAACACCTGGTTGGCTTCACCGAGATCAAGTAACCTCTATAGGGTCCATTGACCTTCCAATCACCATTGGCGAGTACCCAAGGCAAACTATGAAAATCCTTACCTTTTCGATTGTTGATTGCCGCTCCATTTACAACGCCATACTTTGACGATAGCTCTCAATGTTTTCCAAGTTGTGATGTCCACTTATCATTTGGAAATAAAATTTCGACCGATTATGGGCGGAATCAAAAGGCGAGCGCAGTCAGGCCGAGAATGTTACGCCGCTTAAAAAAGAGGTAAAGATGAAGGAAGCTATGATCATAGAAGGTCTTGACGTCGGATGATGAAGAATTAAGAACCGGTGGAAGAGTTAGTAGAAGTGCCCATTAGCTCTAACTATCCAACGAAGACGGCTAAGATTAGTAGCCAGTTGTCCCCTCAGGCCAAGGCCGACCTCATAGCTCTTTTGACCGAGCACAACGATGTCTTCGCTTGGACTCATTCGACATGTCGTATCGATCCTTCTTTCATCGACGCCTAAGTCTTGAGCCCAGCTTCCGACTGCTCCGCCAAAAAGCAACGCATTTTTCACCCAGAGCGCAACAATCTCATCACTGCAGAGGTAGACAAGTTGTTGAAGGCCCAATTTATTAAAAACGTGGACTATCCTAATTGGTTATCCAATGTAGTCTTGGTCCAAAAAAGTAATGGCAAATGGAGACTCTGCGTTGACTACTCTAACCTCAACCAAGCTTGCCCTAAAGATAGCTACCCACTACCCAGGATAGATCTATTGGTCGACGCAACAGCAGGACACCAAATGCTCAGTTTCATGGATGCATTCTCAGGCTACAACCAGATCTTAATGCATGCAGCCAATCAGGAGCACATCTCTTTCATTACCAATAGAAGGACTTATCATTATCGTGTGATGCCTTTCGGTTCGAAGAATGCGGAGGCCACTTACCAGCGACTGGTTAATGCCGCTTTCAAAAACCAGATAGGTAGGAATATGGAGGTCTACATTGATGACATGCTCGTCAAAAGAAAACTCTCCTCAAATCACTTGACTAACCTGTGAGAGACTTTCCAGGCCTTGTGTAAGTATAAGATGAAGCTCAATCCAGAGAAATGCACCTTTAGCGTTGGGTCTGGTAAGTTTTTAGAGTTCATGGTCAGCCACAAAGGTATTGAGGCCAATCTAGAAAACATCAAGGACATAATAGAAATACAGTCTCCCAGAACGGTAAAGGAGGTTTAGCGACTCACAAGCAGAGTAGCAGCCCTCAATTGCTTCATATCAAAGGCAACCGACAAGTGTCTTCCGTTCTTCAAGGTGCTTAAGACAGCCTTTGACTGGAACGCTGAGTCTGAGGAGGCATTCCAACAGCTAAAACAATGCATGGCGAACCCTCCCCTACTCTTCCAAGCAATTCCGGGGGAGACCCTCTTTTTCTACTTAGCCGTTTCCAACACTACGGTTAGTGCTGCCCTAATTAGAGAGGAAGACTTGGTCCAACACCCGGTTTACTACATCAGTTGAGCACTTTGGGGGGTCGAACAGAACTATCCCTTGTTAGAGAAGATGGCTCTGGCCTTGGTCATCGCCTCCAGACACCTCCGATCCTATTTCCAGGCCCATTTCATTGTGGTCCTCACTGACTAACCATTAAGGAAAGTTATGCAACAACCATAGTTATCAGGCAGGCTCATGCAATGGTCTGTCGAATTAAGCCAATACAAGATCTCTTATCGACCTCGAACAACTATTGAAGGCCAAGTCGTTGCCGACTTCATTCTGGAATTCACCAATCTTACCTCCCACATACCCCTTCAGGCGAACTATGTGATGAGAGAAATACACGGAGGCGTTTGTGGCAACCGTTCAGGAGGATGGTCCTTGCCCCATAAAATTCTCTACACAAGCTACTTCTGGCCCTTGATCAATCAAGACACTAGTGATTTTGTACTCAAGTGTGACAAATGCCAGCATTTCGCAAATATACCTCATGCCCCGCCACAGAATCGACACACTCATTTATCTCTACCCTTTGCCAAGTGGGGCATCGACCTAATCGATCCTTACCCACAGCAGAGGCCGTCAAGTTTGTGTGGTTGCCATTAACTACTTCACTAAGTGGGTAGAGGCAAAGCCTCTTGCTAAAATCACCGAATGTAACACCACCAAATTTATCCGCAATCAATCTTTACCGATTTGGAATCCTCGTGCCATTGTGTCAATTAAATGGCAAACAATATGACAATGCCAAATTCAGGAAATTCTGCGAAGAGCTCAGCATCAAACCCTGTTTTTCCTCTCCAGGCCATCCGCAAGCTAATGGTCAAGTCGAAGTCACTAATCGGTCCTTGTCAAAGATCATCAAGACTAAGTTGAGAACGCCAAGGACTATGGGCGAGGAATTACCAAACGCACTGGGCCTATCGACAACAAAGATGGACCCTACTAAGGAGACCCTTTTTCCGCCTAACGATGGTGTTGAGGTAGTCATCCTAGTGGAGATCGGTCTCCGACCCCCTGCATCGTGATCCAACCCGTGAATCGAACGAAGAGTCGAATGGGCCGAGCTGGACCTAATTGAAGAACTATGCGAGTCAGTGGCTATCAGATAGGCCTCGTATCAACAAAGGGTATGGAAGCATTATTACAGTAGACTCAAACCCCGAAGCTTCGCCATGGGCAACCTAGTTCTCTGAGCGATCACTTTGGCCACCAAGAACCCGACCGAGGGCAAGCTAGGAGCTAAATGGGAGGGGCCTTACATTGTCAAATCTAGACCGTGACCTGCCACTTATCGCTTACAAGATATGGAAGGCCGAGATCTCCTCCACCCTTGGAATGCCAAACATTTGAAGCAGTATTTTTAGTAAAACAGAGTCCTCCCCTCCTCCGACGCTTTTTGCCCTTGGCCAACTTAATTCGCTTCAAACTTGTTAGCTTTTTGTCTTTTCAATACATTGTGTAATTTCAAGACTTCGGTTTAATGAAAACAGTCTTTATGCCTCTAATATCTATGTTGTATATGTCATGAATGTTCATTTCTGCTCGATTAGGACCTCAGCCAGACTAAGCATGCAGATCTCAGCCAGACTGAGTTCGATCCAAATCCTCAGCTAGATCGAAAGATCAAGACCTCAGCCAGACTGAGTTTGATCCAAAGCGTCAGCTAGACTGAACATCAAGACCTCAGTCAGACTGAGTTTGATCCAAAGTCTCAGCTAAACTGAGCACGAAGACCTCAGCCAAATTGAGTTCTATCAAGACCTCAGCCAGACTGAGGCCGAAGACCTCAACTAGATTGAGTTCGATCCAAAGCCTCAACTAGACTGAGCATGAAGACCTCAGCTAGACTGAGCATGAAGATCTTAGGTAGATTGAGTTCTATCAAGACCTCAGCCAGACTGAGTTCGATTCTAAGCCTCAGCTAGATTGAGTATCAAGACCTCAGCCAGACTAAGTTTGATCCAAAGCTTGAGCCAGATTGAGCATAAAGACCTCAGCCAGACTGAGTTCGATCCGAAGCCTCAGCTAGACTGAGCACGAAGACCTCAGCCAGATTAAGTTCTATCAAGACCTCAGCCAGACTGAGCACGAAGACCTCAGCCAGACTGAGTTCGATCCAAAGCCTCAACTAGACTGAGTATGAAGACCTTAGCCAGACTGAGTTCTATCAAGACCTTAGCCAGACTGAGCACCAAGACCTCAGCCAGATTGAGTTCGATCCAAAGCCTCAACTAGACTAAGCATGAAGACCTCAGCCATACTAAGTTCGATCCAAAGCCTCAGCTAGACTGAGCACGAAGACCTCAGCCAGACTGAGTTCTATCAAAGCCTCAACTTGATCGAAAGACGAAGACCTCAGATCGAAGCTCTATCAAGACCTCAGCCAAACTGAGCATGCAGATCTCAAACAGACTGAGTTCTATCAAGACCCCAGCCAAACTGAGTTCTATCAAGACCCCAGCAAGACCCCAGCCAAACTAAGTTCTATCAAGACCCTGAACTGCATCGAGCTCACCAAATTGAGCTCTATCAAACCCAGCTGCATAAACTTTTGCATACGTCTATTTTCTAGCTAGTTACATGATTTATTAAATCACTTTTACGTCTCACTTTCATGTTTAAACCCTTATGTCCTATACATCCCATCTTGCCTTATATTGTAAGTCCTTATTTTAAGTCTCACTTTTAACTCTCACTCTCATTACCAAAGATCGTTCTTCAAATCTCCTTTTTCAATGGACACACACACTAGACAAATCGTTATAATTTCACAATGATCACAACATTTCCTTATATTATAAACAACTTCATTACCAAATACTCAAGTCTTTACATGCACAGATTTATTACAAACCAGATAAGCCTTTACAAAAACCAAACAAACAAACAAAAAACAAAACACACCCAAGTATGTTTAGCCCTCCACCTTAACCCCCTCATCCAGAGACGTGCTGGCAATATCTTCTTCTCTTGGCCTCACAACGCTAAACTCAATGTATAGGAAGGTCGCCTGTGCTCATTGCTTAAACCTCACCCAGCCACCGTTCCAATACTCACTCATGCGGTGTTTGTAATAGTCGGGTTGTTGGAGGTTTTGGATTATCTCCGCCTTTATCTATCCCTCCACCAACTTGACCGCCTACATCACTGATGGACTAGCCTCAAACCCTCCTAGCCAAATTGAAGGCCACAACAACAGTTTCATCGCTATTTGGAACTCGCCGATCGCTTAGATTGCTCCATTGTTGGCATAGAGGTCGATAAGTCGCTCTTTCTAATGCTATTGTTCTCGCATGCTCGCCTCATTTTTCTCATTTTCAAGAGCCTTCTCCAACTTTGCAATATGCTCATCACCTCTTCGCTTCTCCTTCAAAGACGACTCACGCTTTTCATCATTGGCCGCTTCTTCCAGCCTTTTCGTTAGCTAGGGTGCAGGCTTACTAGGCGTCCCAACACTATCTTTTGCTCTCTCTCCATCTCGACTCCAACAATTCCACCCTTTGACGAACACCTCCAATTCAGCTCTACTGCCTAACTGTTTTTTACCTCACTAACTCACTAACGCCTCACCCCGGTTTATTTTCGCTGTTCGCCACATACTCCCCGCAGAAGGCCAAGATTTCCATCCCTTTAATGCATTTGCTCACTGCCTTTGGCGCAAGCACTTGGTCGCCGCCACTTGCCACTCTCTAGTGTGGTTGCTTCTAGCTTAGCGTGTGCTTTCCCTAATTGGGCCTTTAGTAGCTCCATCCCCGCCATCACCATTTACCCAAAGAGTGGGTCAAGGTCACGACTCCATTTGGGTCGAACAAAATGCCCTCATAAGGTCGGCCTTCCCAAATTATGACACGCCCCGACTACCGCATTGCCAATGGTGCCTAATCGATTCAAAGAAGGTCTCGCATCACGAAGAATGCTAGCTGCTCATCAAGATCGTAGTGATCGCCCAACCACTGCTTAGATGGCATGCAAAGGTTTCACCACACCGAAAGAAAAGCTCCCCATCTTACTTGTACTCACCGATCAGCGCCTTTTCCACCTCTACTCAAGACTACTTGATTCCTTCGCAGAGGGAAGGCTTATCCTCTAATCAATCGCCTCTCATTTTCCACACTCAAGTCCACAAATCCGATAAGAGGATCGAATGCCTCCTCACCACCATCATTGGCCTTGTTTGCATCGCTCCACCTCCCTTGTTTGCTTCGCCACATGATGCGCCCACGCCACTGGTTTGACCCTCTTTCCTTTTCTCCTCCCTGCCACACTCATTTTCTTTTTCTTTGCTTGGGCCTTCAACGGCATAATAGTTTCTAAGTTGTGTCCTCCCAAAGCCTTAGGTCGTTGGAGTGCAACCACGCATATATGGTTTGGAGCTAGGCCCAATTGCTCCTTCAATCTCTTTGTCATGCCAACGCCAGGTCGTTAGTCTCTTGGGCCTTCCTCCTCGCCTTAACCTCCTCTGGAGTTAGATCTCCCCCTGCTTGTTGAGGGCCTAACCCAGCGGTAAAAAGGGCAGAGGGTTTCACTAGATCGTCCCACTTCAACCCCTCATTTTCTCGCCATTACTTTATTTCCTTCACCTTTTTTTCCTCCGTCGCGCCCAACTTCGGCTGTATTGACTTGGTGGGGGTCTTCCAAATTGTTCTTACCCCCCTCCCCCCGTTCTCCGAAACAAAAATCCACTTTGTCCTCAACCCTTTCTCGGACGAAGGAAGCCCAGCCATCACTCCCCTTCCTGGCACTACTTGCAGCGATACCCAAGTCTCCTGTTGGTCCGATGCCTTGTAGCATGGAAAGAACTCGTCAACCGTTATGTGCCGCCCTTCAGTCGCCTGAGGCTAGGAAACAACGTTGGCTATGAGTATCTTCCATGCATTCGGCACCAACTAACCTGATGCCACCTCCAGCCGATTCAACACATCTACAACTAGCTGAGGAAGCGGTAGCCTCAACCCCCCAAACAGTGCCTCTTCATAGAGTGTGAATTCTATCGATCTGGCATCCAATGCCTTTTCCCCTGCCATTGGAGCCCTCAACTCCATGATTTCAGGAATTTGATACTTAGTTCGAATTCTCTCCAAGTCCTCCACCATCAACGTCGACTTGTCGGTGTTTGTATGCTAGTGGTCAAGGGCCACTTGGCTTATAGGTTGCACAGTCAAGATCATTGTCGACGGAGTAGGACACGAAGGCTTTCCAGTGCCTCTTTCTACCAACTTCTCCACCCTTTACTTTTCTGCCAAAGTAGCCCATCGTCGTCCCCCAACGCGTCAGTCCTTAGGACGGGGGCTCTCTCACGAGCCATCTCTTTTACGTTTTTGGTGATGGCTTCTGTTACAAGAGTCAAGAATTTCAAAATGTGGAAGATAGGGAAATCCCACGATACAAATGACCTCAAATCTGGAATGTGCTGGTTTTTTGCAATCAAATATGTAAAACGCACAAATGCAAAAGCCCACGATTTCCTTGTATTCCAAGGATCACAATTCAAAATCACCAGTTTCAAATATTTTCCAAATATAGAGAGGGAAAATAAGCACCACACGACTTAATACATTCGCCATTTCGTAATCACGTGCCGTTATACATTAATGACCACTTAGCCTTTCCAGTTTCATCATGACCCCCCTTTGCTTCCGAAATCATTGTGAATCGACATCAATGGTTGTGATTACCCCATGTATCCAGATAGATGTGTCCCATTACCTGCCTTCCGTCACATCACACGCGCCTCCCTACTTTTTGAGCCCCACGCCTTTGTCACATTGTCACCGGCCACTTTGTCTTGACGATTGACCACCTCACCGGCTCCCCTCGGTCATTTGATGGTTGGTCATCTCACCGGCTCACACCCTCGACGGTTATCCGGACGGTTGGCCATTTCATTTGGCCACACCCTCGCCATTGCCTTGGCAATTGACCATCTCTCGTCAACCACCCTGCCGGTCCTCTTTTCGGTGGCCTCTTGCCTGCGATTTGGGAGACTACTTATCTTCTTATTCCCTTCGCTGGGCTAAAGTCGACTTGGGAATGGAGGATCACCGATGGGCACTACCGAGGGGTTGTCTTGATGGGCACAACCCAGAGGGGCTTTTCTTGTTACCCAAACAAATACCACCAAGCCTAGTAAGATATGCCCAATACTAAACCCAGTAGAGAACTCACAATGGTTAGGCCCAAGCACCAACTAGCCACTCGTCAAAAAGGGAGCTGGCCACGTGACAGACAAAGATTTCGGGGAGTTATTAAGCCCACGTGCCAAGTATTAAATGAGTCTATCAAAGTATTAAATGCTACAAGACCTCTTGTTCTGAGACGTGGGAAAACCACCATGGTCGATGGCAAGCAAACGGCAAGCTTTCAGCTAATGGGACAGCATGAATGGAGAAGGAAATGATTAGTGAATGATATAAGGAAGCCCTCAATAGACGAGGTGGGTAAGAAAAAATCTCTCTCTCTCTCTAGATTGTTTTCTAATATCACTTCAATCTTATCTAACTTATCCATTGGAGGGTCCATGGAAAGGGACCATCCCTCATCGGAACCTTCTCGTTGGACTCATTGCAGGAACCTCAGGAAGGACAGAGCAAAGACGACCCGTGGAGTCTCGTGGATCATCACCGGCCCTACCCCGACAAAATCGCATCATCAGATATTAACAGTCTGAGCAACCATATATGGAATAGCCCATCCTCAACTATATGAGGTCTTTTCTGAGAGACCATAAAGATAAAACCGTGATGGTCCATGGACCCAAAGCGTACCGTGGTAGTCCACAAACCCAAAGCAAACAATATCAATATCACATAAATGGTGGGGACAAATTGTTACTATCATGAACTATATTTAAAGAATTCAAATTTTGTTTAAATCTTAATTTTAGGGAAATAATTAAAAATTAGTAAGACAATAGAGAGCCTTTAATAAATCAATCAGTACAAACAAAACACATTAAGAGTCCTAGTTATAAGCCATAATCACCATGTCAGTCCACAAAGTATTATTGACCA
The DNA here is from genome assembly GCA_025200525.1 of Camellia lanceoleosa. Classification (NCBI taxonomy): domain Eukaryota; kingdom Viridiplantae; phylum Streptophyta; class Magnoliopsida; order Ericales; family Theaceae; genus Camellia; species Camellia lanceoleosa. The sequence goes on along the minus strand of CM045771.1, from coordinate 34,419,437 downwards.
ATATTCAAAATAGGGTGAGGATTTTAGGTCACAAAATTCACTAGAATAACTTTTATTTTACTTTATTTTTGTCATGGAGCTAGTAAGATGTGGCATGCAGATTGCTACCATGACTTGCAAATAAACATTATGGATTGCATGAGAGCTTGAATCCAATGGTTTTTCCCTTCAATTCTCTAAGACCATGTTTGTTTAAGTAGATTGGATTTATGGGATTGACATCTTTAGGTCAGTCCTAAGATTATTTATCATTTTGGATTGTTAATCTTATCCTATGTTTGGATTGGTACAGGATAATACGATGAGATTGATAGTCCGAACCTCTCCTTAGTTCTCTATTTTGTACAAGGGATACTATGTCTTTATTCATTTTATTAGATTATTAGTCTAATCACATAGCTAAGTCCATACAAACAAATATGCCCTAAATGTAAAACTAGTAAGCACTTGGAGCTTTACATACCATTTCGTTTCTACGTTAGTGTTTGATTTAGTGGAATAAATGTTGGAATGATATGATTATTCTATTGAAATACTTATTTCCAAATTTGATTCAGTGAAAAAAGAAGGAAAAAAGAAAAAGAAAAAGAAAAAGAGATGTGTATTGCAAATAAAATCACTATTCACCAAGTTAGAAAAGGATAAAAGATAGTTTTAATTTTTAAAGTATGTGTTTCTTGTCATTTTAATCATTTAAGTTTCAATTTTGTCATTTGGTCCTAGGTCTAACGTTTGTCTATTTTGATAACAAAAGTATAGATAAAAGACAGTTTAGTCCCAAAGTATGCATTCCTTATTATTATAGTCTTTGTTTCAATTTTGTCATTTTGGGAATTGAAGACCAAAATGACAAAATTGATACTTAGGGTTTTGTTTAGTTCATGGAATTGGAAAGATATTTGGAAAGAGAAAAGAAAAGTGTGTGAATTGTAGTTATATTTCATTCACATTTCACTTATATTTTCTTTTTTTTTTTCTTCAAATCGCTACCCAAATCCTTGAATCAAACACAACATAAAAGAATAAAATAACAAGGAATGCATGTTGTAGGACTAAAATTAGCATTTATCCAAGAATAAAATATTTTTTTTCCGTGAATCAATCTAGACTTAATGTTAAATATAGAACCAAATTGACAATTTTGAGAACTAAAATAATAAAATTGAAATTTAAGGGACTATATAAAAAGAAATGCATTACTTCATACACTAAAATTATCTTTTATTCTTGAAAAAATGACTCTTTTATTGGGTGATTAATGAATAGTCATTCTATACTACCCAAAATCATTTTAGTCAACCAAAGGCTATCTTAGAGTTGAAGTATGATGGGAAATTAAAAACGATGTTAAATGAATTAGAAAATACTACGGTGCATACCCTTTAAAAAGCGTATATCATATATACCTTATAATTAAAGAAAAAATTGATATAATTTCATATTTTTTGAGTCATAACAAAAAAAGAAATAAATATGATAATTAAACACAAAATGAGATATAAGTAAATATCTCATGAGTTATAATTAAAATAATATCATAATTAAAAAAAATAACATAATTAAGAATGCATATAATACACCCTTTCAAAGGTGTGTATATTAAAATTTCCCAATGAACTATCCTAAATATATGAAATATCTATGCTAGACAATTGACGGTTTGGTTAAGGTAGGGGATATGAGTGCAACACATTTAGTTAAATTTGTAGTTGACAAATATTTTTAAGTAAAAGAGTTAACTATGAAACTAAACTATGCATAAATCTAATTGGGTGAAATTATAACACCTCATGAGGCTTAATTATAATACGGATTGTCCTCTGTAATTTTAAAAATTATAAATATTTTATTATTAGAATTTTTTATTTAACAGAATTAATAGAAAAATAAAAATTTTAACTTTTTTTTTATATTAATAAAATTAACTAAATTGTTAATTTGAATATACTTATGATATTATTAAAAACTGTTACTTAACTTGATAATTTATTAATAAAAGGGTCATTTATTATGTGATTAGAAAGCTGAAGGGACATGATGTAATTTTTAAAACTACAAGAGATAATTTGTATTTTAAGCAAAATTTGAAGGGTCCATTTGTAATTTACCCAATCTAGTTTTATGAATACAAAGCTCAACAAAAGAACTATGAAATTTATCCATGTTCTCCTGTCTGAACCTTGGACACATACTCATAATTAGAGGTGTGTAAGTGGGTTAAAATGGGTTATATATTTAAAGCAATTTAACCAAACTCGTTCATTTAATAAATGGGCTCAAATAGGTTTAGTTAAATTAGATATGTGTTGGATGAATGAATTTAGGACGTTGATTGAGGCCTCTAATTCGAGGCCTCGAAATTGCCTCAATGGATTTTTTTTTTTTCACAAAACATTGCCAAAAAAATAATAAAAAATAATAATAATAATAACAAGCAAAACATCAACCCAAAGAAAAAAAAAAGCAATTCGAGGCAAATTTGAGCCAAAAAATTTGAGGCCTCAATCATTTTTGATCCAACAAACCCATTTACTTCTCTCTCTTTTATTTTTCTATTTTTCTTTTTTAAAAAATTATTTTAAGAGAAAATTATTGAAAAGTCCAATCTAAGGAGGGTATAAGGCATTAGGTCTAGTGAATATTTTTTGTTGATAGAGATCCACTATTTATGAAATAATTTGGTGAGAAATTCTTATTGTTTTGGAAGACATTTTATTTTCAATTTTACCCTTATCTATCTCTGCTTAATTTTTTTGACTATAGGTTCAAATATTTTTTATCTGTTTAATTTTTGAATATTTGTTCAATTTTTTGCCCTTATCTATTCAAATATCTGTCCACATTTTATTATATGCTAAAATTATCTTTCAAAAAATTCTATCGGTTGAAATTCCTATATGTTGAGATTCTATATGTTCAAATTATCTTTTTAAATTCTTTTTTGTTGAAATTATTTGTTAAAAAAATTATTTGTTCAAATTTTCCTATCTCTTCCCACTATCTGCATAAATAAAATTCAAATTCAACAACAACAAATTTTTTTTATCTATTCACTGATTAAAAAACACAAGACCAAATTGAAAACTATTTTTTCACTTCAAACATATTTTTGTTTGTGATCTATTCAATATCATTTTCTTCATAGCAAAAACAAAAACAAAAGAAAAAAAATTAAACAAATATAATAATAAGAACAACAACCAAGATTAAAAATAAAAAATAAAAAACAAATAATTTAAATATAAGATAAAAAGAATTTAAACAAATATTCATCCATTGTAACATGTTTGAGTCCATTACAAATTTTGAACAATCCATTTTATAACAGATTCGAGTCACCTAAGATCAAAATCTCCAATTTGAACATCCATTTTAAAATATCGATCTTAGTCAACAAAGATCAAAATATCGATCTTAGACTTAGATCAAAATATCGATTCAAACAAACAAACAAATTTGTGCTATGTACTATCAAACCCTAGTTTTCACCATGAAATCAAATTTCTAATCTCGTATTGGACTCAAATGGAGAATACTTGAATGTTCTTTGTTATTTATAAACCAAGATTTCTCACCATGAAATGAGAAAATTATTCAAGAGAGAGAGAGAGAGAGAGAGAGAGAGAGAGTTTGACTTTATTTTTCTACTTTTGTTATGTGTTGCACACTCTCTTTCAATAGATAACAACGATATGGTCAGCAACAGTGGACGGCGGAGGAAGAGGACGATGAAAGAGAAAGGTGTGGGGTCTAAGATTTGAGAGAGAGAGAGAGAGAGAGAGATTCTACAGTGTGGTCAGTGGCAACGGACAACGATTGAGGAAGAGGGCGTGAGGACTGAGATCTAAGAGGATTAAGAGACGGTGGTTCACAGACGTCATATTTTAGAGAGAGAGAGAGAGGAATAGTTGTAGAGAGATGAGATACAATATATATATATACACATGGGTATTTTGGTCATTTTGCCTAGACATGTCTTTATTAACAAAGTATTTTAGAATGTGCACTTTTGGCCAAACAAAATTAAAATTTAGATTTATAGAACGAGTGCCCTTATTTTAAACAAATTACTTTTTATTTTTTTATTTAAAAAAATTACTTATTTTTTTAAGATAAATTATTTTTTATTTTTAAATTATTTTTTTATGGCAAACGTATGCTGTACATAAGTGGTGGTAGTAGAGTAGTGGCGGTGGTGTATAAGCACGAGATGGTGATGGTGGTGGTATAGCTTATGGTGGTGGAAGTGGTGGTAAATGAGGGAAGAGGACGGATGTTGGT